>JAKXYG010000300.1:0-40895 GCA_025895645.1 Cardicola forsteri | reverse complement strand
AATAGTATAGTAACTGAAAGGCCCAAAGTAGCTTACAGAAGATTGAAATAGTAAACATCGGAAGCAGTCTGTTAACTCAAGTAAACCCACTTCACAGGTTTGATAATAATAACATGGATGAATGGGTGTTATTCTACGCCTTACAAACTACAATAGAGTGGCCAGTTCTATCTTTATCCAAAAAACATTTGACCAGCCAATATGTGAAAATGCAATTGAGCTTAATTGTGGCATAAGCTTTTGGTTAAGTATAGTTACCCAAACACCCGTATGCAATCGCATACAACCAAAGTTAGGGCTAATATGTAACAGGCCCAGATTGACAATAATCCCACAGATCCACGATCGATAAACGTTGTTACTACGACCAAGTGGATGCGATTCACGGCGATTGGATCAAATCTGGTAGAGGAAGGAAAATGATTTCAGCGCACGATTAGCAGTCTGGTCTTTGTACAAAAGTATTGCAGATAAGATACCACCAAGACACCGTTTTATTGAAATGCGACAAGAAAAGATGAAAGAATTATAGTTCCAACGTCAGGGTGTAAGGCAATCTGCATAGACACCGCGAAATGTGTTTTTCTGGAAAATTGGTTGGTTTCATTATTGCTTGAAAACAATAATAGTTTCCATGTTCAACACAAGAAATAGATTGTCTTGTGCGGAATTTGAATCCAAATGAAACTGCAATTATTTAATTCTACTTGTAGTTACTATCTATTTGTATCTATTTGCGTCAACATTTCACAATTTCATAATTTAGCAATATGTTTCTACATCAAAATGGACTATGTAAGTGAAAGTAGTTATTATCAATTCTTGTTAGAGAGCATCACTATTGATGCAAATATGACACCTGATGGACATCGTTCCTCATTAATTTGCGATTCAAACATTGGCCTTATCGTAGGAGTATTTTGGAAGAATTCTTTATTGCTGATGGGCATGTTTTGGTTGATATCACTTGATCGCATGTTGGAATGGCATGGGAAATGTTTGGTCCAATAGTGAAACTATTAATCATCAGTGAGTGCATGCGATAACGGTGATAATTAATCATAAAATTAAATAAACTTTATAGCATCACTTGCAAGTAGTATATTAGCACAAATGTAATATAAAAAATTACGTATAAAATTGTCAATTAAGAAAATCAATTATGTAATGTAAGATTAAATTGCAAATCAGTTTATAATTTGGAACGATTTGTGACTTAAAGCATTAAAGGTAGCGAGAATATGAAAAATGTATAGCTTTTATAATCTATCTCTAAGCAACTAATTCACTTCTCCTTTGATTGTCACTACTATTATTATTAAACATTTTCAATATTTCACAATTTTATAATTTGGCAATTACAATTTGATAAAATGTTTCTACACCAAAGTAGATTATGTAAGTTAAAGTAGTTACTATTACCTCTCGTTTGAGATGATCCATATTGATCCAAATATAATTGGTGTTGGTCATCGAAGTTAATCGTTCCTCATTCATTGTCGGTTCAATCATTACAGTCTTAGGGTAGGAGTATTTTCAAAAAGATTATTTATTGTTAATAAACATATTTTGGTTAAAATCAGTTAATCGCACGTTGCAATGGTATGGGAAATGTTTGGTCCAATCATGAAACTATTTATAATTAGTGCATGCAAAGAGCGGTGAAAATTAATTACAAAATTAATTAAACTTTCCGGAACTACTTGCAAGTAGTAAATGAGTACAAATTAAATATTGCAAAGGTTGAATTGTAATCTCCAATTTGCCATTGCCAAAAATAAATAAATCGAAACGGTTATAAGTTATTTTGGTACATGCGCAGAAGACAATGTGTTTTTGGCAAGTTTGGAAATACAATTTACAAAGTTTCCGTTATTTGCCAACAAATGGAACTTTTTCGTCCTTTTCCTCTTCCTTTACAGCTCTTTTATGAGGAGTCGCTCATCTCCATTTCATTTTTTTTCGTCGCGTCCACTTTTGTTAGTCCTTCATATCGGCTTCCACACAATCCAATCATCATCTTTTAAGTCAACCACTTCCAATGCCATTATTCTTGGGATGCTAATAATCGTGAAGATTTGAGTAATGATCATAAAGTCTCAATTTCTAATAATTGTGATATTCCTGACTGTTCATCCTCCACGTCGTGCATCCTGAACTAGGTGCCTATGGGCATGTAGAATAATAACAGCAACGGTGCGAACATACACCCAGGACACTTAAAAGGTATCTAAAGGTTTACGAATACCACATGTAGCCGGAACCTTGATTAGGAGTTTCATCTTCCATTGCTACAAAATATTTTCTAATATTTAACCAATTTTTAAATTATAACATCTATATTTACATGCACACCCATTTTTCCATTAGTATTATTGTTCTGTTGGTGCTTTTTCCTTTTTTTACTATGTTTTTTAATTAAAAAGCGTTCAGTTAGATGAAACATTTTTACAACTGTTTCGTGTCACTTCCATGGTTCCACTTTCATTTGATTATTACCATTTTTCTAATATAAACAATTTGTTTGCTATGCAGCATATCATTTAAAGCTTTAATTCTAACTTTAGCAACACAAAATAACATCCTTTCTTCTTCAAGAGTTTCCACTTCCTTACACACTTTGTCGTATGCTTTTTAGTTTCTATCACAGCTATCGCTGTTTTAGCTACCTTATTTGCTTGATGGTATTCCAATCTAAATATAATCCATCTCTTCTTTTTATCTGTTTATTTTTGACAGTTTGCTCATTTTCAATGTTCCATCATCAAGATTTTCATCTGTTGGTGCTTTATCCCACCAATATTAATTTTGACACTTAATCATTATGCTATTCAACGTCCACTATTCCTGGACTTATTCCAATGACATCTAATTATTAACTTCCATTAATGTTTACCTTATTTTCTTTGCGGAATCATTCTCACTGTCCTGTGATTATTTTTAAAACTATTTTTATAATTTGCTACCATATGTACTGTGAGAATTTCTTCTCTATTTATTACGTAGTTCCTCACTGACACTACGTTTGTTTTGTTACGAGAAAATCAATCTGGATTTCTCTTCCACCGTCTGATAAGTAACCAATTGGTCCTTTATTCTCATCACCTAAATAAAACCTCGGATTAATGAGGGCTATGTTCTTGTAAAACTATAGTTACAAATTAATTTGTTTACTCTGTTCGTAAGTGTTTCTTTTAGCAGTATGGCACTCGAATTTGGACCTTTTGTGGCATCGTCTGGAATCTCACTAATTAAAATTTCAAATGTAAATACGCTATTTCGCTGAAATGCCCACTATCTGAAAAAATGCTTCTAGGCAAAACATTCAAAGTAACAAACATAAAAATTAGAAATTAAAAATACTCAAATTTAGAAATGTCCAACTTTTAAAAAATAGTATAATGAAGATTCATTCATTGTCAAAATGCAGCATTAAAAGTGATTCATGCAGTATGATCAATAATTGATAAAGTCAATTAGTAGTGTCAATAAGAATTTTATAAACTTTATTTTCTCATTCGATAAATATCTTTATTTAGTAATAATATTAAAAGCCTGTTTAGTAATGAACCATCACAATAAGTCTTATTTTATTTACCAAAACCATTATTTTAGAACATGATTATGTACTATTAATTACAACGAGACGGTATTGATCTTAATGACATAGTTACTTAAACAAATGTTATAATTGCAACAGATGAGTTACATCATTATTGCTGTACACCATGGTACATATTGACATAGAAACATCATAGACACTGTTCTATTGAAGTAAACGTTAATGATCATGGTGATTACAATTGTGTACCGTGATACTCTTAATTGTAGGTGAATATGACCTTGTACTTTATTTTGGTAAACTGTGTGGCGTGACATTGGTGTTGAAGGTTGTCTGACTTAACTGTTGGTAAAGTCCAGAGGATGTAAACAAAATAACCCGACATCTTTCATACTGTATTGATGATATTTTTCATCCATTTATTAACGGTTTTGCTAAATACAAATATTGGGAATTACTATATTATTGTATTATTACATGACCGTATTAGATTGTTATTACTATTCTTGTTTTTATTGATTGAAATGATACCGGACGAAATACGAATAAACACAATAGGCATGACAGACCTCGACTGTCAAAAACTGGGACAGGAGATAGTCAAAGGTCTTGGAATTTGAAAGTTATTTTTATGTATCATGTGACAATGGTGTGGCCCATTAACCAACGAGACAAGGTGAATGAGAAGGTTGTTTTATTCACTGTTATTACTTGCTGAAAATGCATTAAAATGAATTACATGTTGTGAGGAATAGTAAGAAAATTGTCAACTATTTCTGCTCCAAATAAATAACTGAAATCGGTTAAGCAAAATAGATACATAAACTTACTACTACTACTGTGATTTATCGCACAAATAGTGTGCCTTCATTAATATAATGGGACAATCACTGTCACAAAGGAAAAAGTTACTTGGTCGGTTCATGTCTTTTACCCATATGATTAAGTTAAATTACTCAATTCATTTTAAGGTACAGTGGTAATTATAAAAGATAACAAAATTCATAAATAATATATATTATAATTTATTCAAACAATTTGTGTACAAAAATAATAAAATCAAGAAATTTCTTAAATCACATTAGTTCAAACCGTTAATAATAAAAATGACAATGGTGTAAAATATCTCAGGAATCGTTTTCAATAAATACAGTCAAAATATGAAATGAACAAAAATAATAATATCGCGGTAGTCTTTTTTCTAATCAATATAATTCAAAAATACAAAAATAAAAGAAAAAATATCAACAGTATTTGACAATGCAGAAACTTTCATCCGTATTAAGGGAAGAATATGCTGACATAATACTGTCATTTTGTCTATTTTGCTAAAACAGAAATTCGCCACAATTTCAGGTAGTACCAACTATCGTATGCCATTCCAACTCTTCAGACCGACCTATCCGAAACGACGTAGCAGACATGCAGATTTTCTACATAATTTTTATGAGGCTAGGTGAGTCGCTAAAAGAGATGGTCTTGCCGTTTATTGAACTATTTAAAAACAGAATGGGCCATTATGCTGTGCTGAAGCTGTTTTTGCTGTCCGATGTCCATCCTGAAGCAAACCCTACTCCTTCATCAAGTCTTGTGCCTGGCAACAGTAGATCATTTCTAGCCCAATTTGATTATCGTTTATTATTAACCCAAATTGAAATCATAATTGTTAACACTTTACTGCTTTATAATGTTCGTCTTGTATTTTTACTCCAGACCAATTAATCGTACTAGTAATTTGAGTTTCTAATTATTGCGTTACTAAAATATAATACAATTTAAAGCACTCTCTAAATGCGTATAGTAACTGAAAGGCCCAAAGTAGCTTAGTAGCGATTGAAATAGTAAACGTCGGAAGCAGTCTGTTAACTCAACTAAACGCACTTCACTGGGTTGATAATAATAAGATAGATGAGTAGGTATTTTTCACGCCTTACAACCAAAATAGAGTGGCCAGTTCTGCCTTCATTCAAAACGATTTAACCAGATAATATTGTAAAGACGTGATTGAGCTTCATTGTGGCATAAGGTCTTGATTAAATATAGTTACCAAAACACCCGTAGGCAATCGCATACAACCAAAGTTAGGGCTAATAATGAACAGGCCCAGATTGACAATAATCCCACAGATTCACGATCGATAAACGTTGTTACTACGACCAAGTGGATACGATTCACGGCAATTGACCAAATCTTGGTTGAGGAAGGAAAATGATTTCAGCGCACGATTAGCAGTCTGAATCTCTTTGCAAAAGGGCTGCAGATAAGAGACTACTTCGGGTAATCGTTTTATTACCAAAACACCTGCATGCAATCGGATACAACCAAAGTCCATGGAACAATCTTGGCGTCTATATTCTGTCCCAAATGAAAAAGCTTTGAAGCCGTCAATGAATACATGCATTTCTCACAAACGTTTTGAGGGAGGTGATTGCAATGAACCGATGTAGCCAATAAAGTCTAATAATCATAATGCTTCAAATTGGTTCAATACAAAAACCAAATGGGGAACACGGACCACAATCAGCAAAGCTTTGAAAGAGAGGGAAAAGCTAAATAATAAGTAGAAGTTTATGAGCTTCACTGCTTGGAGTGTTTTACGTAAATCGTTGGTGTATTTGGATATGGAAACATAATCAGATTGACGTCAATAAACAATGTTTTACGTAAATCGATTAAGAGTTTCATCTTCCATTGCTACAAAATATTTTTTAACATTTAACCAATTTTTTTAAATTACAATATTTATTTCATTAGTATTTCCATTAGTATTATTTTTCTGTTGGTGCTTTTTCCCACTCAATGTTAAGCTTACCGCCTAATCACTATGCTATTAAACCAATTGTTCCCTGGACCATTCCAATGACATCTAATTATTAAATCTCCATTAATGTTTACCTTATTTTCTTTATGGGCGAATCATTCTCACTGTCCTGTGATTATTTTTAAAACTTATTTTTTATAATTACAATTATGTACTGTGAGACATTCTCTTCTATTTATTACGCTGCAGTTTCTCACTGACATTACGTTTGCTTTTCTTGTTGCTAGAAATCAATCTCGATTTATCCTTCACCACCTGTTATGTAACCACCAGGATCTTTTCATTATCTCCCAAATAAAACCCGGATTAATGAAGGCCACATGGTTGTAAAAACTACAAAGTTACAAATTATTTTGTTTACTGTGTTCGTGGTTTAGCGGTAGAAGTAAGCAGAAGTTCATGAGCTTCACTGCCGAGTGTTTTACGTAAATCGTTTGTGTGTTTGGACATGGAAATGTAATCACATTGACGTCAATGAACAATGTTTACTGTTTCTAAAATATGATTGAAAACGTGTTTATTTTTTGTATAAACAGGCATTGTGCGTTTCTATATATTTGGTGTGAAGGACTCAAACAAATCTATCCTTTTTTGCCTACTCTGCTCGCACTGACAGATAAGGACTGAAGCCCTAAGAAAATAATTGCGGCAAACGTACGTTTTTAACTGCAATTGTTCTAGCACATTAGAAGAAATGAATCAAAAAAATAAATCTATGTATATTGTATTTACGGTGAACACCATCATAAACTGTGAGATGAATTTATTTCCTGAATATATTCGCCGTCACAAACATAACATTTTGGTATATATATATATATATATATATATATATATATATATATATATATATAAGGACCATTCCTTCGATCCAACAAAGAATGCCGTTCACTACGAACGATCTCTTTGCCCAACATTAAAACAGCTAAAGAAATATTTTCAGCCTCACATCGCATTTATCAGTTCACCGGCAGTTGCGGTACGGGTACATTGGTCGGACAATCCGTCGCTTAGCTTAATCGGGCTAAAGAACACATTCCCAACTGGATCAACAATAGGTCAAACGAAAGTAACACCATCCACATCCTCCATATTACGTCATCTACTAAATCAAACATCAGATCAATTTTAAAAATAGTTTTAAAGTGCTAATTACGTCTCCAGCTTCGAATATGTTAAAATTTTGAATCTGTTTTTATTCACACATTGAAACCTTGTTTTGTGTGTGCACACAAAAACAGTTTGTCAGCCTACATTGAACTTAGCTAATGTAATGAGTTGTACTAATTTACATGTTATCTGTGCCCCCTTTTGTATATATATACTACTAAAATGTTATATGTTTGTGACTGACGAGAATATGTTATTTAAATAGAATTCATCTCACAGTTTACGTTTTCTCATATTTTTATTTGGAATTATAAAGGGAATCCGTTGCTTTGAAATAACAATTGTTACTTCTTGGAAATTGCTCAATGAAAAGTAAAAAACCTTGGAATCAATCAGTTAAGAAAGCTGCCGCAAAGACAAGTATAATTGGTTAGAGAGTAAATGAAGAAATATATATACGGCAAGTCTGTAGAATTGTGGAATAACTGTTAGGAGTTAGAAAGATCATCAACATAACTTCGAACAGTTAACGACCAACCACCCAGATGAATACAACATTTTTCAGAAGTACAATTATAGAGTAAGCAATGATGAAACGTACCTGTAATAATTGCATTTAATCAATGTTGCTTACATTATTTAGCAATATCAACCCGCTTCACTGGTTTTACATAGATGAATAAAGCATATACTCGGTTGAAATGAATACGAATAAGTTCAGATTGTAGTTTAACTATCGATTCCTCACAAACAACATCAAATGAAATAATAGACATTAAGGAATCCGTTTATTAAACAACCTTATTTCACCTTCAGTCCTACTTCCCCACTTATTTAATCAAAATTAAAACAAATAAATGACAAACGGGTTTAGCACATTATTTGCACCTTCGGTTGTCTCTGTTTCGTTTTTGGCGGCGTCGCAATTTCTAGAACATTTGGTAAGTCTTGCACAATGTTTTATTCCAAAATGTGTTGAAAATGAATCTAACTTGAAATTGAGATTGATTTTGAATGAATAAACTCTCAAATTTTACAACTATTTCCTCTTAGTTCTGTGTTGATTTGCAAATGTATCTAGATATAAAAATATTGATCATTTTTTAAATAATTAATAGCATTTAGCCGGTGATTAATGACGATTATTACCGACGATAACCATGTGATTTCAATTGTCAGTAAAACTTTCCGTTTTAAGAATTTAAAGCATTGGGTTCCCTTTATAATTCCAAATAAAAATATAAGAAGACGTAAACTGTGAGATGAATCATTTCTTGTATATTCTCGTCAGTCACAAACATATAACATTCTTAGTATATAATAATTATTGGCGCAGAATATCACCGTTGTTCAAGTTTCTTTACAAGGTGTTCGCAAAAAGATTTTTGAATCCGATTATTTTGCTGATCAAAATTCAAAATTAAGGGAATTATTATATTTGCACTAAATACTGAAACTCAAAATACCAGTACGATTAATTGCTCTGGAGTAAAAAATACAAAAGACCGAACACCATAAACCTGCCGTAAAGATGTAAATAATTGACAATTATAATTTTAATATGGGTTAATAATAGACGATAATCAAATTCAGCCTAGAAAAATGATCTACTGTTGCCAGGCACAAGGCTGGATAAAAGAGCAGGGTTTGCGTCAGGATGGACATCGGACAGCAAAATAAAACCAACACCACAACGTCTTAATGGAATAAGTCCAGGAATAATGGACGTTGAATAGCATAGTGATTAAGTGCTAAGCTTAATATTGGTGGGAAAAAGCACCAACAGAAAAATAGATATAAAAATTAAAAAAATTGGTTAAATATTAAAAGATATCTTGTTGTAATGAAAGATGAAACTCCTAATCTTGCATTACATAATCGTTTTTCTTAATTGACAATTTAATATGTAATTTTTCATATTTCTAATATTTAAAAATCACTTAAAAACAATTATATTGAGGTATCTATTGTTTGGACCATCTTGCACTTAATATAACAACTTAAAAATACATTAATTTCAGAAATTATAAAACAAATTATGATATCCCTTTAGAAATATAACCAAAAACTTATGATTTGTATATTATTGGCAATGGCAAATTGGAGAATACAGTTCAACTATAATACTGAACACGTTGCAATATTACATTGGTGCTAATATACTACTTGCAAGTCATGCTATACTGTTTATTTAATTTTATGATTAATTATCACCGTTATCGCATGCACTCATTGATCAATAATAATTTCACTATTGAACCAAACATTTCCCATACCATTCCAACATGCGATCAAGTCATTTCAACCAAAATATGCCCATCAGCAATAAAGAATTCTTCCAAAATACTCCCACGATAAGGCCAATGTTTGAATCGCAAATTAATGAGGAACGATGTCCATCAGGTGTCATATTTGCATCAATTTTGATGCTCTCAAACAAGAATTGATAGTAACTACTTTCACTTACATAGTCCATTTTGATGTAAATATATATTGGCAAATTATGAAATTGTGAAATGTTGACGCAAATAGATAAGGAATGTTTTACTGACAATCGAAATCACATGGTTATTGAGGATCATGCCTTGTCGGTAAAAAACGTCATCAATTACCAAGTAAATGAGAAAACTATTTAAAAGTGGAATTCAGCGTAATATTGATGCAAATAGATGTGGGGATTGTAGTTACAACAGAAATCTTACCGCTATTGATTATTTAACAAATGGTTCATATTTTTAACTGCAAAAACGTTTGCAAATCAAAACAGCACTAGGAGGAGATACTAACAAAATTTGAGTTTATTTATTCTAAATTAATCTTAATTTTCGGTCCAATAAATAATTGCAATTTAACCTAAATTGCAATTAAATAAAATAAATGTTAATATTAATATTCTGAACATGTTAAAACGGTTTGCAAGCAAGCTTTTAATGAACATGCCTTCACAAGTGGAATTAAAACCAATAAATGATTAACATTTTATTTGGATTCACATTCAGTACAAAATTTATTAATTAATGCCACAACACGATCCATTTCGTTTTTAATCTTGAATTGAATATTATTGTCTTCAAGCAATAATGGAACCAAGCGATCTTTTTTAGCAGAAACTAATCGATTCGCGGAACCGTATGTAACCAAAGAACAACTAATCCAATAAACAAGTCGGCAGTTAGCAAACACAAGCCAAATTGGAGGGAACTTCAGTATTGTTCTAATTGTCAGAAAACATTTTGCATCATCAATGTTTGAATAAAATGAACACACACCATCCAACAGCGCAGTCAAGTGGATGAGATTAACAAAGATTATTTGAAGTTCGTTGATTTTGTGAACAAAAGATACATAATATTTGGGTATATAATTACTTAAAACTTCTTTTTCGATCTGATCAGCTTTAGAGTTGAAGAAATCATCCAACTCATCAATCGATTTCCCTTTGGATTTTAAGTATTTGTAGTTAAACGTTGCAGCGATCGTACAACAAAGAACAGCCAATCCCACTGGCGAATGTTCGAATTTACCTGAAACACGACCAGTGTCAACCAAATGCTTAAACCACAAACTCAAAAC
The DNA here is from genome assembly GCA_025895645.1 of Cardicola forsteri. Lineage (NCBI taxonomy): Eukaryota > Metazoa > Platyhelminthes > Trematoda > Strigeidida > Aporocotylidae > Cardicola > Cardicola forsteri. The sequence goes on along the minus strand of JAKXYG010000300.1, from coordinate 29,829 downwards.
CAATGATACACACTGTTGTTCTCTGGGTATAAAATTTACATCGATGTCAATTTTTAAATATTCTTTCAATACAGATAAACTCATAGGTAGAGGAAGTAATTCTGATCTAAATGTAACGGGCTGAACAGCAACAGTCTGTTTTGTAAATTCTATATTTTCACTACGATTATATTCAGTCAATTTGCCGTCATCCAGACCCAACAGTTTGGAATCGGTACCGACATGATGTTCTAATCCCGCCATAATGCTGCAGTGCAATGTACGCAGATTGAGTGAGCAATTGTGGATTGATGTTTTTATTCTAAAATCTTCAACGAGAATGTCTAGTGGCACTCCATTAGACACATACAGCACATTCAGCAAAGATGGCCACAACTCCATCGTCCGAAATGCTTTTATCAAACTTGTGGGCCAGCGATAAAACAGACTATTTTCGTCTTCACTTTTGTCATCAACATTGACGTATTCTTGGGATAAATTTAATTTGCAAACTACTATGTTACTGAGGAAGGTTGCTGCCAATTTCATGTTGTTATATCCCGTATTTTGTAATTTAAATACATTGGCAGTTGGCGTAGATACCTTCCTGTAACTGTCAACCACTAATCCTAACGAACATGCAGCATTATGTCCCGATACGTCAACGTCCAATGCATAATCGAACAATCGGTCAGAAATCACACCAACAATTTTATTCACTTCACTGTCATTATATAAACACAAAATTTCCATAAACAATTCATTCAAACGGTCTGGAAACATATGAATCCAGTCAATCAATGCATGGATACGTTTTTGATTATACAAGTGTGATGGATTATCATTCTGTCTGGAATAATAAATTTTGTTTGGATAGCGAATGTCAGACACGGCGTCGTTTCCAATAAGTACAGCCAAAACAGGCAACACTTTCCAATTGCGCGAATAAAATGGACCCGACGTATTGAACATCTGACATGGCATGTAATAGTCTGAAACAACTTCAGACGATGTTGTGTTCTGCCAATGAATTTGTTCAATTTCCGGTTTTAACGAATGTAGTGTAATAAGTTGAAACAACTTTTGATTATTCGATCGATACATGAAGGAATCTGAATCTCCACTCACCGCCGGACAATCTAAATACAGAGCAGTTCTGCAACTGTTGCATGGCTTGACCTTCGCACACTAAATACAATATACCTTTTTCTCTAAGTATTTCTACAAACACCAGCTGTGTCAAATATGGCAATATATCAATTGTCGGTTTATTTTTATCACAATCCGTCACAAATGACATTTGATCAAGTAATTCATAAATCTCTTCAATTTTGTCTGATGAACGTTTGAACAAAGTGTTTAATTTACTATTCTGAAATTCACAAAATAAATTATACTATTATACAGGCATGTCAGAATGTTTGCAAAACAATTGTAGAAATTTAATGGACACTGCTGACCATGTTAGCAATCGACATATAAATAAGTGAGGGGATTTCAAATCAATCGTGTCCCACCGAGTTGACAAATGCATACAAACTGGACAACTTAAATAACACCAATAATAAATTACCTTTCTTGGTAGACACCCGCTAAAAATAAAAATTGGTCGAATGTTGCATGATTCAAATTTTTTGATAAAAGATTCAATAAACTTTCGATAGGACAGATATTCTCCGCCATAATGACACGGCAATCGTGACTCTCTGTAAGTCGTGGATACAAAGTTGTCGCCATCAATCACAACGGAAGTGTCGTGCAATTGGAAGTCGGAAAAGTTGTCTGGATTGGCTTTCAGATAAGTCCATAACTCACAGACGTCCATTTTTGTTTTCTTATTTGTGCAGTACGACTTAAGTGCTAAAAATATAATCAATTAAATTATTAATGTTTGTGGAGGCTTGGTATAGTAATGTTCTTAATTTGCGTGTATCCTATTTACATTTATTACTAAACTTGTACGCCATCAACAATGAATATGTATCCAATTCTATCTTATTCTTTAAGAAATAATAGATTTGAAATACTTTGCACTGCAATAAGATTAACAAATTATTAAAATCAAATCCATGTGGTAATCGTTTAATGTTGAATTATAATTACTGTGTCATTTATACTACTCCTTACCAGTAAATCCCCTAACTAGAAGTGACGCCACATGGATACTATTGACTGCAGACTAAACAAATATTTGTATAATTGTCAATGTTAAAATGAATAACATTTCTCTCTTAAGTACGAGCTTTTGTGTGAAAACTGAAATTCCTGTCCGTGGTTGACGTTGTTACGCTATTCTAATTGGACACGCCGAGCAAACTGTGCACAACTGACATTTATAATTACTCATTTACTTTGGAATGAAAAATGGTGCAATACTTACCAAACGGTTCAAAAATTACAGCGCCGCCGAAAACGAAATAGAAACAACCAAAGGTGCAAATAATGTTCTAAACCCGTTTGTTACTCTGTTAAATACTAATCCAACATCCAATCACATTGTGGTTCATAAGTAACCAATGAAAAACTGTGCTAAATCTAATTCAAATAAATTTTATTCGTCGAGCAAAAGGTATAGTTTAAAATTGCACCTTATTGTAGTTTCTTCAGTAATATTAATTTTTTTATTGAGCCAAATTTGCTATTCATGCAATCAAACCCTTTTCTTTTCTTTACCGGATGGAAAACATATACAATTTATTATTTTAACAATTTAATTTAAGTTTTTGGATAAACTAAGAAACTTCCTTCTCCAGATTGATAGCTCTGCTGCAACTATTTTCACAATTGACACCAGTTGTTACAATTTTGTGCTTTCGAAGAGAAAATTTATTTATAGAATCAACTAGTATTAGACGTTGTTTAATCACACAGCGTAGGCAGAAATATTGAACTGGGAATGCAGATAAGGTGGGAATGTAGAAAATCTCTAGTGATTTTGACTTTTAATAAGTGTGTCAACATTTGCAATTAGTGAATAAATTAGTGTTAACAATAAATAAAAATATTAATCTAGATTATTTTGTTATCATTTAATTTTTTTCGGCAAAAATAATTACTGAGAATTTAAAATAATGCTGAGTATTTAATAGTTGATTTATGTTTAGTTAGAAATATTTATTTAAAAATGCCGAATTGACTAAAAAAGCATATTGTAATAACAACACTTATATAAACGGAATAAGTAAACGCAATTTACAACTTTTTAATAATAATTAATAAACTTTTAATTAGTGCGCTTAAAATCACTATTTCAAAAATACATTTTAATACCTTAACTTTTACGTTTCAACAACCACAAACTTTACGTTGAAATTTATAAAGTTAATTAACAAAATAAAAGTGAATTATTTTTTAACATTTTTAATATAAAATAAGCACTTTTTAAAGTGTGTTTATACTCAAACATTTCCATGGTAATGTTACATTGAAAACGTTGGTTCGGTTTTTTACTTCAAAATATTTAGTTGTTGTCAAGTTTAGTTAAAATTAATATTTGCATACGAATTAATATTAGAAATACAGTATATTTTGTCAAATCGATTTAAAAGTTATAATAGTGTTTTCGTAAAGATGTTAAAAATTTATTTTTTATTTGTTCAAAAAAGATTATTATTTAAGTAAAAAACAATAAATACAGTATTTTGTTAAATTATAAAATATAATTAACACCAATTTAGTTATTTGCTGCTTAGGAGCAGAAAATATAATATGTTGTATCTTCTTTATCACAGAAAGTTTAATCAATTTTTATTACAAAATAAAAAACTAATATATATATATATATATATATATATATATATATATATATATATATATATAAATTGGTTTTATGAAAAGTGTTAGATAACCTTTATATAAAAATTATATTAAACAATTTAAACAGTGGTCTTTTTCTAGTAAAATATATCAATATTTTTATTCTAAAATGTATTTTACTTATGCCAGAATCACAGTTGTTTATAAATAATAACAATGTGTATTGTAATTTTACAAAATTAATTGCATTTGTATTTAAATTTATTTTCTTCAAATAAAAAACGTAATTTAACCGCAACACGGGTCAAACTAAAAATAATTATATTTTTACAAATCGCTATTTAACAGTTCTAACATAAATGTTATTTATTTTATTTTTGTATCATAAAACTGAACATGTATAAACATATTTAAATTAAAAATTATTTATCTAAATCATTTTTTGTTAAAGCATAGATTACATAATTCTATATCAATATTTTAACCAAAAGTATACAGAACACACCTAAGCCAAGTGGTTACAAATACGAGCCATCTTATTTTATTATTTAATATTTTGTAGTAGATCATACATAATCAATTAATTGACCTAAAAATTAGATATGGTTTGCATTTTTAAATATATTAAAAGTCATATTTTATGTTGGTAATTTTACTCTTGACCTCTTTATCCACAATGCTATGTGATTGCTACAAATGTTTTAGATTATTAACTACGGTTTCAACACTAATTAGTTTAGGAATTGTATGTTCAATGAATGTTGCTTAAATTCACTTATCAATTAAATATAATGAACGTTATTAGCATCATTTCTACAGCGATTATATTTATTAAATTTGCCGTCATCTAAAGCCAACAGTTTGGAGTCGGTACCGAGATAATGTTCCAAACCCGCCATAATGTGCGCAAATTGAGTGAACAGTTGTGGATTTGAGTTTTATTTTAAAATCTTCAACAAGAATGTAAACTTGCACAGGTACGTATGGGACTTTGAGTAAAGGCGGCCACAAATCCGTCGTCCGACCAGCGATGAAACAGACTATTTTCGTCTTCATTTCCATCATTAAACTTGACGTATTGTTGGAATAAATTTAATTTGCAAACTACTATTTTACTGAGAAATGTGCTGCTAATTTCAGGTTTTTATCTCTAGTATTTTGAGATTTGTGATTGATACAATAAACACTAATACGTAACTGCTGCAATTATTTTCACAGTTAACACCAGTTGTTATTTATTTACAGAACCAACTAGTACTGGACGTTGTATAATCACACAGCGTTGGCAGAAATATTGATTTGGGAATACAGATAAGGTGGAAATGTAGAAAATCTTTATTGGCATTAACTTTTAATAAGTGTGTTAAAACGTATCTTCAACGAATGTTGCATAAATTCATTTATCAGTTAAATATATTAAACGATGTTTGTTACCATCGTAATATATGTTTTGCCAAGAATTTATTAAAGACTCAACTATTGCTGGTTGTTGTATTATCACACAGCGTAAAGAGTAATATTGAACTTGGATTGCGGATAAGGTGGCAATTTGTTTGATTAAATAGTTTGGATAAGTAAATGGTTTATTCTGTTAAGCAGAATAGACGCTATAACCAAATGAATTTTATTTTGACATTTAAAGAATCATCATATAATGTATCAATATTTCAATGTACATTATTTGACTATTACAACCTAAATTCAATTTTGTAAACGTTCTATTGAAAAAAATATATAATTCACGCACGGGAATACCTAAATATCAAACGGTGTTCAATGTTTTGTAGTGTTTGTAGTAGTAAAAACACTTTGTAACCGACTTTATACCATAGCATTAGAATGTAACGAATTAAATAAACAATCAAACATGGTTTACCTATTTCAACATTCTATCTATCAACACTGCATACAAATTGGGTATGTGTGAAATGGTGCCATTTATGACATTCGTTCAACCTAATATACACCATTTTGTCAAATATATCCAAATTGATCTTAATGTTAGTTTAGATATAAATCAAGACATACTGTTAGTGGTAAGTGTCGTTTTACATGTTCGATTGTTATATCACGTTTCTTTATTGGAATTACATACTACTTATATTGCATGCAAGTAGTCAATGCAATATAAAATGATTATGTTCGCTGCTAAATCCGTCTGTCTACTTGTATTTAGCGTGATAAAACTTTGTTGTGTTTACGAACAACAAACCATTGACAGATATAATTCAAATAAATTTTGTTGGATGGGCACAAGAGTATATATATATGTGTATATATATATATATATATATATATAAATACTATGCTTTAACAAAAAAATGATTTAGATAAATAATTTTTAATTTAAATATGCTTATACATGTTCAGTTTTATGATACAAAAATAAAATAAATAACATTTATGTTAGAACTGTTAAATAACGATTTGTAAAAATATAATTATTTTTAGTTTGACCCGTGTTGCGGTTAAATTACGTTTTTTATTTGAAGAAAATAAATTTAAATACAAATGCAATTAATTTTGTAAAATTACAATACACATTGTTATTATTTATAAACAACTGTGATTCTGGCATAAGTAAAATACATTTTAGAATAAAAAATATTGATATATTTTACTAGAAAAAGACCACTGTTTAAATTGTTTAATATAATTTTTTATATAAAGGTTATCTAACACTTTTCATAAAACCAATTTAATATTTGTTGCTTATATATATATATATATATATATATATATATATATTTTATATATATTTTATTAGTTTTATAATAAAAATTGATTAAACTTTCTGTGATAAAGAAGATACAACATATTATATTTTCTGCTCTAAGCAGCAAATAACTAAATTGGTGTTAATTATATTTTATAATTTAACAAAATACTGTATTTATTGTTTTTTACTTAAATAATAATCTTTTGAACAAATAAAAAATAAATTTTTAACATCTTTACGAAAACACTATTATAACTTTTAAATCGATTTGACAAAATATACTGTATTTCTAATATTAATTCGTATGCAAATATTAATTTTTAACTTAAACTTGACAACAACTAAATATTTTGAAGTAAAAACCGAACCAACGTTTTCAATGTAACATTACCATGGAAATGTTTGAGTATAAACACACTTTAAAAAGTGCTTATTTTATATTAAAAATGTTAAAAAATAATTCACTTTTTATTTTGTTAATTAACTTTATAAATTTCAACGTAAAGTTTGTGGTTGTTGAAACGTAAAGTTAAGGTATTAAAATGTATTTTTGAATAGTGATTTTAAGCGCACTAATTAAAAGTTTATTAATTATTATTAAAAAAGTTGTAAATTCCGTTTACTTATTCCGTTTATATAAGTGTTGTTATTACAATATGCTTTTTTAGTCAATTCGGCATTTTTAAATAAATATTTCTAACTAAACATAAATCAACTATTAAATACTCAGCATTATTTTAAATTCTCAGTAATTATTTTTGCCGAAAAAAATTAAATGATAACAAAATAATCTAGATTAATATTTTTATTTATTGTTAACACTAATTTATTCACTAATTGCAAATGTTGACACACTTATTAAAAGTCAAAATCACTAGAGATTTTCTACATTCCCACCTTATCTGCATTCCCAGTTCAATATTTCTGCCTACGCTGTGTGATTAAACAACGTCTAATACTAGTTGATTCTATAAATAAATTTTCTCTTCGAAAGCACAAAATTGTAACAACTGGTGTCAATTGTGAAAATAGTTGCAGCAGAGCTATCAATCTGGAGAAGGAAGTTTCTTAGTTTATCCAAAAACTTAAATTAAATTGTTAAAATAATAAATTGTATTATGTTTTCCATCCGGTAAAAAAAAGAAAAGGGTTTGATTGCATGAATAGTAAATTGGGGTCAATAAAAAATAACGAACAAAAAGCTTCCGTTACGAATTTTCCATTCAAATACGAAGTACATCCTATGTCTATGTGCTTATCTGTATTTAAAAGATTTTTAAATATTAACATCGATGTAAATATAATACGTAGAGAACATCAGTGTCTATCGTTGGTCTTAAGTTTGTGGTTCAAGCATTTGGTTGACACTGGCCGTTTTTCGGGTAAATTTGAGCATTTGCCAGTTGGAATGGCCTTTCTTTGTTGTACGATTGCTGCAACGTTTAACTACAAATACTTGAAATTCGAAGGGAAATCGAATAAAAAGTTGTATCATTTCCTTAACTCGAAAGTTGATCAGATCAAAAAGAAACATTTAAGTAAATATGTACTCGATTTTCATGTACCTTTTGTTCACCAAATGAACGAACTACAAATAATCTTTGTTAATTTCATTCACTTGACCACCCTGTTGAATGGTGTCTGTTCATTTTATTCAAATATTGATGATGCAAAATGTTTACAGACAATCAAATCAATATTGAAATTTCCTCCAATTTGGCTTGTGTTTACTAACTGCCAACTTGTTTGTTGCATCAGCATGTTTTTGGGCGTACGTAAAGCCGAGGAAAGATCAGAATTAGCTAAGACCCGTTTGTTACATTTATTATTGCCTGAAAACAAAAATTTGGCAATTTGTGAAAAAGTTGTAAAAGAAATGAATAATATTCTGACGTTAATTAATTACTATTGTACTGAATTTAAATATAAATAAAATTTTAATTATTTATTGGTTTAAAATGTTCTTTCTTCAAAATGTGCTGTGTTCGTTTACAAAATGTTTTGCATTTAAATAAATAATAGCAGTAAGATTTCTGTTGTAACTACATTCCTCACGTCTGTTTCCATCCATATAACGCCAAATTCTACTTCCAAATAGTTTCCTCATTTAGCTGGTAATTGATGACATTTTTCACCGACAAGGGATGAAGCTGAATAACTATGTGATTTCGATTGTCAGTCAAACTCTCCGTGTCAAGTTGCGTTAATATTTCACAATTTCATAATTTTGCATTTAAATAAATAATAGCAGTAAGATTTCTGTTGTAACTGCAATCCCCACGTCTACAGCTCTCACAACAATTACTCCAAAATAGTGATTATGTAACTAAAACCTCTAGCTACTACATAGCATCTAATAGAAACGTCACTTTGATTACATAATATACAATACTATATAATAATTGAAAAAAACTATAATTACATATACATATATATCGTAAGTAATAAAAAATTGTATAAAATATCAATTGCTGCAAAATTGAAAATGGAGTAAAATGATTAACACGATATATAAAGATAACTATTAACAAAAATACTGATTACATGCAATTTTTCAGTTACCAAATGATTAAAGACATTACATAGCTCATAAAATTCAATAATCTATGTGATCGCTTTTCTTTTGAACAACCTGATCTAGGCGTTTTGGAATGCTGTCAATGAGAGTGCTGATATATTCTTGTTTCATCTCATATTGAATAACAAACCGAATACGTTCACATAAATCCTCAATTTCGGTATGCTTATTGATATTGCGCTTTAGCATACTAAAAACATTTTCAATAACATTGATATCCGGGCTGTTAGGTGGCAATTGAGTGAAAGACAGCTTTTTTGATTTTAGCCCCTCAACTGTCTAAATGTAAATATAAAGTAATTATAGTGAACTTAGATGAATATGACGTTACATTTTTGGACGTATGACATGGAGCATTGTCCTGAAAAACAGTAGTAACCCCCGTGTAAATATGCTGAATTTCATAATGAAAAACATCCTTCATAACTGAAATAAATTTTTCACTATTTAAGGTACCAGATATAATTCTCCATTTGATAGATTGATTATACTTAATACCAAACCAACACATTACTTGTCGAGGGTGGGCTTTCTTTCTAACAACCGGGAGTGAATATTTTTAAAAACTCGTCCCACACAACACTTTGTTTTTAAAGTGAAATGGTTCATCCCGAATCATTGTTTCATCAGCAAAGTATACGGAACGCCAATAACATAAGTGTTGTTCACTTCATAGTTTATAAAAGGCTAATCTGTCATCCTTTTGTTTTGATGGTAATAAATGGCTTAATCTTCGGTGATTGTAGAGCTAAACCGGATTCAATTGCTCTGTTTCTTATAATGGAATATATAAAATTATTTAAACTATTTTTTTTAGTTTCTGAAATAGGTTTATTATAAATTTTTAAAAATATTATAACGATTTTGCTGTGTTGATTTAGAAATGTTTTGATTTTAAAAATATTGACCACATTTTAAATGATTAATAGCATTTAGCAGGTAATTGATGACGTTTTTTACCGACAAGATATGAACTTCAATAACCATGTGATTTCGATTGTCAATAAAACTTTCCGTATCTTTTTGCGTCAATATTTCACAATTTCATAATTTGGCAAAATGGACTTCTGTCTACCGGATTCCTAATTGTCCTCATGTAAAACATCGTTTCCAATTGAAAGAAGCAAAATTGAGTTGGTAATAGCTCAGTTTCGATGTTTGGGAAGATCAATATTGATACAAATATAATACTTGATAATCATCATTATGCATTAATTTGCAATTGGAATAGTGCGGGAAATGTTTGATCCAATAATGAAACTATTTATAATCAGTGAATATAATAACGGTAAAAATTAACCACAAAATTAAATAAACTTTATTGAACTACTTGCAAGTAGTAAATTAGTACAAATGGAATATTGCAATGTGCTCAGTCTTACGGTTGAATTTGCCATTTCCAAAATAAATTGAAACGTTTTGTAAGTTTGTGGTTCTATTATTTTTCTGTCATTGTCTGTCGGAATAAACAACCGTTCTCTTAATCAACTTCTTTTGTTTTACTTCTCCAGTCACACGATCTAATTGTTTTTCAGTCATCTTCGGTTTCTTTTATCCTCCATTTCCGTCAATCTTAGTCAGCCTCCTTTCCTCTAGATCTGCTTCGACACAATTTAACCGTTTTCATTTTGGTCAACCTCGGTTTTTGACATTTATCGTCCAATGCAATAATTTGTTGTCACGCAGTTTTTGTAGAATGTACCTGCATCACTTCTACAACTTACAGTTTTCTTCCATGATATGTAGTGCAATCAAATATTGGAAAATGGCTTTACAGGTAGTAAACGTAGAATTTAATCAAGCAATCTTTTTGTTTAATCGGAAATTAAACTTCCATGTTATCTGAATTCTACTATCAATTTTTTGCCGTTGTTTGTCGGAATGGCGTCTTCTTGGTATTTCTGGGGCAATACAAAATGCTCCAGTCTATATGTTCAAAGGGATAACATAATTTCTTCTATAATTTTAAAATCAATGTATTTTTAAGTTGTTATATAAACCGAAAAAAACAAATGTTTAACAGCAGCGTGATTTATATCAAAACTACAATCCCCACGTCCAGTTGTAACAATTCTTACTTGTGGATAGTTTTCCCATTCAACTGGTAATTGATGACAGTTTCAACCGGCAATAAATAAATCTCAATATTTTTAGCAATATAAAATGCTGTAGTTTATACTTTTAAAAGGATAACACAATTTCTTTTTCAAACAAAAATAATAGAAGACGTAAACTATTATTATTATTATTATTATTATTATTATTATTATTATTATTATTATTATTATTATTATTAAGCTTAAATATCTCACTAAAGATACATTCATCATAAAATACATTTTTACAATCAATATAAAAAAGTAGTAGTACAAATAATGGGATCAAAATGGAATAGAATGTCATATGTTAGTGAATTCATTTTGTATATTCTCTCCAGTCACAAACATATAAAGAATCAGTATATATATATATATATATATATATATATATATATATATATAACTATATAATGTAATTAACTTAACATTTATAACTATACATACATACACATATGCAACATGCATATGTTAAGTCCATGCTAAATTTAATGTAGTTACAAATTGTTTTTTTTGTATTTGGTTGACACTGGCAGAGTTTCAGGTAAATTCGAACATTGCCAGTGGGATTGGTTGTTTTCTGTTGTACGATCGCTGCAACGCTTCACTACAAATATTTAAAATCTGAAGAGAAATTAATTGAAAAGTTGCATGACTTCCTCAAGTCAGAAGCTGATCAAATCAAAAAAGAAATTTGGCCAAATCACTCCACTAGAACTTATTATGACTGCACACAGGAAGCTGTTATAAGCAGAATTCTCTGTTGGAAAGGCTATTCTGTACAAATTGTTCACGAAATTAACGAAGTTCAATTGATGTTTGTCAATCTCATCCACTTGACTGCCCTGTTGGATGGTGTGTCTTCATTTTATTCGAACATTGATGATACAAAATGTTTCCGGACAGTCAGATCAATACTGAAGTTTCCCCCAATTTGGATTGTGTTTACTAAATGCCGACTTGTTTATTTGATTAGTCATTGTTTGAATACATACGATGCCGCGGATCGATTAGATTTGGCTAAGGAAACTTGTTTGGATTTATTATTGCTTGAAATCAATAAACGTTCTCATTCAAAACAAGGTTAAAAACGAAATGGATCGTGTTGTGGCATTAATTAATAAATTTTGTGCTAAATTTGAAACTAAATAAAACTGTAATTATTTATTGGTTGTTCGTAAAACACACAGGTTACATCTTAAGATATATGGTTACAGTTGATGGCTGTAGGAAAACGCTGATTTAAAATTCAAATTGACAGTTTCCTTTAATTTTTTAAACAGAAGCGTTACCACAATAATGCTGTCTATTAACCACAAGACGTGTTTAGTTGTACTTTTGTTTTTAACAAATCCCTAATTTTAATTTTCTCCCAATCTGTCAATAGTTTGTTGTTCGTGAAACACAACTAAGTTTTACTACGCTAAATACAAGTAGACAGACGGAGTTAGCAGCGAATAGATTTAACTTATATTTCATTGACTACTTGCATGCAATATAAGTAGTATGTAATTCCACAAAGAAACGTGATATAACAATCGAACACGTAAAACGACACTTACCACAGGTAATATGTCTTGATTTATATCTAAACTAACATTAAAATCAAGTTGGATATATTTGACAAAATGGTGTACATTAGATTGAACAAATGTCATAAATGGCACCATTTTACACGTACCCAATTTGTATGCAGTGTTGATAGATAGAATGTTGAAATGGATAAACCATGTTTGATTGTTTATTTAATTCGTTACATTCTACTGCTATGGAACAAAGTCGGTTTCATTCAAATCCGACGTATATCCTATGTCTATGTGCTTATCTGTTTCTAAAACATTTTTGAGAATTAACTTTTATGTGTACATCGTTGGTCTTGAGTTTGTGGTTTAAGCATTTGTTTGACACTGGCCGTTTTTCGGCAGTGAGATTGGCTGTTCTTTGTTGTACAATCGCTGCAATGCTTAACTACAAATACTTGAAATCTAAAGGGAAATCGAATGAAAAGTTTTATGATTTCTTCATCTCATTAGCTGATCAAATCAAGATGAGAATTTGGCCAATTTACTATATAAGAGACATCACTGTTGGAAAGGCTATTCTGTACAAATTGTTCACCAAATTAGCAAAATTCAATTGTTATTTGTCAATCTCATCCACTTGACTGCCCTGTTGGATGATGTGTGTTCATTTTATTCGAACATTGATAATACAAAATGTTTCCGGACAATCAGATTAATAATGAAGTTTCCTCTAATTTGGTTTGTGTTTACTAACTGCCGACATGTTTATTTTATCAGCCATTGTTTGAGTACACGCGATGCCGCGGATGAAAATTTGCCCAAATTACTACACAAGAAATTATTCTGTAATTATTTATTGGTTTTAATTCTACTTCTAAATCCATGTTCATTAAAATTTTGCTTAAAAACCGTTCCAACCTGTTCAGAATATCAATATCAATATTAATATTTATCTTATTAAATTGTAATTTTCGTTAAAGTGTAATTATCTATTGATTTTAGATGCTGTGTTTTCAAAATATAACGGGCCGAAAATTGAGATTAAGTTAAAATTTTACACGAACATTTATGATTGAAAATGTTTCCGGACAATCAGAACAATACTGAAATTTCCTCCAATTTGACATTTATTTTCATTTGATCTGCCTGAATAGATCTTAGCAGTTGTTTTAATAGTCATCATTCATTGCCAATTGGAAAATCGTTCATGCTCGTCTTTCGGACAGAAAACGTAGAATTTGATCCACCAATTTTTGTCGTTCTGCGTCGACATGACATCTTCCCATTGTTTCTGTGGCAATATTGCACTCACCATTCTTGTGACTAACAAAAGACCGTTCCTCTTGATCAGTCCCGCGAACCGATTACGTTTTGCAAAGGAGAATTGGATGATTTTATTATTGCTTGAAAACAATAAAAGTTTTGATATTCAATACAAGGTTAGAAACGAAATGGATCGTGTTGTGGGATTAATTAATAAGTTTTGTACTGAATGTGAATCCAAATAAAACATTAATTATTTATTGGTTTTAAATGTTCTGTGTTGACAATGAATCCAACTTAAAATTGAGATTAATTTAGAATGACTAAACTCTCAAATTTTGTTACTACTTCTTCTTAGTGCTGTGTTGATTTGCAAATGTTTTTGCATTTAAAAATATTAACAACTTTTTTAAATGATTTCACTTGTCAGTATAACTTTCCGTGTCAATTTGCGTTAATATTTCACAATTTCACAATCGTCAAAAATATTACACTCACTATTATCGCATTGATCTCACACGTATGCAAGAACTTATTAATATGTGGCAAAATATATATATATATATAGATGGTGATAAATATCGTTCAATATATCCAATTGATAAATAAATTTATGCAACATTCATTGAACATACAACTCCCAAATATATATATATATATATATATATATATATATATATATATATATATATACCATTTTAACAATTACAATTTGTGACCATTGAGCTGCGAAAATGGAAGCACTGTAATACTTTGTAGCATCTTGCTCTAGTTACTTATCTTAGACATACGTAATTCTTACTAATACATACCTTAGATAATGCTTTAGCATTACACATCAAGTAACATTATTCACAAAAATAATTTCTAATTATTATATATAACAACATCCATTCTTGCGATAAAACATAATACCACCATTTGCTAATACTTAAATCAAAACAACACAATTCGTTAAAAAATTAATATTATTGACTAAAATACATCAATATATAAAATAAATGTTACAGACTTATTATTTCAGTATTTCAAACTTGAGCCTCGGTGTTTAATAACTTCTTGTAGCCTTTTTGGATACGAGTCGACCAGGGTATTAATATAATCCTTTGTAATACGATTGTGTATAACAAAATCAATTTTTTCCACTAGCGACATGTTATTATCCAAACGGTTAACCTCACGTTTGAGAACACTAAAAAAATTTTCAATAACATTCAAATCTGGACTGTAGGGAGGCAACTGAACGAAGGTCAGCTTTTTACTTGCTATGCCTTTTGCAGTCTAAATACACAAATAATATAGTAAATTAAAAGTTATGTTGAAAAAACACATTACCTCTTTTGAAGTATGAATCGGCGCGTTATCTTGAATAATTGTTAAATGTCCTGAAGCATTTTGTTGCAATTCGTTATTAAAAATTTCCTTGAAACTTTTAATAAATTCTCTGCTATTAAGGTTATTACTTGTACGAATCCATTTTGGTGTTTGATTGTACTTTAAAGCAAAATATCCTTTAACGCAGGATGGATGTGCCACTTTACGAGCAATGCAGGTGTCATCAATGGGAAAATTTTCACCATAAATCACTCTTGAATTTTCCGTCCATGGTTCATAAGTGATAGCACACTCGTCTGTGAAGTACAACGATCTCCAAAAACACAATGGTTTACCATTGTACTTCTTAGCATATTCCACTCGTTTTGATGTATTTATACAACTTAAAGGAGGTTTCCTAATTGCTTTCTTTAACAATAATTTCGCTGATTTCATGCGTCTTCTTATAATCGAATAAGAGAAATTTTCTAAATATCGTCTATTTATTTCCCTTATGTTTATTGTTCTGTGTCTTTTCAGTTGAGTGATAATAAAATGGTTATCTTGCGCACTTGTCGATGGTTTCTTTTCACCTGCATGCGTTTTGGGACAAGTTTTACTGTTTATCACTCTGTAGACAGTAGATAAGTGTATTCTAAATGCCTTAGCGATTACTTTAGGCTTTACATCATCTTGATATAAACTTTGAATTTCTTTGTATTGATCAGCCCTTAAAAATGAACTTTGATCTGTTTAAGGCATTATAAAACTGAGTTATAATTGATAACGGATGATAAGGAAATTAAATTTTGAAAAAACCGCCAGGTGGCAGACTATTAACTTCATACATGTAATTGTACATTTTATTAGAAAATAATCATGCGGAAAAAATTGTTTTAAAATTATTTACACTAAAATTTTAATAAAATGGAGTAATAATTGGCCAATCAAATGTTTGGTGCAAATTTCTTTGTTTACATGTAGGCACGTATTTTTAACATAATAATATTTTTTTGTAAAAAAAACATGTATGTAATAAAATTTATTTTTTTTTATTATTTAATTTTATAAATTTATTAAAAATTAAAACAATTAAAATTTTTCACTTCGAAGTCATTTAAGTTTGAATCTTGCAGGCAGTTATTGTTTTTATTATAGTAAATTAAAAAAAAAAATTTCTTTTCAAAACAATTTTTTTTAAATGTACATTTTTATTATTATTTTAAAAATACTAAATAATGTATTTAAAAGACAAAAATAAAATTTTTTATATGAATTCTTGACTGAATAGCTATTGTAACGCAAAAAATTACAAAGGTATTAAATATAAATTAATTTGTTATGTCGAATTGTATTAAATATAAATTAATTTGTTATGTCGAATTGTTTTTTTCGTAAAAACAAATATCGGGAATTAAAAATAATATCTAGTGCTTAATAGATCCTTTATATATACCTAGAAATATTTATTTAAGAAGGCTGAGTCGGCCAAAATAGCATATTTTAAAAGCTACTTTTATATTAACTTGGATAATAAGTTAAAATTACATAATTTTTGTAATAATTAAATTATTATTATTTTGTATGCTTGATTTCATTAAAAATGAACAATAACTAATTCTTAAAATTGATGTTAAACACACATTCAAATCTGCTCTGATTGTGATGTCATAATAATTATCAAAATAAACATTTAATTATTCTAATCTATATAAATAAAAATAATAAAAAATATTTTTTCTTAATTTTAAATAAAAATTTAAAAATAAATCTAATAATTTATTATTTACGTTTAACCTTGAAATTCCGCTTACTCGCTAATTCTGCTTTCTGATTGCATTGTTTTTGAAATGGAGAATAGTGATAAAAAATGTTTTCATCTCACCGAAAATGAATACCGTGTTATTAAAGAATTAAAAAATGAAGGATTTTCACCGAAAAAATTGGCAGATTTATACAGAGCTAACCTTTAAACAATTTATCGGATTATCAACGGTCAAAAACCACGAAATTATGATAATGTTGGAAGAAAACGTGTAACAACAAGTACGGATAACCAAAAAATTATTATAGAGTTTAAAAAAATTATAATAAACCTATTTTAGAAACCAAAAAAAATAGTTTAAACAATTTTACTTATTCTACAATAAGAAACAGAGCAATTGAATCCGGTTCAACTCTACAATCATCGAAGATTAAGCCATTTATTACCATCAAAACAAAAGGATGACAGATTAGCCTTTTATAAACTATGAAGTGAACAACACTTATGTTATTGGCGTTCCGTATACTTTGCTGATGAAACAATGATTCGGGATGAACCATTTCACTTTAAAAACAAAGTGTTGTGTGGGACGAGTTTTTAAAAATATTCACTCCCGATTGTTAGAAGGAAAGCCCACCCTCGACAAGTAATGTGTTGGTTTGGTATTAAGTATAATCAACCTATCAAATGGAGAATTATATCTGGTACCTTAAATAGTGAAAAATTTATTTCAGTTATAAAGGATGTTTTTCATTATGAAATGCAGTATACTTACACGGGGGTCACTACTGTTTTTCAGGACAATGCTCCATGTCATACGTCCAAAAAGGTAACGTCATATTAATCTAAGTTCACTATATTTGCTTTATATTTACATTTAGACAGTAGAGGGGCTAAAATCAAAAAAGCTATCTTTCGCTCAATTGCCACCTAACAGCCCGGATATCAATGTTATTGAAAATGTTTTTAGTATGCTAAAGCGCAATATCAATAAGCATACCGAAATTGAAGATTTATGTGAACGTATTCGGTTTGTTATTCAATATGAGATGAAACAAGAATATATCAACACTCTCATTGACAGCATTCCAAAACGCCTGGATTATGTTGTTTAAAAGAAAGGCGATCACATAGATTATTGAATTTTTTGAACTTTGTAATGTCCTTAATCATTTGGTAACTGAACAAATTGCGTGCAATCTGTATTTTTATTAATAGTTGACGTTATAAATCATGTTAATCATTTTACTCCATTTCCGATTTTGCACCCGTTAATATTTTATATAATTTTTTTTACTTACAATATATATGTATATATAATTATTATTATTATTATTATTATTATTATTATAATTATTATTATTATTATTATTAGCTTTAATATCTCACTAGAGATACATTCAGCATAAAATACATTTTTACCATCAATATATAGCATTGTATGTTTTATAATTGAAGTGACGTTTCTCTTGTATGCTATGTAGATGCTAGAGAGGTTTTAGTTTAATAATCACTTTTTTGCAGTAATTGTTGTGAGGGTTGTATATATATATATATATATATATATATATATTGATACGATGTAATTAACTTAACATTTATAACTATACATACATACACATATAAAATGTATATGTTAAGTCCACGCTAAATTTAATAAAGTTACAAATTGTTTTTTTGCATTTGGTTGACACATTTGTCAATCTCATCCACTTGACTGCCCTGTTGAATGGTGTCTGTTCATTTTATTCGAATATTGATGATACAAAATGTTTCCGGACAATCAGATCAATACCGAAATTTCCTCCAATTTGGATTGTGTTTACTAACTGCCGATTTGTTTATTTGATTAGTTATTTAGTCGGTAATTGATGACGACTTTTACCGACGATAACCACGTGATTTCAATTATCAGTAAAACTTTCCGTTTTAATTTCCGTCAATATTTCACAATTTCACAATTGTCAAGAATATTACACTCACTATTATCGCATTGATCTCACACGTATGCAAGAACTTATTAATATGTGGCAAAATATATATATATATATATATATAGATGGTGATAAACATCATTCAACATATTCAATTAATAAATAAATTTGTGCAACATTCATTAAACATACAGATCCTAAACTAATGAGTGCTGAAAACGTAGTTATTAAACTAAAACTCTTGTAGCAATAACATAACATTCGTTAAAGAGGTCACTTTAATTAGAAAACGTATAATATTAATGTAATAATTAATATACAAGTATAATTTTATAGATATATATATTGTAACTAATAAAAAACTACAAAATACATTAACTCATTCATAATTTAAGATTGAGTAAAATTACCACCATAAAATATGACTTCTATTATATTTAAAAATGCAAAACATATCTAATTTTTAAGGTTAATTAATTAATTATGTATGATTTACGAACTCAGCATAGTTTGGAACATTAATGATTCAATCTAACCAGTCCCAAGCCTAGATAAATAAGGAGGGTTTGAGCGCAAGGTTAGCAACCTAGCGTTTGTAAAAAATTATACTGCTATGGAAACAATACAAAAAAGATGCCATTCCGGCAAACAACGGCAAAAAGGTGATCTCAGCTATCCGGATGACAGAGTTACACAAATGACAGGGTTGAGTGAAGCCAAAATGAAGCTCAATCTTCAATGTCAACGAGACTTTGTCAAAAAAAATATTTATCATTAGTAAACATATTTTGGTTAAAATCATTTAATCGCACGTTGCAATGGTATGGGAAATGTTTGGTCCGATCATGAAACTATTTATAATTAGTGCATGCAAAGAACCGTGAAAATTAATTATAAAATTAATTAAACTTTCTGGAACTATTTGCAAGTAGTAAATGAGCACAAATTAAATATTGCACACTAAAACCTATCTTGTGTGCACAAAAACAATTTGTAACTTCATTAAATTTAACGTGGACTTAACATATACATGTTGCATATGTGTGTGTATGTATGTATAGTTATAAATGTTAAGTTAATTACATCATATAATTTTATATATATATATATTCTTTATATGTTTGTGACTGAAGAGAATATACGAAATGAATTCATCTCACAGTTTACGTCTTTTGTTATTTTTGTTTGGAATTATAAAGGGAACCCAATGCTTTAAAAGGTTGAATTGTAATATCCAATCTGCCATTGCCAAAAATAAATTAATCGAAACGTTTATAAGTTATTTTGGTACATACACAGAGTACAATGTGTTTTTAGCAAGCTCAGAAATGTAATTTAATAAGTTTCAGTTATTTGCCAGCAAATTGAACTTTTTCGTCCTTTTCCTCTTCCTTTGTAGCTCTTCTATGAGGAGTCGCCAATCTCCATTTGATTCTGTCCGTCGCGTTTATTTTCGTTAGTCCTTCATATCAGCTTCCACACAATCCAATTATCATCTTTTTAGTCAAACACTTCCAATGCCATTATTCTCCTTGGGATGCTAATAATCGTGAAGATTTGAGTAATGATCATAAAGTCTCTATTTCCAATGATGGTGATATTCCTGACTGTTCATCCCCCACGTGGTGCATCCTGGACTAGGTGCCTATAGGCATGTAGACTAATAACAGCAGGGTCCGAGTGCACAGCTGTACAACTGGGATTCCGCTACGGCGGGTAAGTGCAAACATACACCCAGGATAGTTAAAAGTAGCCGGAATACCACATGTAGCCGGAACCTTCATTAAAAGTTTCATCTTCTTCTACAAAATATTTTTTAATATTTAACCAATTTTTTAATTATAATATTTATTTTACATTTTCACCCTTTTTTCCATTAGCATTATTTTTCTGTTGGTGCTTTTTTTCACCAATGTTAAGCCTAGCACTTAATCACTATGCTATTCAACGTCCACTAATTCTGGACTTATTCAAATAACATCTAAATCTCAACTTCCATGAATGTTTACCTTATTATATTTGCGCGAATCATTCTCACTGTCCTGTGATTATTTTTAAAACCAATTTTTATTATTACTATTCTGTACTGTAAGACAATTTCTTCTCCATTTATTACGCTGCAGTTTCTCACTGACACTACGTTTGCTTTTCTTGTTGCTAAAAAATAATCTCGATTTGTCTTCCACCGCTCCGATATGTAACCAATTGGATCCTTTCATTCTCTCCCCAAAATACCCGGGTTAATGAGGGCCATGTCTTGTAAAACTATAAAGTTACAAATTATTTTGTTTACTCTGACACTGCTGTATATCACATAACAAAATTAATCCATGTGTTCGAACATTTTACAAAATATTTGTTTTATCCCCCATGAGACATTCATTTCCATTTGATCTGCCCAAACAGATCTTAGCAATTGTTTCAATGGCCATCATTTATTGCCAATTGGAAAATCGTTCATGCTCGTCTTTCGGACAGAAAACGTAAAATTTGAACCACCAATTTGTGCCGTTCTGCGTCGACATGACGTCTTCCTATTGTTTCTGTGACAATATTGCATTCACCATTCCTGTGACTAACAAACGACCGTCCCTCTTGATCGGTCCCTTTTCTTTGACATCTCCAGAAACAATCTAACTATCTTCTCAGTCGATCTGGCTCCTCTTCCATTCTCTACTCCCATTACCAAACTCTGCCTTGTTATGTATTAGAGTAGTAGTAGTAGTAGTAGTAGTAGTAGTAGTAGTAGTAGTAGTAGTAGTAGTAGTAGTAGTAGTAGTAGTAGTAGTAGTAGTAGTAGTAGTAGTAGTAGTAGTAGTAGTAGTAGTAGTAGTAGTAGTAGTAGTAGTAGTAGTAGTAGTAGTAGTAGTAGTAGTAGTAGTAGTAGTAGTAGTAGTAGTAGTAGTAGTAGTAGTAGTAGTAGTAGTAGTAGTAGTAGTAGTAGTAGTAGTAGTAGTAGTAGTAGTAGTAGTAGTAGTAGTAGTAGTAGTAGTAGTAGTAGTAGTAGTAGTAGTAGTAGTAGTAGTAGTAGTAGTAGTAGTAGTAGTAGTAGTAGTAGTAGTAGTAGTAGTAGTAGTAGTAGTAGTAGTAGTAGTAGTAGTAGTAGTAGTAGTAGTAGTAGTAGTAGTAGTAGTAGTAGTAGTAGTAGTAGTAGTAGTAGTAGTAGTAGTAGTAGTAGTAGTAGTAGTAGTAGTAGTAGTAATAGTAGTAATTAGTAGTAGTAGTAGTAGTAGTAGTAGTAGTAGTAGTAGTAGTAGTAGTAGTAGTAGTAGTAGTAGTAGTAGTAGTAGTAGTAGTAGTAGTAGTAGTAGTAGTAGTAGTAGTAGTAGTAGTAGTAGTAGTAGTAGTAGTAGTAGTAGTAGTAGTAGTAGTAGTAGTAGTAGTAGTAGTAGTAGTAGTAGTAGTAGTAGTAGTAGTAGTAGTAGTAGTAGTAGTAGTAGTAGTAGTAGTAGTAGTAGTAGTAGTAGTAGTAGTAGTAGTAGTAGTAGTAGTAGTAGTAGTAGTAGTAGTAGTAGTAGTAGTAGTAGTAGTAGTAGTAGTAGTAGTAGTAGTAGTAGTAGTAGTAATAACGTATAACGTATAGAGTTGCAATACAAGCAATAATGCCAATTTCACGCGCCTCTTTGTGGTACATCCTCCGAGTGCACAACAGCATACCTCGACTTCTCTTTTGGCGGATAACGGCAAACATTCACTCACGTCACATTGAAAACATTTTAAGATATATGATTACAGTTGATGGCTGTAGAAAAACGCTGATTTAAAATTCAAATTGACAGTTTCCTTTAATTTTGTAAACAGAAGCGTTACCACAATAATGTTGTCTATTAACCACAAGACGTGTTTAGTTGTACTTTTGTTTTCAACAAATCCCCAATTTCAATTTTCTCCCAATCTGTCAATGGTTTGTTGTTCGTGAAACACAACTAAGTTTTATTACGCTAAATACAAGTAGATAGACGGAGTTAGCAGTGAATATATTTAACTTATATTGCATTGACTACTTGCATGCAATATGAGTAGTATGTAATTCCATAAAAACCGTGATATATCAATCGAACACGTAAAACGATACTTACCACAAACAATATGTCTTGATTTCTATCTAAACAAACATTAAAATCAATTTGGATATATTTGACAAAATGGTGTACATTAGGTTGAACGAATGTCATAAATGGCACCATTTCATACGTACCCAATTTGTATGCAGTGTTGATAGATAGAATGTTGAAATGGATAAACCATGTTTGATTGTTTATTTAATTCGTTACATTCTAATGCTATGGTACAAAGTCGGCCACAAAGTGGTTTCTACTACATTACAAACTTCTCAACATTTAATTTAAATTCAACATTGAACATGGGTTGACATTTAGGTATTCCCATGCATGAATTGTATTTTTTTAAAATAAATTCATTCGAACATTTACAAAATGTTTATTATTAATTTAGGTTAAAATAGTGAAATTGTTTACATTGAAATATTGATACATTATATGATGATTTTTCAATTGTTAAAATAAAGTTCATTCGGTTATAGCGTCTATTCTGCTTAACGGAATAAACCATTTACTTATCCAAACTATTTAATGAAACAAATTGTCACCATATCCGCAATCCAAATTCAATATTACTCTCTACGCTGTGTGATAATAGAATAACCAGCAATAGTTGATTCTTTAAATAAATTCTTGGCAAAACAGATATTACGATGGTGACAAACATCTTTCAGTATATTCAACTAATAAATAAATTTATGCAACATTCATTAAAGATACGTTTTGACACATTTATTAAAAGTCAAAGTCAATAGAGATGTTCCACATTTCCACCAGGTTCAATATTTCTGCCTACGCTATGTGATGAAACAACGTCCAGTACTAGTTGATTCTATAAATAAATTTTCTCTTTGAAAGCTCAAAATTGTTACAACTGGTGTAATTGTGAAAATAGTTGCAACAGTTACTTTTTAGTGTTTATTTTATTAATCACAAATCACAAAATACAAGAGATAAAAACCTGAAATTGGCAGTAACGTTCCTTAGTAGCATAGTAGTTTGCAAGTTAAATTCAACCCAAAAATATGTCAATGTTAATGATGAAAGTGAAAACGAAAATAATCTGTTTTATCGCTGGAACATCATGTCGTAACCGATTCCAAACTGTTGGGTCTGGTTGACGGCAAATTTACTGAATATAATCGTGGTAGAAATATAGAATTTACAAAACAGACTGTTTTTGTTCAGCCTGTTACATTTAAATCAGACTTACTTTCTCTGTCTATGAGTTTGTGTGTATTAAAAGAATAATTAAAAATTGTCATTGATGTGAATTTTATACCTAGAGAACATCAGTGTCTATCGTTGGTCTTGAGTTTGTGGTTCAAGCATTTGGTTGACACTGGCCGTTTTTCGGGTAAATTTGAACATTCGCCAGTTGGAATGGCTTTTCTTTGTTGTACGATTGTTGCAATGCTTAACTACAAATACTTGAAATCCGAAGGGAAATCGATTGAAAAGTTGTATCATTTCCTCATCTCAGAAGCAGATCAGATCAAGACGACAATATGGCCAAACCCAAGATACATAAAAGGTATCTAGAGGTTTACGAATGTTCCATCATCAAGATTTTTATATGTTGGTTCTTTTTCCCACCAATGTTAAGGTTGGCACTTAATCACTATGCTATTCAACGTCCACTATTCCTGGACTTTTTCCAATGACATCTAAATCTTAACTTCCATTATAACTGGGATTTAGCTACAGCGGGTGGGTGCGAACATACACCCAGGACACTTAAAAGTTATCTAAAGGTTTACGAATACCATATAAAGCCAGAACCTTGATTTTTTAATATTTAACCAATTTTTTAATTATAATATTTATTTTACTTGCTCATTTTACTTTCATTAATAATTACCTAATTTTCTTTCCGTAAATCATTCTCACTGTCTTGTGATTATTTTTAAATCCCATTTTTAGCATTACAATTCTGTACTGTAAGACAATTTCTTTTCCATTTATTACGCTGCAGTTTCTCGCTGACACGACGTTTGCTTTTCTTGTTGCTAGAAAATTAATCTCGATTTGTCTTCCACCGCTCCGATATGTAACCAATTGGATCTTTTCATTATCTCCCCAAATAAAACCCGGGTTAATGAGGGCCATGTCTTGTAAAACTATAAAGTTACAAATTATTTTGTTTACTGTGTTCGTGTTTTAGCAGTATGGCACTCGAATTTGGACCTCGGTGGGCATCGGGGTTCGAATCTCACCACCGGCACTCAAATGCGGGCCCACGTTCGGCTTCGCTGAAATGCCCACTACTGAAAAACGTTTCTAGTAAAACATTCAAAGTAACAAACATAAAATTAAAAATTAAAAAAATACTCAAATTTAGAAATGTCCAACTTTAAAAAAAATATGTGCATGAATGAAGAATCATTCATTGTCAAAATGTTACATTAAAAGTGACTTGTGTTAAGTGCGATCTTAATAATTAGTTCACGATGAAGTGAATAAGAATCTTATAAACTTAATTTTTCTTACTCGGATAACAATTTATCTTTATTCAGTGAACACATTATGTATGTTTAGTAATGAACCATCACAATAAGTCTTTATTTTGTTTACCAAAACCATTATTTTTTGGGAATATGATTATGTACTATTAATTACAACGAGACTTGGTATTGATCTTAATGACATAGTTACTTAAACAAATGTTATAATTCACAGGTAAATAGATAGAGTTACATCATTATTGCTGTACACCATGGTACATATTGACATAGAAACATCAATAGAGGGACACTGATCAATATTTATTATTGAAGTAAAAGTTCAATGATCATGTAGTGATTACAATTTTGTAATCAGATACTCTTAATAGTAGGTGCATATGACATTGTACTTATATTTTATAAAATTCATGTGGCGTGATATTGGTATGAAGGTTGTCTGACTTAACTGTTGAGATGTCCAGAGATACTGTAAGTAAAATAACCCGACTTCTTTCATACTGTATTGATGATATTTCTTTCTTTTCTTATCCATTTATTAACGGTTTTAAAGTAAGACAAGAATTGGGAATTACTGTATTATTGTATTATCACATGACCGTATTAGATTACACATTTATTCTTGTTTTTAGCTTGGATTGGAATGATACCGGACGAACATGAATACACACAATAGGCATGACAGACCTCTAATTATTAAAAACTGGGACAGGAGATATTGCAGGTCTTGAATTTGAAAGTTTTTTTATGTATCATGTGGACAATGTATGTGGGCTCATTAACTAACGAGACAAGGTGAATGAGAAGGTTGTTTTATTCACTGTTATTACTGAAAATGTGATTAAAATGAATACATGTTGTGAGGAATAGTAAGAAAATTGTCAACTATTTCTGTCTAAAATAAATAACTGAAATCGGTTAAGTAAATAGATATACAAACTGTGCTTACTACTACTGCATTTATCGTACAAATAGTGTGCCTTCATTAATATAATGCAATAATCACTGTCACAAAAGGGAAAAGTTACTTGGTCGGCTCACGTGTTTTTTACCCATATGATTAGTTAACTACTCTATTCATTTCAAGGTACAGCAGTAATAATAAAAGATAACAAATTCATAAATAATATATATTATAATTTATTCAAACATTTTTGTATAAAAATAATAAAATCACATAAATCTTTTTTGATCACAATAGTTCAAATCCGTTAATAATATAATGGACATTGTAAAATATCACAGGAATCTTTTCCAATAAATACAGTTCAAAATATAAAAATGAAGAAAAAAATAAATATCACAGATATTCGACAATGCATTCACATTCATCCGTATTTAAACGTTGGTAATTACACGTCCGTATTAAGGAAAGAACATGCTGACATCATACTGTCATTTTGTCTATTTTGTTGTTCGAAATTCACTATTTGCAGTACCAACTATCAACTGCCATTCCAACTTCTTCAGACCGACCTATCCGAAACGACGTAGCAGACATGCACATTTTCTACATAATTTTTGGAGGCTTCGGTGAGTCGCTCAAGGAGATGGCCTGCCGTTTATTGAACTATTTAAAAACAGAATGGCCATTAAGACGTTGTGGTGTTGGTTTTATTTTGCTGTCCGATGTCCATCCTGACGCAAACCCTGCTCCTTTATCCAGCCTTGTGCCTGGCATCAGTGGATCATTATAATTGTCAATTATTTACATCTATACTGCAGCTTTATGGTGTTCGGTCTTTTGTATTTTTACTCCAGACAATGTCTTAAACATCAGTTTCGTTCACTACTTATATTTGTTTGAACTAGAATGTACTGACATATAGTCTCATGTATAATAGACAAACGTGATATACAGCAGTATCAGAGTAAACAAAATAATTTGTAACTTTATAGTTTTACAAGACATGGCCATCAGTAACCCGGGTTTTATTTGGGAGAGCGGGAGAATGAAAGGATCCAATTGGTTACATATCGGAGCGGTGGAAGACAAATCTAGATTGATTTTCTAGCAACAAGAAAAGCAAACGTAGTGTCAGTTAAAAACTGCAGCGTAATAAATGGAGAAGAAATTGTCTCACAGTACAGAATTGTAATGATATAAATGTATTTTAAAAATGATCACAAGACAGTGAGAATGATTCGCGCAAAGAAAATAAGGTAAACATTAATGGAAGTTAAGATTTAGATGTCATTGGAATAAATCCAGGAATAATGGACTTTGAATAGCATAGTGATTAAGTGCTAAACTTAACATTGGTGGAAAAAAGAACCAACAGATAAAAATCTTGATGATGGAACATTGAAAATGAGCAAACTGTAAAAAATAAACAGATCAAAACGAAGAAATGGGATATATTTAGATTGGAATACCAACAAGCAAATTGAGATTAATTTGGAATGACTAAACTCTCAAATTTTGTTACTATTTTTTCTGAGTGCTGTGTTGATTTGCAAATGTTTTTGCATTTAAAAATATTGACTATTTTTTACATAATTAATAGCATTTAGTCGGTAATTGATGACGATTTTTACCGACGATAACCATGTGATTTCACTTGTCAGTAAAACTTTCCGTGTCAATTTGCGTCAATATTTCACAATTTCACAATTGTCAAAAATATTACACTCACTATTATCGCATTGATCTCACACGTAGGCAAGAACTTATTAGTATGTGGTAAAATATATATTAAGATGGTGATAAATATTGTTCAATATATTCAGTTGATAAATGAATTTATGCAACATTCATTAAACATACAACTCCTAAACTAATTAGTGTTGAAAACGTAGTTATTAAACTAAAACATTTGTAGCAATCACATAACATTCAGTAAAGAGGTCACTTTAATTATAAAACGTATAATATTATGCAATAATTAAAATGTAAGTATAATTTTATATCTATATATTGTAACTAACACAAAAATGATTAACTGATTAATAATCTAAGATTGAGTAAAATTACTAACATCAAATATGACTTCTAATATATTTAAAAATGCAAACCATATCTAATTTTTAAGGTTAGTTAATTGATTATGTATAATTTACTAACTCAGTATAGTTTGGATCAGAAATGATTCAATCTAACCAGTCCCAAGCTTAGATAAATGAGGAGGATTTGAGCGCAAGGTTAGCAACCTGGCTTCTGTAAAAAATTATACTGCTACGGTAACAATACAAAATAATGCCATTCCGGCAAACAGCGGCAAAGAAGTGATCGCACGTATCTGGATGACAGAGATACAGGGATGACGGATTGAGTGAAAGCCAAAATGAAGCTCAATCTTCCATTTGAAGAATCTTTAATATTAACAAGATTTTGTTATTGTTGTTGTCTTGCTGTAATTATTGTCTTAGTGCCCCATGCTTATTCATAAAGCAAAAGGGTTTTGTATATTCTAGTAAGTTGATTTGCTACAAAATATTAAATAATAAATGAGATGGCTCGTATTTGTAAGCACTTGGCTTAGGTGTTTTTTCTATGCTTTTGGTTAAAATGATTAAAACAAATATTTTTTAATTTAAATATCTTTATACATGTTAAGTTTTATGATACAAAAAATAAAATAACTGATTTAATATTTGTTGCTTATATTGTTCTAACTGTAAAAAATTTTAATTTGTACAAAAATGTTTATACACAGCTACTTAATATATTATTCAATATATTAATCCTTTCAAGTCAGTGTTTTATTAGCTACAATTGAAAGTAACCAATATTAAAAACAATTTTATTTTATTACTACAAATAATAATTTTGGTTTTTTATTTTGTAACAAAAATTAACTAAACTTCCTGTAATAAAAAAATATAACATATTATATTTTCTGCTCCTAAGTAGCAAATAACTAAATTTGTGTTAATTATATTTGATAATTTAACAAAATACTGTATTTTATTGTTTTTACCTTAAATAATAATTTTTTGAACAAATAAAAAATAAATTTTTAACATTTTTAAGAAAATACCTAAAATATTATGAAAAACACTATTATAATTTTTAAATCGATTTGAGTATATCTGCAGGATACTATAATTAATATTCACAAATGGGAATTTATCTGGTAATATTTTGATTATGCTTCTTCCTCATTGCCGGTCAACCCAATCTATAAAGTCAATATAGGATTTGTATGTTTCATTTTTTACTTTAGTCCATTTCACGGGGAACTGCACTACAGCAGCAAGTCAAACATATTAGACTGTATCTAGGATACTGTACTCGGGTTTTCGATATAAAATGTAACATTAATTGATTATTATTTACTGTTTCTTCACATTTGCAATTAATTTCAAATTTGTCTTTCATTAGATAGAACAATGAATTTCAAGTATCAGAACTTTGAAAATTGTATTTTAATTGGAAT
>JAKXYG010001064.1:0-347111 GCA_025895645.1 Cardicola forsteri | reverse complement strand
TTTTTGATTGAAATTAGCTGGGGTGTTGATAATTGTCCGTATCAAATTAAATCAAAGGAATTTAGGGCCGAGATCTTAGTGAGATCTTACAATCTTTTTAATTTTGTCCGTACGTTTACACGTTTCACTTCTATATATTGCTGTAAAATTGATTAATATTGCGTACAAACAAAGTTTTGTCTTTAGGCAAATGGAAAAACATAACCATATTGATTTAAGTTTATTGAAGAGTGACATTGCCTTTCTAGGTCTGGTTTTAACATCAATTTCGGTTTGTCCATTTTTACTAATGATGCTTACCAGATATGTAAAGGAATCAACAGTATCAATATTTTGTTTACTAATTCTAATGGGTAAATCATTGTTTGACTTTATGCTCAACACTTTTGTCTTTAAACAATTAATCCGTAAGCCAATACAAAAATTTATACCACTAACTAGTATTGTTATACTTTGCCATTCCCAAAAACATTGGCAAAAATTATTGTACGTATCT
This sequence comes from Cardicola forsteri, assembly GCA_025895645.1. Classification (NCBI taxonomy): domain Eukaryota; kingdom Metazoa; phylum Platyhelminthes; class Trematoda; order Strigeidida; family Aporocotylidae; genus Cardicola; species Cardicola forsteri. Next base: position 346,615 of record JAKXYG010001064.1, on the reverse strand, counting down.
GGATGACAGAATTACACAGATAAAAAAAAGCTGAATTATATATTTTTAGAATCTTTAATACCAACAACACATTGTTGTTGTTCTTTTGCTGTAATAGTTGTCTTACTGTTTTATGTTTATTGTTAAAATAAAATACTTTTATTTAATATATAACCTTGAGATTCCGTTGGTTTGCTTATTTTGCCTTTCAATTGTATTGTTTTTAAAATAGACATTAGTAGTACGAAATGTTTTTATCTTAACAATAATAAATATCGTGTTATTAAAAAATTAAAAACTAAAGGATTTTTATTAAAGGAATTAACAAATTTATATACAGTTATTTTTTTAACAATTTATCGGATTATTAATGGTTAAAAATCACAAAATTATGATAATGTTGAAAAACATCGTATAGCAAACACTACAGATAATTAAAAAAATTGTTGTAAAATTAAAAATACATAATACACCTATTTCAAAAAATAAAAAATATTTTAAACAATTTTATTTATTTTATAATTTGAAACCAAGCAAATGAACCTGTTAAACGTTTAAATCATTAAACTTTAAGCCATTTTTTACGATAAAAAAAAGAATAATAGTTTAATCTTTGTAAAAAGTAAAGTAAACGGCACTAGTGTTATTAAATTTCTGTGTATTTTGCAGATAAAACAATAAATTCAAAGTATTTTATGGGTTAATTTTTTACAAACATTTACTCCCAGTTGTTGGAAAAAAAACATATTTTTGATAAAAAATATGTTGGTTTAGTATTTAATAAAATCATCTTGCCAAGTGAAGAATTATATTTGGTACTTTTAATAGTAAAAAATTTGTTTTAGTCATTAAAGTTGTTTTTTATGAAATACAGCTAGTTTACATTAGGGTTACTTTTGTTTTTTAAAACAATGTTCTATATCAAAAAACAAGGTCATATTTATTTAAGTTTATTATATTTGTTTTATATTTAAATTTAAACTATAAAGTAGCTAAAAAAAGCTATTTTTTACTAAATTACTATTTACCAGCCTAGATACCAATGTTATTAAAAATGTTTTTAGTATTATAAAACAAAACATTAATAAGCATGCAGAAATTGAGAATATATGTGGGTCAATTTAATGTTACAGCCGTATTATGTTTTACATGAAAAACTTGATTATTACAAAATGCATTTGTATTTATATAGTTATATGCTACTAAATTATTTTAATTATATTTATTTATACAGTAATTAAAAAATTTTTATTTTTATTAAATAATGAAAAGGATTAGCTTTATATTTTATAACACGTACAATGTGATTTAAATTGTTAATAAACAAGGACTACTCTAGTACAATGTTTTAATCAATTTGTTTATTTTACTACAAGTAATTGTAAAATTTTGTTTTATATTTATAACATAAAATGTTTTTTTAAAACATTAAGAGCTATTTTTTAAATATTGTTTTTGTGTTTTATGTAATTAATATCTTTTAATTTCTAATAGTTTTGAAAGTGTACAATATGTGCACGTCATCTAAATTAGGCAATAACCCATGTTAATTAGTTTTTAGTGTTACAAATCACCGTGCCCATTAAAAATTATTAAAACTTTTACCAGACGGTGACAAAGAAAAAAGAATAAATACATTTTTGAAATCATTTTATGCATTCGAGTTTATCAAGACTGCACAATTTTACTATTTTTGGTTATTTGTGCAATATATTTTAGTTACACTAGGTTATTGTTGAAACAACATCAATTCCTGATATCAAATAAACTATCAATGCTATTTCTAATTAGAAAATAAATTGCAGCTGCCATGTTGATTAAATATATTTGTAAACGTTTATAAAAAATAATAGAAATAACGTTTAACATTTTTAATTTAAATTTTAGTTAAGCAATGCTTTAATTTCTAATGTAAAATAAGGTCGAATTTTAAAAAAAAACATAAAAAATAACACATTTTCAATTATTTAAAGATTACTTTTTATATTTAGCTGCATTCTGCATTTTCTCCAACTGCTCATAACAATTAATGATTTAAAAAAAGGCATTTTATATACATTTGATTAAACACTATTTCGAATTGTTCATATTAAATATTTTGATAAAAAATTAAACAAACACAAAGTATTTAATTAACTCTAATTTCATAATACACCGTTATCGAATTACTGCATATCGTTCACCGTCTTTAATGTTTAACATTTAGATAAAGTATAACAACTAAGTTAATAAATAATTGAAATTTTAAACATATAGCTTGCAATTTTTAATAGTTATAAAAAGTCTATTTAGACTGATTCAAATCGATATAATTGTTAACCCAATGTACTTTTTTATTTCAGTAGTAAAGCAAATAAAATAAATTAGTGTTAACATTTTTTTTTTAAATTTACATTAATTTATAATCTTATAATGTTTTTACCAAAAATAATTACAAATCTAAAATAATGTTAAATATTTAATAGCCTGTCTTATGAATACTTGGTTAAGATGTATTAGCATTCCTTTTAGTTAGAATATTGATGTAGTTTTAAGTGATTAAATTTAAACATAAAATGGTTTAAATAAATATTTTTAGAAGTTAGATATGCTTACAGATTTTTTGTTTTATTATACAAAAACAAAATAATTAACATTATTACTACAAACTGTTTTTATTTCAATTCGCGTTGTATAAATTAAAATTATTATATAAATGAAATAAATTTAGAGTTAAAAATTAATTTGGAAAAAATGTAAGATAGAACATTGTTTAAAACTTTTAGTGACTATGGGATAAGTAAAATGCATTTGCTTAGACAACACTATTAAGTTTAAAAATAAAATACTACTACTTAAATTTATTAATATATTTGATTATATTATGGTTATTTTGCACCTGTCTGCTGCAACTGCAACGTCTGTTACAATATATATATATATATATATATATATATATATATATATATATATATATATATAGTTTCAGAAATATTAAAAACTAATGTAATTTTAATGAAAAATATACAAAAATAGGTAAAATATAAACCTAAATCACCCTGGTTGTTAAAGATAGAAGCTAATTTAAAAATATTTTTAATCCAAAATATTTTCAACAAAATTTATAAACACTTTCGAATGATTTTTATAATTCTAAATAAAAATATTAGAAAATGTAAACCGTGAAATCAATTTATTTTGTGTATAAAGTTTCAGTCACAAACCTATGATATAAAACAATTTGTAACTTTACTATATATATATATATATATATATATATATATATATATATATATATATATATATATATATATATATATATATATATATATATATATATATATATATATACATATATACTAATATTTTATGTTTGACTAAACAGAATATACAAACTAAATTCATTTTACAATTTCTATCTTTTAATATTTTTATTTGGGAAACTTATAGACACTAAATTGACGTCGTACTGTAAATGCGCTATTATTATTTTTATTATTATTGTATATCGAAACTATTAAGGAGGAAAGTAGTAAACATTTTTCTACAAACATACCATTTTGATTATTAATATTTATTGATTTTAAACCAGCTGTAGTTGGTTGTAAAACATTGTTAAAAAATGAAAAAGCTCAAAGTTTAAATCTAGTAATCATGCATTTGTAAAAAATAGTAATGCCGGAAAAACAAAATTGTACTAATGTTAAAATAATAGTGTACGTTTAACAGTTTACTCAATGTTAACCAAAAATAAATTATTTATTATGCAACTAAAAGATTTGCTTCAGTAGAACATTTATATTTAAACAGTGTCTGAAATTAGACATAATATACTTCAGTTTACAAAGTTGAAGTTATGAAGATAAAATGTTTTAAAATTAATTAACAGCACTAATTAAAAATATTTTGTGAATTTAGTTATATATATATATATATATATATATATATATATATATATATATATATATAGCAATATAAAAATGCAATATTTTTTAATTAAAAATAGCTAGTAATAAGTAATTTATACCAAACTTTTAAATATATATTGATTTACATAAAGTTGTCAGTGCAACAGAAATAACCGATTTGGGTCCAATTGAACATCCAGCACCAAGAAACTGGCCAAGTCGAATACTTGTAGCTGTACCAAAACCCAATGGCAACTAATAGGATACAAATTTAATGTATTATTTGTATAAATAAAATATTTATAAATAAAACATTTTGGCACATTTATAAAATTGCGAAAAATAAGTTTATAAAAATTGTTTTTAAAAAAATTGAACACTATTACTTAGTAGTTACTAAATAGTAACTTGCTTTGTAAATTAAACTTTTATGTTCTTGATTATTTGAAAGGCTTTAAGAAATGTTATGTTATTATGTGTGGGTGTTAATCAATACTCAATGTGAACACACTTAAACGTTTTAAAATAATTTTTGCTTAATTCTCTTATGTGTAATTTTAAATAGTTTCAAATATTTTGTATTTTAATCTATAAAATTTAAATATATAAGTAGTTAAAGAAATCATATATTATTTTTATTTAAAGCATGTTATATGTAATTATACCATACTTTTTGCAGTTAATTATTATCTTTTTGTTGTATGCGCATATATGATTTATGTAGCTGAACAATACAATTACTCATAAATTATAAACATCAGTAGAAGTTCTATTTACTGTGACTAGTAAAGTGATTATTTCTTCATTATTTTTATATTTGTCTAGCACATTAAACAATCTACTCCGATAGCTTCATAATTGTAACAAACGAGGGTAAATAACAAAGTTTTTGGATATTAAACGGTTTTTTTGTGACGGCGCTACTGTTTACAAAGACTGATAAGGCAGCCTGAATTTTATGAGGGTTATCTTTCTCAGCTGAACGACTGAATATTGTTTATATGTACCTTAGAATATCTTTTAAGTATCTTAGGTATATACCTGTACCTATCTGCTAAGGTGGAAGCTGTTAAGATGACACTGAATCACAATAAAAAAGTAAACCAGTCAATTGTTTGCAGTAAAACAGGTATAGAGACATACAGATGATGGGCTGGTTGAGTATTCTCATTCTTGTTTATATTATCTGTATTTTATAAAGTATTTTATTTTGGTCTAAGTGTTGTGTTCTGTATTTATTTTGATTCCTAAAACTAGTGAGTTGGTAAATTCGAGTTTTAGTATAATAAGTATCTCATTGTAAGGTTAATGCACCTAGCACATATTTATAATAGAAACACAGTTATATCACGGTGCATTTGGTTTCTGATGCATTAGTTTAGGTGCTTAGATGCACCCAATCCAGAATTATTATTAAAAACGGGAAAAAGTTTAAGTCGAGACAATTTAAAGTTTTATTTATTGCAACACTAGTAAACTATTATTAAAATGTAAAACGCAAAAGTTTTAGCTGTTTGCAGTTACATATGTATATTTAAAAAAATTTATACATGCGTTAAATTAACCGAATTTTAAAACTAATCATATAATTTTAACATAATTTTGAAGATTATGTAAATGTTACTTTTGACTTCAAAATTTTGGTTTTATATAAACTCACACAACTTACATTTATAATTTTTTGCATTAAATAAATATATATATATAACTCAAAAAAGATGATAATGAGTTTATAACGTTTGCAAAAAACGTATTTTTTAACGTACCATAGTATAAATAAATGATTCAATATTAAAAATAATAACTTGACTGGCTAATTCTTTTTCACCCAAAGTGCCTGTTAAAAAATAAATTGAAAAAATAATATTGGAAAATTTATAATATTTTAAACATTACATAATTATGTCTTATAACTTACATTATATTCAAATAGCTAAACAATGAACAAATATCTAGTACAAGAACAAAGCTCACATTTAGAATAATTTTACAATTATTTAAATAAATTATTAAACAAGTAAGCATTAAATTACAAGTGTCATTTTAATGTAAATGATTTTGCTTCCAAAAGAATATTAAATAACTCGTAAAAGTTTACAATGTGCCCAGCTTTTACAAATATTTTGTGTGTTGTTTTGTTGGCAGTAAAATATATTTTTGAAAAAATAAAGCCCTGGTTCTACACTTGAATTATTTACGTTTTTTAACAAAAGGTTTTAAACTAGCTTTTAATAGATTTAATTTTATATGTAATTTATTTATATAAAATGTTGCTCACAGGTCATGGTTGCATGTAAATAAAAGTAATGCACTATAAAATATTAAAAAATAATTTTATATATAACATTATGTCACATGTCATAAAAAGATGTTGGTAATACAATTTTACGTCAAAGATTGTTATACTTTCTTAGTAAATGCAACACAGTTTTATTTTTTAGGAAAATAAATAGTTTTGATAATTATTTCTAGTGTCATAAATTAATTAATTTTGTAATAATAAGTAATTGTATATTATATTTTGATTTTGAGTACAAGTCACTAATATTATTGTTTTAGTATTGTCCTAAGTTCTATATATTGCACATATGTACTATAAATAATAATGTATATGTAGAAAAACGGAAACAGTATTTTATTAAAAATCAAAATAATATTGATAATAATAAAAGCAATAATAATAATAATAATAATAATAATAATAATAATAATAATAGGTTTACAGTTTGCTATAAAAAATTAAGCAATTTATTTATAAGCAATGTTAAAATGTATGTTTTACTTTAAGCAATGCTTTTTAAAGGCATTAATAAAATTTTAACCATTTATCTAACTTATTATTTAAAGACGGTTTTGCAACTTGCTATGCTAGTACATATATATATATATATATATATATATATATATATATATATATATATATATATATATATATATATTAGTTTAGGTTTTTATTATTTTGTGACATTTTAAATAATAAATACAAATTATTATTATACTGGGATGGTCTAGCGGTACAGCGCTCGATTTGGACCTTGGTGGACATAGGTCCGAATCTTACCACCAGCACTGAAATGTGGGCTCACGTTCAGCTTTGCTAAAATGTCCACTGCTGAAAGATGTTTCTCGTAAAACATTTAAAGTAATAAACATAAAATAAAATAAAAATAAATGAAATAAGTTATAAATGTTAAAATATTAATAAATATGACATAAGTTGTTAAATTAAAAGTTATAAAATGAATACATTTAGATAAAATAAGTTTTAACATTTTTTGCTAAATTTTTATTTTTAGTTTACAAAAATATGTTAAACTGCGTGTACTTGAAATAATTTATTTAAATTGTTTATAACACGTTTACAAACACCAACCAGAAACTATGCTTCCAATTTCAAAAACGATCCATTCCAAAGCAATCATTACAATTCCGGGAATAGCTAGACGAAACCACGAACTCCAATCGTACCACAATGCTTTAGACCAACCTACGTAGACATAAGTTAAAAAAGAAATAAATAATGTTTGAGCATGCAATTAGCGAATGTAAAAATGTTGTACGTGTGATGAATGTATTTGGATTGCATTGAATATGCGTTTGGTTTAGTACAATTAATTATTTTATAAAAAACTAATTTAATATAAATTTATTTGCATTACAAACAAGTCTATTTTAACTCAAAAGTATCAAAATATTTTTTAGTTGAACTTGTTAAATCTTTTGCTAAAATATAGATTTTTGCGTAAACATTTATATATATATATATATATATAATACCTACAAAATGACAGCTAATTCACTAAAACAATTCTAGCAAGTATATAACTTAAAAAATAAACTCAGTTGTATTGTACATTGTACAATATTAAATAATAAATAATATGCAACTATAATTTAAACAACATATATTTTTATTTATCAAAATATTTACATAAAATGTAAATTAGTTCATAATCAAAGGATGAGTAAAATTATCAACATAAAATATAATGTCAAATATTAAATAAAATGCAAAATGTTTCTAAATGTTTCAGTCATAAAATTGTTTTTTTTTGGTACAATTTACCACAAACTATTAAATAATAAATGTGATTGCTTAGTTTTTAACCATTTATCTTTGGTATTTCAGTAGTATGTTGGTTAAACTGTTGATGTAGGTTTATGTAATCTAAATTTTAACAAAAAATAATTTAGAAAAATATATCTTTTAATTTGGAGATGTTTCGATACATTTTGTTTTATTATACAAAAAAATAAAACAAATATAATTAATATTAGAACTATTAAATAGTAATTAAAAAAAATATAACTATTTCTTTTTGGTTTATGTTATGTTTAAATAAATAGTTTATGTAAACAAAATAAATTTAAACTTAATTAAAATTACTATTTATATAATTAATATAATTTTTTATATAGTTATTTTATGCTTTTTATAAAACCAACATAATTTTTTTATATAGCATTTATTTCAACTGTTAAAAGTTAAGTTTTGTGTAAAATTAATTGTATATATTCTATTTGAATAAGTAAAATATTAATTGTTTTAAATCAGTGTTTTATTAGATATAATTAAAATTAACTATGCTTTCTGTAGTTAAAAAGTTGAAACATTATTTTTCTGCTTCTTACTAGTAAACAACTAAATGTATGTTAATTATATTTTATAACTTAAAAAAACCCCAATCTATTAACATTAAAAAATTTTTTACAATACATGTTTAACAAGTAGAAAAGAACTTTGATTTCTTACCAATAACTTATATTTTATTTTAAAAATGTAATGACTTTCGTACTGTTTTAAGAAGATACACCTAATTTACATTTGTTTTTTTTAAATTATTATTTTTTATTTAATTGTAAACACAAATTGATACATTTTAGTAAATGTGGCTTCGCTAAAATGTCCACTACTGAGATCCTAGTCGTTAAACATTTAAACTAGTAAACATTTTAAAAGATAAATAAATAAAATAACAGTTAACGTAACTTTTTCTACAGCTATCTGTTATTAACTTTTGGTATTTAACCATAATTTTAATAAGGATATATTAAAACAAATAATTAAAAAAATATTTAGTTATACAAATAAATTATGTATAAAGAATGATTAATTAATTTTTTATATACATTATTAAAGTTTTAGTTTTTAATTTTTATTGCGAGGTGACTACTGTGTTAAATTTTGTGTTTAACAAACCTAAATTTAGATTATTTTAAAATACTTAAAATAATATCTTAATAATTCAGTCTATAAATAGTAAATGCTCTAAAATATTATTTTGTATATGTTTATGATTAAATTATTTACTAAAATTTTAAACGATTTCAATGACTCCCAAATGACTATTAACTGGACACTATTTTGATAAATTCCAATTTTCAGTTTTACAATATTCTTAAATAAATTGTTTAAAAATTATATAGATTTCAATATAATTTACGCTACAAATAATTATAAAATACATAGAAATTTCATGTAACACACATTTATAAAAAACGTATTAACAAAGGTAGGTTATTAAGGATATTTCCGATTTTATCATGTTATCAAAGCTTTGAAAAACTGTGTTCTTATCTTAAAATGACTAACTTTTAAAAAAATTATATATTATAAATAATTTTAAATATATATTTATATACTTTTAATACAGTAATAAATTAAATTAATTATATTTTTGTAATAAAAAATTGGTTTGCAGTGTCTATAAAATTGCCACTGATTTAAAACTGCACATTTGTCGAAGTATTTATTTTAATTACGTACATAATCATTTAAAATAATTAAATTGAATTAATTATATATTTGCTGTTTTGTAACTTTTAAAAAGTTAAAGAAATTGTTTGATAGCACAGTTTAGTAAGGTAACTGAAAAATATTTAAAAATGCACCCCAAAAAGGGTAGTAGATTAATAAAATAAAATTCAGAATATATATATTTATATATATATAGTCAACCAGATACTTAAATACTGTTTAGTTAAAAGCCACTCATCCAAAAATTTACATTTTTTATTTTTAATTAGTGAATTGTGGTTGACATAGTTTAAATTTATTGTAGTGTATGTACTTTATTACAAAAAATCCAATTAGTTAAAACGAAATTGGAAAATGTTTGGTTTTAGTGACAACGTTCCTACCGATATGCTAAAAGTAAATTTTAATTGATTATAAAAAATATTTATAAATTTGTAAAAAATGTAAATACATTATAATAAATTTTTACAATTTAAAGTAAACATTTTAAAACATTGTATAGCTGCATAAAATTAACATACCTGACAAATTTAAATTTTTCTTTTTGACAACAAAAATAGAAATAACGAAAGAAAAGCATTGAACCAAATAAGCGCATGTTTGAGAAATAGCTGATCCCCTAAAGGTAACAAATTTTGTTACATTGTATTTGCAAAACTTAAAAATTTGACAGCAATATTGTAAATACCATATTTTAAAATTGTTTATATAATGAAAAATTAATTTTTTAGTATTGATTTTAAAGTAGATATTAAAGAAGATACAATATTATGAAAATAATAATCCCAAAACTGATCAACTATAAAATGTAAAATGTAAAATAGTAACTATAACAAACATTTCTAAAAGATAATTTTATAACTCCGCCTAGTCGGAATTAGAAATTACCGATCTATCCAGTTCCAAGCCTGAATATACGAAATAAATTTATCTCACAGTTTACGTTTTCTATTATTTTTGTTTGTTTTTCTATTTAAAAAAAGATTCTATTGTAATTTTGCTAGCTTCAATCATTATCATTAAAATAATTTGTGTAAATTTAAAATGTAAACACTTACTTGACTCCAATGTGCACCACAAATAACAATATGTAATGTAGCAAACAATTTACAACGTTTGATAGTAAAGTGATGATAACTGGCAAATAAACAAAATTCTGCAAAAACATTAAATGCACATAAAATAAATTAAGTGTATTAAAAGTACAAATTATTTAAATAATAATTGTTAGTCAACGCAACTCAAATAAACTGTAACCGTAAAAACTTAGTACAATAATACATAAATTAAAAATATATATATTTTTTAAAAATTTGAATAATAATTTTGATAATTTATTACTAATAATTCTAAAAACATTTATTAATTAATTTGTAAAAACAATTAACAAAATTAGGCATTAAATAATCAAGTAGTAAGTTTTTATAAAAATATTATGAGTAGGTTTAAAAATTATTGTCAAAATAGAATTAGAAATACATTATTAAAAATTCTCTCTCTTTACTTATATATATATATATATATATATATATATATATATATATATATATATATACATTATTATAAATATATATATATATATATATATATATATATATATATATATATATCCATATATATATATATATAGCGGTACAACGCTCGAATTTAGACCTCAGTGGGCATGGGTTTAAATTCTACCACCGGCATTAAAAAGCTGGCCCACGTTCGGCTTCGCTAAAATGTTCACTGCTGAAAGATGCGTTTCTCGTAAAACATTCAAAGTGGCAAACATAAAATAAAAAAAATAATATAAAATAAAAATATATATTTGTAATTTTAAATGTGCTTACTTGTGCTTGAAAAAACTTTGTCAACATTTGGCTTATGGTTGCAAACTATTAAAGTAATATATATATATATATATATATATATATATATATATATATATATATATATATATATATATATAACGTTATAATATATGTACGGCATAAATAATGGAATATAAAAATGAAAAAATTGTTAAAAAATAGGTAGAATATGATTTGGAAAATTAAATATAATTTAGTTAATTATAAATTTTACTAACCAATTTTTATTTATATTTTTATCATAAATTTTATACTTTTAAAACGTTTAATAGAATATTTTACAGAAAAATATTTAGAATGTTAACAATTTATAAGCAAGATTTTAAAACGTTTTTGTATTTTTTTAAACTTTAACTTACATATAAGCCTGGAATCATATATATCAAATATTCAGCTGTATCCCTAATACAAAATAAATAAAATATATTGTATACGTGCATTATTTAATACAATAGCATTTTATATTTTATTGAACCAAAATTGATGTAATAATATAATAAGTATAACTATATTTTTAATATTATTGAATTGCAAAACGAATTGTTTACCTGCTTATTAGTGGATTTTGTTTTAGTAGTAGCAAAATTGGTTCAACACATAAAAACAAACACCAACACGGAACGCAGCAAAAGGAAAGAATTACATAAGCTAAAAACAAAACCACATTATTAAAGTTAAGATTGGATACAGTTTAGTTAGTTATCTCTTAGTCTTTCCTTTTTAAAGACAACAACGAGCACCTACTAAATGTTTCAATTATTTATAGTTTTTACGGTTTATTTACACTAAAGAAAATTTATGTAAATTATTTGTATAGCTATCTTTTTGCCAATATCTATTTATTTATTTTTACTACTTTGAATGTTTTACGGGAAACATCTTTTAGCAGTGGACATTTTAGCAAAGTCAAAAACGTAGGTCAGCAGTTTAGTGTCGGCAATAGGATTAGAACTTACGTCTATATGGGTCCAAGTCAAGTACTGTACCGTTAGACCATCCTGGCACAAAGAAAGGGGATAATGGTAAACCTTCCCACTAGCAAACATTACACGTCCGATTGAGCCCGATTAGATATTGTCGTAGGTTTCAACGCGCTGAGATGCGATAGCAGATCTCTATCTGGAGCAGATCGCCCTAGTCCCAATGTCAAGTAAGTGAACTAAATAATAATTTTTATAAAAATAGGGTTCGTGTTAGTACTTTTTAACACTTTTTTTTAGAAACGTGAAATTGTAACTTTTAGGTAGCAAGTAATCTTTAAATACATTTTTTATTGTTTGTATAAACACTAGTTTTTATATTTATTTAAAAATGTCAATTTGCTTTTTTTCAATGCAAATAATAGCAAACACAAAATACTATTTATTAAACTAAAAAGTGATAACACCAATAAATCAATTCAAAAAATATTTTCTTTTAAATAAGGTATGAATTTCAGTGTTTAAAAAGCTTTTAATAACAAATGTTTTTCTAAATTTTAAATCGAATCAAAATAGTTTTTTAACATTATAAGAAAAAACGTAGTTTGTAAAATATTTTTGAAAACAATTTTTAGTGTATATCACATTTCAATGATTACACAAATAAGAATATATTTTAAATAGAAAATATTACATTTATTTCGCATAGTTTTTTTAACATTTCAAAATTTGTAATATGCTACTCATTTTTAGATTTAAAAAGTAGTATTAATAATAATAATAATAATAATAATAATAATGTTATAAAAAATTAATGTGTAGTATAAACAAAAGAACATTACCTTTTTGTAATTGAACACCCATCAAATGTTTGTTTGCACTTCCGAATGTCTTTAAAATAGATGCAATAATAATATTATAATATATTCGTATCACAAAACACACTGCTTTAAAAAGAGCATAGAGCGACAAGATAACAGCCGCTACAAAAACAACGACAAAGTTTCATAATAAAAAAAACATTTAATATAGAACATTAATTTTATATATATGTATGATTAACTGTATTACTGCCATTTCAAAAATTAACGCAAAAAATTGCAAAAGTATTAAATTTAAATTAATCTGTTATGTTTAATTGTTTTTTCGTAAAAATAAATATTGAGAATTAAAAATAATATCAAATACTTAATAGTTCATTTATATATACGTGGAAATATTTATTTAAAAAAGCTGAGTCGACCAAAATGGCATATTTTAAGAGCTACTTCTATATAAACGTGGATAATAAGTTGAAGTTATATAATTTTTATAATAATAGGCCTATTATTGTTTTGTGTGCTTAATTTCATTAAAAATGAATAATAACTAATCCTTAAAATTAATGTTAAACGAACATTCAAAAAAGTCCTAATTGTGATGTTATAATAATTATTAAAATAAACATTTAATTATTCTAATATATATTTAAAAAAATTTTTAATTTTAAATAATTATTGTGAAAGTTGTATATATAACATTAATTTTAATTAAGTTTTCCCGATTGGTTCTTAGCCAAGTGTTATGTAGTCTACCAACCTTTCTTTTGCTATTATCAATCGTTTATTCCAAACCTGTTCTTGATAGTTTTTCGGGCAGTAAACGTAGAACTGTCATCATTAAATAATTCCTGTTTTTAAATCACATTCACATCTTTATCGTTATTCAAATGTACGAAGGTATTCGGCGTAGGCTAGTCAAGTACATCTTTTAAATGTTTTATCCATGGACAATTGTTTATTATCTGTTAAAAGTAAACAACCATTTTTTCCTTTGATTGGAATATTGGTGTTTTTTTAAATTCCTGACAGTTATTTCATAATTGTATACAAAAATGTGGAATCATTTTTTACTACTACCGTGTATGCTTTTTTGAATTTGCTTTCTAACTAAACATTTTTGTCTGTGTTTTTATTTTAGGTTCTATACATGTTATGAAATATTTTTCAAATAACAGGATTATCAGATTGATCCTTTTTTAATTTTGTTTTATTTCTAAATGTAATTACATTTCACAGAACTGTTGAAATCCATTGTTTCTTGGTAGAGCCCATTTACTGCACAATCTGCAATTGTTTCTCAAAACTTTTCTATTTGATGCAGATCTTAAATTTTATTTTTTAACAAATTGTTCAATTTGTTTAAAATATTTCTTTAGAATTAAAGCCTAACAGACACGAATTAAAACGCTCATTACATCTGTATACTAAAAAATATATCTTGTAAAACACTAGTAAAACGCCAAAATATTCACTGCTAAAAAAAATTTTTTTTTAATTAAAAGTAGTAAAAATGTTTGTTAAAATTTCCAACCTGAGTAAATATAGTATCGACCGATGTCAGGTAAACCGGTTACGATGGACAAACCAAAAACATTGAAAATGGAATTTGCCAATCCAACAGTAGCCAACGTATTTTTGTTCAATTGTCCACAAAATATTACGCTAATTGGGCCAAATAAGAACGAAATAACTGATGTGATAGACTAAACACGAACATGTTTAAATAGAATAAATATAAAGGATTTACGTATAGCAACGTTTTTTAATTTTTTAAAAGTTAATTAATGGCTCAATAGAGTTGCCATATATGAAACGTTTTATGAGCAAATTTAGTATGCACAACCAGATAAAATTTAGTTAAATAAATGCCGGGGTGGTCTAGTGGTACAGCGCTCGAATTCGGACCTTGGTGGGCATGGGTTCGAATTCCATCACAGGTACTAAAAATGCGGGCCCACGTTCGGCTTTGCGCAAATGTCCACTGCTGAAAGATGTTTCTTGTAAAACATTTGAAATAGGAAACATAAAATAAAATAAAATAAATAAATAATTGTTTTGAGGCATTGAATAAAATTAAACTTATTAATTTTTAGTAAAATTAAAATTAAAATTAAAATTAAATTTATTTATTTATTTATTTATTACAGCAGGATGCAAAATTAAATCCTAATTTAATGCACTATAATATTTTAGGGTATTCATTTCTTGTTATTTATCTTAGACATATTTAATACTCATTAATACATGCCTTAGATAATGCTTTAATAATATTTATAAACAATAATGTTCGCAAAATTAATTTTTAATCAGAATTTACAACAACATCCGTTATAGCATGATACCTCCAATTATAGGGCATAGGGAAATAAGACGACAATTACAGCAAAACAACAACAACAAAGTTTTGTTGGCATTGAAGATTCTGCAAATCAAAGATTGAACTTCCTTTTGGCTTTCACTCAATCTTGTCATCTGTGTAACTCTGTTATTTAAATACGTACGATCACTTCTTTCCCGTTTTTTGCCGGAATGGTGTTCTCTTGATTGTTTACGTAGCAGTATAAATTTTTTACAGAGGCCAACTTGCTAACCTTGCGCTCAAACTCTCCTCCTTTATCCAGACTTGGGACTGGCTAGATTGAATCATTTCTGATCCAATTATTAAAACTTAATAACAAGCACAATATTTTTTTTCTAATTTCAACTTTATACACATATTTGTTTGCTTTAATAGAAATGTTTTATTTAACTTCTCTGTTTTTGTTGAATACGCCATTGTAAATTTAACCAACTTACACTTTGATAAATTTGAATTAATTTAATTAATAAAATTCTAAATTTCTCTAAGTCAATATTTGATTAAATCTTTGTGTATAGAATCGTATCATTAGCAAAAGTAAACGATTGTAAAGGCAGTAAAACTTGTAGAAAATCAACATACTGTAAAAATAGAAAGGGAAAAAGTATTGCACCTTGTGGAACTCCATTGTTATTTACTGTTAACTATAATTTATTACGATCCATTTATATAGTCGTTTTTAGTTGTCAAAGGAATTAATTAATTTTCTTCTCAAAATACAATAAAAAGTTGAATTGTTAACTACAAATATACAGTATATTGTATAATTACCTTTATTAAATGATTAAGTAATGTAGTATTTAAATTAAAAACCTTTTTTAAATGTTTTAAATTTAATGAATTAGTATTAAGTTATATTAAATACCAATTTAAAAATTAAATTTGCGAGTACAGAACATGTGACTCAGCGGCTAAATACGGACTCCAATAGACAGGGTTAGAGTTCAATTACGCGCATTAAATGTAATGTGTGCGTTAAATATTCACTTGTTTAAAACTTTTTCAATGCAAAAATGTAATTAATAAAACCCGAAAACAAAACCATGTATTAGTTAAATGTTAACATAAACCTGGTTTATTTTAATGAAATCGTTAGAATAAAAACAACATTTTTCACTTATAGTATGCATAAATTGTAAAAATGTCTTATTAATATAAATTTTAATATTAATATTAACTTACTATTGGAAATACTAGTTGAATTAATTTACAAAATTCATAGCAAAATCCAAAAGGAAAGATGCTTTTTAAAATGGTTGTATCAGAAAGTGGAGGTATTTCAATGGATGCTTAGGTAAATAAAAAAATATTTTTGTGAGATTTATAATGTATGCAACAAATAATTTTGTTTTCATTCAATTGTACACTGTTTTTACATTAAAATTTAAATTTAAATTGCTTTTTTATTAGTCTTTATTTTAAACACTACAATATAAATCAATTATTACATCAAAATGTTTTAAAAACATGCTGTTATATTTAAGTAGAATTTTAAGTCATTGGTTTGCAAGAAGACATGAAAAAACAAAATATTATAATTTTTGACATTTTCTAATAGTTGGCTTATTCTGTGGTGTATATTTATTTATTTATTTATTTACTTGCAACAATAATTCATTTTATAAAATAATGTTGTTGGTACGATCTCTTAATCATTTACAGAAGACGAGTTTCAGATTGTTTATTGCAGTACACGATTTTGGCTTTTGCAAAGACATTAACCAATAAGTACACCTTTCCAATTTTAATTTTTTTGTAATTTCTCCTACAACAAAGTGGTTATTTTTAGACATAATCGATTTCCTATCAAATAGAAGGTTATCAAAATTAGTTTTTTATTGTCCTTAATTTTAAATGCAACTTTGGTACCACTTATTGTTCTTCTTTTTCTTCTTCTTCTTCTTATTATTATTATTACTATTATTGTAACTATTACTTTATTATTTTTATCACCATTATTATTATTATTACAATTATTATTAATACTAGCCCTATAATTATTATTGCGATTACTGCTACTACTATTATTAATTATTATTATCACTATTATTAACATTATTTTTATTTTTACTATGACTACTATCGCTACTATTATCATTATTATTTCTAATATGATTATTACCACTGTTATTATTATTACGATAATAATATTAATAATTATTATTATTTTTACTGTATATTTTATCTTAAAAATACAAATATATAACTAATTTTTATAAATAAATTAAATTAAAATAATATAAGATATTTTATAAATTGCATACAAATTAAGAAATAAAAAGCAATTTTTTAAAATATGGTATTATAATTGATATATATATATATAAATTTAATTAATAAAACACTTATTGTAAAAATGAATTAATGTAAATCAGATGCATTTTGTGCTTTCAATTAACTAACAGAACAATTTATATAAATATTAGTTTTAGTAAACCGAGTACAATTATTTCTTATTTATTGTGCTTTAAAAACTTTTATAGAAATAATAATTATTATTGTACTAAAATGTTTTATAAATATTTTTTAACTAACTAATTAAACTTAACTATATGCTACTTTAAAAAATCTTTTTTTTGATTGTAACTTGTTTAACAAGTAATTGTATAACTTTAAAAATAAATATTACAATTAACATTTTTGGTCAATGAATTACCTGCGGTATTTATTTCAAAAGTATTATCGTTAATTTTGTCGTATTGACACAACCTATCTTGATTTGAAGAAGAAGATTTGTTTGAACAACTATTTGTTGACTCTTGACTACTCAATTGTACAATTTCGTTCTCATTTGTTTGTACAAAAGATTCATTGTTGTAAAGCAAAGATTGATTTTCCATATAATTTTGCATTATCGAAAATATGGTATAAATTTAATTTAAAAGCAAGCAAAACACAAAATGATTTAATTAAAAGCTATATTTCAAATTAAGCTTGCTTGTATTAAAAAACGTTATGTGCAAGCTAAACAAGTAATTGTTGGTGCAAATACTCATTAATTAAAATTTGAATTTATATATATATATATATATATATATGACAAAGTGTAACGCATTTATACATATATGCACTCAATATAATTGGTTTATTTTTCTACATTTTCATATTTTTGAAACAAAAAATACAATCATCAAATTTGATGTGCTAAAACACAAAATTTAAACAGTTGTACGCACAGACACGTAAATTAAACCTTTTACATTTAAAAACATTAAAATTACGCATAAATATTTATAATACATATCAAGTCTTGTAAATCTTGAATAAATAAAAATATGTAGTAACGTTTTACGATAAACTGTACTAACAACTACATTTACACCTGTTCGCACTTGAAAACAATTAATTTACTTAAATTATATGTTTGAAAATACTTTTACAAATATTTATTAAGTTGTATAATTATACATATTTTTGAATATAATTAACATACACTACATGCAAATATAACGGATTATATATTAATGGTTGAAAAAATAGCACAAAAAATTGAGAAAGTATTAATACTAAATTAATTATTATTATTGGTTCGCTTATAATATAAATGACATAAAGTACTCTACATTTAATTTTATGTATAATAGAAGGATTTGTACAAAACCGTGAGAATTATTAAAATTGTGAAAACGTTTTACTTTAATGATAAGTGGAATTACCATAATCAATTCATATTGTTAACTTATGATTTTAAACCATTTTTAATTAAGGGTAATCATTTAGTTTTGGTTAAATATCCGTTTGCCGAAAAATGTTTCTTGTAAATCATTTAAAGCAATAATAATTTCTAAACATTTATCCTAAATGGCTTATTAAACACAAAATTCAACGTTGTAATTATCTTATAAAAAGGTAAAAAGAAAAAGAAAAAGAAATAATTGATGTAAAAAAATTAACTAACTATTTTTTAAATAATCTACTTTCAATATCAATATTTTTTTAAAATTATTTGTTTTAATTCACGATTATCATAGTCACAACAGTCGCTAAATTGCAGTCAAAAAATGAAATAGAATTTTGTTAAAAATATTAATATTAATATAAAATTAAGTTATAAAACAAAATTTTTGATAAAAAAGTAAAATAAAAATTTATTTTATATTGTAACTCAACAATCTTAAGTTAATATTACATTTTGTTCAAAAATTGTAATTGTTTTGTTCAAACTGCATAAACCCGTTTTTTGTTAAAGAAATGGTTTTATAACATAAAAAACTATTCTTGTCTGTAAGTTATAAAATAAAATCAACAAAAATTTGGCTATTGGTTATTAAAAAACACAGTAAAAAATGTCCTATATTTACTGAAAGTTTAGGTAATATTTTAATATTGTCAAAAAATAAACAATAGAAATTTATTTTATAAAAATAAAATTAAACATTTTTTTAATTTTGGACTTTGTTTATTAAACCAATTGTAGAGTTTTAGCTCAAGCTTTACTTCTTTCCTGACACAAACTATTCTTTTTTATCCAGGCTTGAAACTGACTAAATCAATTCATTTTTGGTTCTCTTTAGGCGGAGTTTGACAGCAAATAATTTTAAAGGTTTGGTAGTTTTTGTACTCAAATAGGGTACTGTGTATTGTCGAATTAGTGCAAACAATTTTCAACGGTCAGTTAAAAACTTATTTGTAACAAATATTACATTGGTTTTGTACAAATTGTACAACAATCATAATATGGCAAGTTATAACAATTCGTTTAAGCAGTAGTGTTTTGTAAAATGAAATGCAATTCACTTATCTTAGAGCCACAATAATTTAAAAAAATGTTCTATGTTGCATTTTTAAAAAGTTAATTTTAACTTTAAATTCATTTTATTTACATAAAACGTTTAATTTATGTCACGCAAACTAAAATAAAAATTGCTATAGTTTAAAAAATTGGCATTTAACTGATTGTAATAGTGATATCATTTAGTTTGTTTTTGATACAGTAAAACAAAATATGTATATAATTTGGATAACCAAATTAAGCGGTCATCTGTTAAAACCAATTTTTTATTCAAATTTATATTATATTAAAATGGAGCAATATACTAAAACACTAGAACCAAGCGGTTACAAAATGGGCAATTACATTTATTATTTAATATTTTATAATTAATCAAACAAGAAAGTATTATGTAAACAAACAACTTCGATATACATTAAATTTTTTAATATTTGACGTTTTACTTTACGTTGATCATTTTATCTAATCTTTGATTATGAACCAGTTGTTTTTGTTTAAGTTTAATTAACAACATATATTAATAAAATTATAGTTATATTTTGTTTATTTTTTAATATTGTATAATTAAACTGAGAATTTTTAGAGTTAATAATATACCTTCCATTTAGATAGTATCAGTTCTAGATATTCTTTACTTAAGGAGACATTGTGTAAAACGTAACTATTTTCAATTTCCATTTCTCCATCGTTTCATTTGCACTAAATTGGATTTTGTTAATTGTTCTTCCTAATATTTGACGAACGTGACAGGATGATCTCCCGACTCGAATCTGGGTTGGCATGGGTTCGATTTCTACAATTAGCACCAAAATGAAGGCTCACGTCCCCGTTTTTGCTAAAATGTTGCCAGTAAAAAAATTAAAGTAGTAAAAATAAATGAATAAAAATAAAAATAATTTTTGTATTGATAAAAAGCCGTCAGTTGTATGCTTCAATTGTTTACTTTTTTAAACTCACAGTCATTGAATTAACTAGGACAAAATTTAAAAACTTTAATTTATCCCATTTTAATCAACAAACAAATTTTAGCAAACGTGCTACAAACCTCATTAAACCTGCCTGAATAAAAACATTATTTATTGCATTATTTTCAATTTTTAACTTAAATGAACTACTTTTTACATTTGTAAATTAAATTTCGAAATAAACAATATATATAAATTTATTGGCCAATTTTTGTTAACTTTGTGTATTTTAAAATGGATTTGCTTTAATAAATTAAAGTTTTGTTCAAATTTGTATCTATTTCAATTAACTGTTCGACTAATTGTTTTGAACAATTTTTAAAACACAATTTAAAATAAAATTAAACTAAAATTTAATTTATTATTTATTGCTCTTAAAACAACATGAATGCTTTTTAACCGTTTATATATAGATGTATATATATATATATATATAATAAATATTAATATTGGTATTGTTATATATATATATATATATATATATATATATATAATAAATATAATATTGGTATTGTTTACCTTGGTTTAAATGCTTCAATAAAAGGATTTTCTAGTTATATTTAGTGCATTAAATAGGCGGTAACTCATAGGATAACTGGTTTAAAATCCTATCTTTAGCGACAAAGTTATTTCTACTTCAATTATGGCTAGATTTATTAATATTGTTTAGTTTACTCTAAGTTTTTAATTTCCAAATGAATATTGGGCAACAAACAGCAAAAATTCTTTATCAAACCGAACACATATTTTCGCATTGTTATGTGCAAAACATTTATACAAACATTGTACAATATTGTTTTGTGCCAATTTCGAAATATAATTTTTAAAGAATGTGACATTTAGCATTTACAAAAATGTTTTGTACAGACTTAAACAAACATTTATAATCTAATGCATGTCACTTACGTTCCCGAATATATTGCATTTTTTTAAATTTTAAATTGTATTTTGACTTGTTTTTTTTAGAATAAACAAGTAAATAATAATGTAACATACAAAATAAATTTTAATTACAAAAATATATTACAATAAAATAAGACCTTTTCTAAGTCTTGATTTACTACTATTTTAAAAACTTTGCCTTTTCAAGTTTCTAAATTGTTTAACATACTTTTCCTAATCTGCATGTTATATACTAATTTTACCAAAGGCAATATTGTTAATTATTAATAATCACATTTATTTAATGGGTTTTTAAGCGCAATTAGTCGATAGGTTGCATTTATTTATTTATTTATTTATTTGTTTATTATTATTATTATTATTATTATTATTATTATTATTATTATTATTATTATTATTATTATTATTATTATTATTATTATTATTATTATTATTATTATTATTATTATTATTATTATTATTATTATTACATTATTATTATTATTTTAAATGTCTTATGGGAAACATCTTTCAGCAGTAGATATTTTAGCGGAGCTCAACGTGGGCCTACATTTACCGCCGGTAGTGGGGATCAAATCGATGCTGATCCAGGTTCGAGTTGAGCACTGTATTGCTAAACCACTCTTGCAGTGTAGTAGTAGTAGTAGTAACCTTGACGTAGTGTTCCCTAGGTTACATGTCTTTACAGATAACTCCCAAACTCGTGGTTTAAGAATCATAATTTATAGCATATTTCTAAATAAAGAAAATAATTAACAAAATATACTTTAGATAACCTTTAAATATCTAAAAATGGTTGTCGTTTTGTTTGCCAGTAGAAGATGCACGTACAGTTACAAACGTTACTCTATAGACAGTCTAAATGCTTATTTTAGACAAATTCAAGTTTTTAGGTAAATAAATTAAATAAAAGTAAAATTTTTTTCTTTGTTTTGAACAATTTTTAGCAGTTAAAATCTTTTTTAATTTTTTTTATTTAACTAAGTGAAGTAACTTTTTAAACATGTGTTCAAGGTTAATTTGGTAAAAAATTGATTGATTAAGAAAATTATATAGCCATTATATTTAATTGTTTACAAAATTTATTACGTTAAACTATATATATATATATATATATATATATATATATATAAAACTTTATTATTATATATTATATTATACAAAACCCTTTTGTTTTAAAAATAAGCATAAGGCAATAAGACAAGAATTACAAAAAAAACAACAACAACAACAAAATCTTGTTAACATTAAAGATTCTGCAAATCGAAAATTGAGTTTCCTTTTGGCTTTCACTTAACCCTGTCATCTGTGCAACTCTGTCATCGAGATATGTGCAGTCACTTGTTTGCCGTTGTTTGCCGGAATGGTGTCCTCTTAATTGTTTCCGTAATAGTGTAAACTTTTTACAGAGACCAGGTTGGTAAACTTACACTCAAACCCTTATCCTTTATCCAGGTTTGGGACGTGCTAGATTGAATCATTTCTAATTCAAACTAGGCGGAGTTACAATATAATATAATTTTTGTTTTTTTTTAAATATTTTTTGTAAATGCTTATACTAAATCTTTACCATTTTATCGGCTTATTATTATTAGCATTTGTATTACATATTTATTGGCTCAATAGCATTTAAATTTTTATTGTTGTCGCGGAAAAGCAATTAATTTAACCTTTCTTTATATTTTGTTTTTTTAAACGTGTAGAAAATATGCAGTGGTTATTTTGTTTATAATATTTGCAAAATATTTAGCCACCTTTTTGTTTTGCAATAACAACATTTAAAATATCAAAACATTGTAATTTTTGTTGCCGTAACGATAACATTTTTAAATACGGTTTAATATTACAAATAAATTACTTTTGTAAGTGTTTTTGTTTAAGTGTTTGTCTATGTAAAGTCGTAGTTTATATTGTATATAAATGTGTACAGTTCGTATATGTTTCAAACTATAAACATTTTTACCTATTTTAAATTGCAAGTAAATTTATTTTACATGTTAGTAAACAACATTTTCTTTTTTTAAACAATTGTTTTTGTTAATATTTTGTGGTAAGTTTAAAACCAACAAAAATATTTCTGTTAAAGTTTTAGCAAATCCACCTATTATGTCATTATTAATTAATAAATATGTTCATAATAACCGATATATATATATATATATATATATATATATATATATATATATAACTCATGTATACTTAGGTTTGAGTCAAGCGCAATACTGCTAAATCACCCCGGTATATATATATATATGTATATACAACCTTCACAACAATTACTGCAAAAAAGTGATTATTAAACTAAAACCTCTCTACCAACTATATAGCGTACAAGAGAAAGGTCACTTAGATTATAAAATATACAATACTGTATAATAATTGAAAAAACTATAATTATATATGCATATATATTGTAAGTTAAAAAAATTGTAAAAAATATCAACTGGTGTAAAATCGAAAATGGAGTAAAATGATTAACATGATTTATAAAGACAAATATTACCAAAATTCGCATTACATGCAATTTTTTCAGTTACCAAATGATCAAAGACATTAGAAAGTTTAAAAAATTTAATAATCTTTTAAACAACCTGATTCAGGCGCTTTGGAATGCTGTCGATAAGAGTGTTGATATTTTCTTGTTTCATCTCATATTGAACAACAAACCGAATACGTTCACATAAATCCTCAATTTCGGTATGCTTATTGATGTTGCGCTTTAACAAATCAAAAACATTTTCAATAACATTGATATCCGGGCTGTTAGGTGGCAATTGAGTGAAAGATAGCATTTTTGATTTTAGCCCCTCTACTGTCTAAATGTAAATATAAAGCAAATATAGTGAACTTAGATGAATATAACGTTACCTTTTTGGACGTATGACATGGATTATTGTCCTGAAAAACAGTAGTAACTCCCGTGTAAGTGTGCTGCACTTCATAATAAAAAACATCCTTTATAACTGAAATAAATTTTTCACTATTTAAGGTACCAGATATAATTCTCCATTTGATAGGTTGATTATACTTAATACCAAATCAACACATTACTTGTGGAGGGTGGGCTTTCTTTCTAGCAACTGGGAGTAAATATTTTTAAAAACTCGTCCCACACAACACTTTGTTTTTAAAGCCAAATAGTTCATCCCGAATTATTGTTTTATCAGCAAAGTATACAGAACGCCAATAACATAAGTGTCGTTCACTCCATAGTTTACATAGAAGGCTAATCTGTCATCCTTTTGTTTTTTGGTAATAAATAGCTTGATCTTTGGTCATTGTAGAGTTAAACGGGATTCAATTGCTCTGTTTTTTATTGTAGAATAAGTAAAATTGTTTAAACTATTTCTTTTGGTTTCTGAAATAAGTTTATTATAATTTTTTTAACTCTATAATAATTTTTTGATCATCTGTGCTTGTTGTTACACGTTTTCTTCCAACATTATCATAATTTCGTGGTTTTTTGACCGTTGATAATCTGAAAAATTGTTGAAAGGTTAACTCTATATAAATCTTCCAATCTTTTCGGTAAAAATCCTTTATTTTTTAATTCTTTAATAACACGGTATTCTTCTCGGTGAGATAAAAACATTTTTTATTACTATTCTCCATTTAAAAAACAATGCAATCAGAAAGCAGAATTAGCGGGTGAACGGAATATCAAGGTTAAACGTAAATAATAAATTATTAGATTTGTTTTAAAATTTTTATTTAAAATTAAGAAAAAAAAAATCTTTATTATTTTTATTTATATAGATTAGAATAATTAAATGTTTATTTTGATAATTATTATGACATCACAATCAGAGCAGATTTAAATGTACGTTTAACATTAATTTTAAGAATTAGTTATTGTTTATTTTTAATGAAATTAAGCATACAAAATAATAATAATTTAATTATTATAAAAATTGTGTAATTTGAACTCATTATCCAAGTTAGTATAAAAGTAGCTTTTAAAATATGCTGTTTTGGTCGACTCAGCCTTCTTAGATAAATATTTCTAAGTATATATAAAGGATCTATGAAGCACTAGACCTTATTTTTAATTCCTGATATTTGTTTTTACGAAAAAACAATTGGACATAACAAATTAATTTAGATTTAATACCTTT
Source organism: Cardicola forsteri (assembly GCA_025895645.1). Classification (NCBI taxonomy): domain Eukaryota; kingdom Metazoa; phylum Platyhelminthes; class Trematoda; order Strigeidida; family Aporocotylidae; genus Cardicola; species Cardicola forsteri. Next base: position 320,323 of record JAKXYG010001064.1, on the reverse strand, counting down.
GTAATTTTTTGCGTAAATTTTTGAAATGGGTGTATATATATATATATATACTTACTGATTAAATACGCCAACAGCAATAGAAACATTAATCAAATTATGGTAAAATAAATTAAAACTATTATTTGATTTAATAACCGTAATTAAAAACTAAAAGACATTACTTTTTAATTAATATCAGCATCATTATTTATATTTTTTTAGTATTCCATAAGTATATTATTATAAATTTGCATTAAATTATTTATATTTAAATAAATATTTTATCACATTATAGATAAATAAAAAATTGTCACTAGTTAAATGCGCAATTATATAATTTTTAAGCCGTAATGCAGAACATGTTAAAGTAAATTATAAAAAAAATTAAAAATAATATTATACATATACAAGTACGCAGTATTTTTTGAATAACACAAAATGAAATCAATAATCTAATATTTAAAAAACATTTCGTTATCATAAACTTTAATCGATAAATTTAATTTTAATTACAAAATACAATTAAAATACCTTTTATTTTAAAAAACCTAAAAAATTAAATTGTTTTTAAAAATTCTATTATATTTTTAAAATTTAATTTTTTATGTTTTGTAAAAATTAGAAAAAACTAATACGCATTATCGGTCAATTTGAGCAATAAGAGTAATATAAATTTTGTCAATTGTGTGGTAAAATAAACTTTCAATTATTAGGTTTATTTTACAATTTTAAATAAAAATATTAGAAAACGCATACCGTAAAATAAATTTGTCTTGTACATTATTTTTCCCCGTTACAAAGATACCTGAACAGTATTCTAAGAAATGTAAATAACAGCAAAATTATTTTAAAATTTATCTACTTTTAAAATTTTTGGTTTTCTCAAACGGTTGGTTATCCTTTTAAAAAATAAAGTGTCATTTATATTATGGAAAAACCTATTTTACAGGATTATAATTAGTACATTGATATATTCCTAGTCCAAGCAACTTAGAAAAACAAGTAAAAAAAAACAACGGACGTAACTTAAATTGTTTAAACTATAAACTATGTAACTTTTATTTTATATATTTATTCATTTTATTGAATATAGTTTTTTAACAAGGTATGTTTTTTTCTAAGTTTTAACAAATAGTGGTATTATGTTTTATTAGTAGAGTAGCATTTAGTATTTATTAATAACAGAAATTATATTTTTAAATAGTTGTTTTTAACAAATATTGTTAAAGTAATGATAAAGGTATGTATTGGTAGAAGTTTAATATGTTTAAGATAAATAAAAAGTATTAAATATCATTAGATATTACAGTGCATCAATTTTCGATTATGTATCACTAAATACTGTACAATCAATAAAAATAGAATTGTGATAAAATTATACATTTAACTAACTTAAACGCAAGATTAGCAACTTGATCTATGTGGAAAAATATTTAGAAGAAAACGACAGGAAGATTCCATTTTATTAAACTCAAGCAAAGAAGTAAAAACGTAATTCCGATAGCGGGTTTTGACCAAATCCGAATACAATTTCCGATCTTCGATATGCACAATTTTTAAAGCCGACACTTTAATGCATAATTATTTGGAACAATCTTGTTATCGCATGCTTTTTCAAATAAAAGAATTTTTAATTAATTAATGAACTAGAATTAAGCTAGATAAGCAAAGTAAAAATAGTACTGCCTCAGGATTAAATCAGAATAATATTATTTTTATTAATGGGTTTTTAAAGAATTATTTTTATTTAGGAATTGTCAGATTCACTTGAATAATAAATCTACCTGGTTTTAAGTTAACCAGGAGTACAATACAGTTGGTTGGAATTTCGGAGTTTATTTAACCAATAAACTGACATGGTCCAATCAATTAGATCAAGTTTTTACAAAAGTTAGGCATTTTTGCTGCTTTTTTATACAAAAGGTTAAAATGTCTTTATTTTAATAATAAAATAATTAACTTATTTTATTAAAATCAACTTTTTTTCCATTAGCCCTATATTGCTCTTCAACTAAATTTGCCAAACTATTAAAAGATAATTTAATTTTAAACAGGTGTCACTCCCAAAAATGATTAACAAACTCATTGAAAGACATTTTAAAAGCTGTCGTCTATTAATCGAAAGAATGATGGAGGACAACGATTATTCAATGCACACAGACCAATCAATTGCATTAGACAAAACAAATATCTACTATAAGTTGGGCATTCTATATTTGGCGAGATTTCCAACCAATCGAGAACATAAGAAAAATAAACTGTTTGTGTGTCTTTCAAATACCAATGAGTGGTTTTCGGTGTTTTCACTCAACAGACTGCCTAGCTCTGCGCAATTTAAATATTTCTTTTGCCATTTTATTTTTAGCATAGCCAACAGATTATAGTAATGGCATAACTATTTCCCAATAATTTTAATATGGTTTGAGGGATTTACCAAACGTTACTAAAACCTTTTTTTTGATTTTGTAATTATTGCATAACCTTAATTTTTACTAGACTGTGATTTTCTTTACTTATATTAATAGTGCAATTTGATTTGTATTTTGTAATGCTTAAAGTATTTTTACTGAAATAATAATAATAATAATAATTCAAGCACTCGGCATTTGTTACTTATTTTAGATATGTCTAACTCTTACTAGCTTATATCTTACATAACACTACCAATATTTTCGAGAAATACTATTATCAAAAATAATTTCTAATCATAATTTACATTTATACTAAAATAAAGCATAATACCACCATTTATTACAAATTAAAAATATACACAATTTTTTTATGTGATAATTTTATTGACAAAAAATTTATAAATATATAGAATAAAAGTTACAAACTTTATTTTGTAAAATGGAGTAATTATTAATTATTTAAATATATGACATGAAATTATATGTTTATGTAAGCACTTATTTAAAAAAATTAATTAATTAACAATACTTTTTGTATTAATAAATTTTATAAATAAATTAAATATTATAATTGAAATATTTTAACTAGAAATAATTATTGCGTTAAGCATATATACTAGATGTCACACAAATTAAAAAAAACAACATTTTGGTACAAAATGAATCTTAGTAATGTATACGTTTTTGTTATTTTAAAAATTAATAATAATGTATTTCAAAAACAAAAATTAATTTTTAAGTTAGGTCGATCTGTATTTATTACTATTTATTGTTATTTGAGTTTATTAATTTGTTTTATTATTCGCACATGTTTACACGGTCAAATGTGGGTTTTGATTAGTATCATGACGTCACAATTAGGTCAAAGTTGAATGCAAATAGAAGTATAAATATCAACTATTAGACATTGTTTGTTTTTGATGAAATTAAACATACAAATCAATAATATACTAGTTATACTAAAAAAAATATGTAACTCCCTCTTATTATTAACGTTATCTTGGAAATGTGTCTTGCATTGATTCTGTTCTGTAAATATAGAATCAGATGTAAAGTACTTTAAATTATTCTTTTGTTATTTTTAATTCTTAATATTTATTTTTCCGAAAAAATCAACTAGAGAAATCAAAATTTGGCGCTATTACTTGACAGAATTGTAACTGGTTAAATGATATTTAGTACTGTATATCAGTCTATATATTAGCCTTAACTATTTTTTGTTGAAAGTTAGATTACATAAAACTTTATCAACATCCCAACTAATGACATACCAAATCACATGAGCCTAGTGTCAACGAAAAGGAACGATCACATTAATTATTTAGTATTTTGTGGTGTATTATGTGACAAATCATTTAATAATTTATTATTCAAGTGAATCTGACAATACTAATATAACATTTCTAAAAACGTATAATCTCTTAAAACCCCATTGTTAAATATAACCAAACCGTACTATATAGGTTATTAAACCTAGCAGTATGCAAGGACTTATATGGTAAAGTCCTAGTGAAAGGGTTCTCTCACTTGCTAAACCGGTAGTAACGTAGCAGCATTTGAGGACACAATTAGAATTGATCAGATTCACTATAAGTAATAAATTTACAGGTCGAAGGTCATCCACCTGTAGCTCAGTGAATTAAGGCGCTGGCCTGATACCAGCTAGGGCGTGAGTTCAAGTTCATGTGTGTATAAAACGTGAAAGGTATGCGCAGCTGATGATTCCAAATAAGGATGAAACAGCTGTACAGTGCTCCTGGTTGACTGGAAAACCTAGTAAATTTATTATTCAAGTGAATCTGACAATACTGATATAACATTTCTAAAAACATATAATCCCTTAAAACCTTATTGTTAAATCATTTAATAACCAAAAAATAAGATGTGCTTTGTATTTTATGTATTATTTGACGTTGTATGCCATGTTCCCAAATTTACTCAACTTTTGATTATAAACCAGTTGTAATTGTATACAATTTTTTTATTACTAACAACATATATTGATACAATTATGATTTTATTCTACCTATTGCATAGTATGGTATATAATATGATTAGACTGAGTTTTCTCCAAGTCTCTGTAGTTGCTACAACTGTTTTAGTTAAATAACTACCTTTTTTACACAATTTGATTTAAGGGTTATATATATATATATATATATATATAACATTTTATACTGAAAATAATACAAATAAAAGTATTATTTGTTACGACCTGTTTATTGATTTTCCATAAATTATTTATCACAAAATCAAAGGAAATTATGTTTACAAACTTTGGGTAAAAATTGGTTTTAAAATCAAAACATTCAATAACGAAATTAAAATTAAAAAAAAACAATTTGTCGACCATTTGTAAATATTTTATTTTTATTAAAGCGAAAATCGCTATTTGTACTTGTAATAAATAGGGTTGCATTTTCAACTTTAATTGGATAAAAATTGTATATACACGTAAGTAGTTATAACTACAATAACCAAAATCTGGAACTTTGGTAACATGACCGTACAACATGTGTACACATAACGTCGGTAAGCCAAGCAGATAAAGAGTGCAAGCCGAAGCCTCTATGTGTAAACGGCGACTATTTTGGGGACAATTGGGCAGGCCGCTAGCACCTTCGCATCCTTAACGTAGGGGACACAACGGGACAGCCTTTACCCTTCAAAAATGACTAATAAATTTTGCGACCGACAGTCAAGCCGGGCTGCTATTTTCCTTACTCATTAGTTTAAGGCATAAAAGGCAAACCTGATCAATTAATAGCCCTATCATTACGTGTACATTAAACACAAATAATTGTTTGCAGAATAATTTATTCAAATTAACCATTAATAATTTATTACTACAGTTTTAACAAAATTATATATTCCTTAAATATCAAATGCATAAATCAATGTTAAATTAAAGATTTTAAAATACATTTTCTTTTTTGTTTGTAAAACAGCATTTTATTAGTACTACTGTTACACTATTGTAAGTAGTATATACAAATATAAATATTCTATAAAAAGTTAAATATACCTTGAAAAAGCAATAACACCAGAATAAAAATAATTAATGTTTAACATTTTTTAATGTATAAAAATAAATAAAATAAAAACTTATTAAATTAAAATGAGAATAGTCTGATTCAGTCATAGTCATTTTGTAGTATTATAATATATATATATATATAATAAAGTAGAACTAAAAAAACATTTAATTCACAAATGTTCAATAATACATTACTTAAGATTTATTCTTACCGGTGTATTATTGTTTAATTTCTACTGCTTAAATATTTGGTACAAATGCTATTCTGCAAGTGAACACTTAATCTGTTAAGTTTGAGTGTTTGTGATTACAGAATAATTATCTTGTTAAAAACATTTCATTACGCTCAATAAAAATGAAAATATAGCGTTTGAAATCTATTGAGAGCTTACCTACTGTATTTGCGTTAAGCTATTGTAATATTTTATATAACAAGATACCTTATTTTAGCAAAACATTAATTTAATTGCATTCCAAGTTAGTAGAATCTATTGTTTCACACTTGAGTAAATTACAGTGAAGTCAGAATCATTTGACACATGTTCAATCTTATTGACGGTACTCTTCATTTGTGTTATGTCATCTGCTGATGAAATGCCGCTCCATAATATCAATATGCTTTAGTAAACAACTAGGAGATGACTTTAGTGGAATGATATAAAATGGAAAGATGACTCTACAACAGCACCTCAAAGTACACCATTATTATTATTGTCCAAAAATGGTTATTTTAAAACCGTAGTTTGTCGACTGTTTTTAATTTTAAAGATAATTGAATAGCCATTTAGGAAGAAATTTACAAGAGTTAAAAGTCTATCTGCTATTTTATCAACTTACTTTTAAAAAATATTAAATTTAGATTTACAGTCTAAAACTGTAAGCAGCTAACAAAACAATTGCCTCTATTTAAAAATTTAACCTTTAAACTGTTAACTAAACTAGCTACACAATCTGAAGTAGAACGGTTGTTTATGAAATCGAACTGCATGACTTAAATGCTTAATTCTAGTGTAGGTCCTAACTCATTCGTTATGAACTCTAGTATTTTCAAGAAATGAAGTGCATGTAATTGGTCTAAAATCTATACTATAATTGGAGTTCGAGGTAATCCTAGATATTTTCCACAAGTTCCAAATAGTAGCCCTATCAATGTAATTGGAAATTAAATAATTGACAGGCTGTCCAATCAAAAGGTAACATTACGTGAAATATCTAACTCGTCCTATCCAGTGGACATATTGCTATTTAATTTTAAAAAATGATTTTAGATATAAAAATTAGTGTTGAGAGTATTGTTAGAAAAATTAGCAATAGATGTAATTGCATAGAGATTCTTAAAGGAGAGAAAAATTGTACAATTAAAAGAATATTTTAGAAATCTTTGACTATCTTATTATTATTATTATTCATTGTTTATATGCTTTCAAATTATTTTAGGATGATTATTGAAAAATATAATTAATTATTATATTTGTCAATGTACTTTAATACAGTTTTAATATCATTTTATCTTATCGTAGCACCTATATTTGTACAATTTTTCGTAATTGTTTGTTGTTCTACATGAATCAATGTTGTCCTAATTGAATGTTTTATTCAAAGTGCTAACTAAGTGTTTTCTAGTCTTGCTTGAGTTAAACATAACAATTGAATTCATTTCATTCCGTAAAAGTACATTGTTGAATTCATTATTTATGTAAATTACGTTTACAATAATTTTTTTGGAAAAATATGTACAATAAACTCGGCTTAGAGAAGATTAGAAATAAACCATTTTAGTCAGTCCCAAGCCTGGATAAAGAAGGAGGGTTTGAGCGCAAGTTTAAAAACCTGACCTCTATAAAAAATCTATATTGTTACAGAAACGATAAGACGACGGTAAACAACGACAAAGAAGTGACACCACGACATAAGAGGCTCGAGTGAAAACAGAAAGGAGGCTCAATCTTAGATCTGCTAGACGAATAAAATTACTTGGTTAAATTTATACTATTACCACTATTATACATCTTAGCTGAAGGATATATATATATATATATATATTCTGGTTGAACTAAGTTCAGTAGTTTTAAAGACAACAATATTTTTGTTCTATATTTTGTAAAACAAAGTAGATAAAGTGGAGAAGTAAAAAATAACACTGCTTTACTTTTAACTTGTTAACTGTTTATTAATTTTATTATTGTATTTTGACTTCTCGATTTATCAGATGGAAAACAGTCATCAGCATGTAGACATTTGGGAAAGACAAACGAGGATGTGTATTTTCAATGTTCATAGTAAGACTTCAATTCATAGCCACCCGGTTTTAAGTCTAGTGCTGTAGCCACCTGTGACATTCAGGCAAAAAATAGTACAAATTATGCTAAATGAAATCTTTAAATGCTTTAAATTATTTTTGTCATAATTTATTGTATACAAATTAAACAATGTTGAAAACTGTACCAAATTTTGAATGGCCATTTGCACATAATTAAAAATGTGTATAAACAATTAAAAAAATATGTTTTACAAAAAAAATGAATAAAGTGTACATTCGATAAACGTATGCACTAATTCACTGAAATGTATGAAAACGTTTTAAAAGGTGTTTGATAAAATGTTTCATTTAAGATCAATAATAAAAGACAAAGGTTCCTCTAAATAGAATTGCCAAAGCTTGGAAAAGCGACCGACCGTTGCTCCATCAATTATTCGATGATCTGCTGCCCAGCTGATGTTGAAAATATGCGCTGGTTTGATATTTCCACATTCGGCTATTCTTGGCAAATGCTTACATATATACACACACATATATATATATAATCATTTCATTTCATTTTGGTTGGTAACGTGATCACCTCTTCATTATTTTCCATATTTATACGACATATCAAACAATCGACATTAAAGGCTCGATAAGCGCAACAAATATAGAAGAATAACGAAGTTTCTTGGCTGGTAGACGGCACTGTTTGCCTGAGGTTTTGTCAGGGTTATATTTCTTAGCCTAACGGCTACATACGGTATACATATACCTTAAGATACCTTTTAAGTATCCTGGGCGTACGTTCGCACCTACCTGCCGTAGCGGAAGCCCAGTTATACCGCTGTGCACTCGAACCCTGCTGTTATTAGTCCAAAAACCTAGAAGCACCTAGTCCAGGAAGCATCACGTGGAGGAGGAACAGTCATTCTAATGGTCCTGAGAACTTGAGTAATGCTTATAAAGTCTCGATTTCTAATGATGGTAATACGCCGTATAAATATATAAATAATGAAGAGGTGACTACGCGTCACCAACCACAATCAAAAAAAATGAAATTTAAAAATGACACAATTGGTCCCTTTTCTTGATATTATTTTTATTTCAAAATATAGTATTTAGCACTTTATAAATTGTAAATTTACCCGGCTACTAAATATTTTTATTAAAATTATATTTTTCAGCAAACTTAAGATAAAGTAAAAACCAAATTAAAAAAATTTAAATTATTTACTTGAATACGTCCAATGCCCCCAATCAATGATTCCGTTGGAAGTAAACATGGTTTTGTATATGTGCCACAAATCTTTTTATTGTTAAACAAAAAAATAATGGTTTAATATTTTTTTTAATTTGAACACATTCTTTTATTTAATGATAATTTTAATTTAAATAATTTTTAAGTAATCATAAAATAATTTTGTCAAATATAATACAAATATTTATATTTTTGACACAAATTTACATAAAGGCATAATATTTTTTAAATGTTCTGGCTTTGAGTAAACAAGTAAACCTAAACTTATACTTTAAAAATTTCCAAAATAAAAAACTGTTAAACTTTGCTTTTTATTATTAATAATAATTGTTTTTAGTAAATCATCGAAATAATGTTTCACGTTTTAATAAACTTATTTTTCAGCATTCTAAAATCATTTAATACGAATAGTTTTATAAATTGCAGGATTCAAATAAACAATTATTCAAAAAAATAAAATATTAGCGGTACTGATACTTTGTCAAATATAAGCAATGTACGTTTCAACACTTATTAATATTTAATAAAACAAACCTCATTCTTATTCTTGTTCTTCTTCTTCTTCTTATTACTATTATTATTATTAATACTATTATTGTTATTAATACTATTATTATTATTATCATTAATGTTATTATTATTAATATTATCATAGTTATTATTATTATTAATAATAATAATATTACAATTATTATTATTATTATTATTATTATTATTACTATTATTATTGTTATTATTATTATTATTATAAAACCTGTCGTTCACAACGGCGTGGAGTAACAACATTGTCTCGTGTTGTACTTTAATATTATTATTATTATTATAAAACCTGTCGTTCACAACGGCGTGGAGTAACAACATTGTCTCGTGTTGTACTTTAATTTGTTTGACATTAAAAATCCTGCATATAAAAAATTGAGCTTTATTTTGGTTTTCAACTCAACCTTGACTTTCATAAATAACTTTGTATCATGATTTCAATTATACAATAAGATTTAAATGGTATAGTTTTACATGTACTGTTTCCAAACATTCCAGCGTATTTCAGGTATACAAAATGCATTTATTGATAGCATTAAATTTGGTTCAATCATAAAAAGTTATTGCATATGTTTACATATTAATGCTTATTCAACTGACTAGATGTAAAATAAATTAAATGTATTTTATTTGTGATTCAAAAACTATATATATATATATATATATATATATATATATATATATATATATATATATATATATATATATATATATATATAAATGAATTGGACCCACAGCCTACATTACTTATTACTTTATATACAATTACAAAAGTTCTATATTTAATAATTCATTTTAGTACATTTACTTCAATGTTTTGTGCCTTTTATTCAAAATTATAAAGTATTTAAATGGCTGTGACCTTATTTGTAAGTGTATGTATGTATGTATAAATCAATGAATCCACTTATTTTATGTATGAGTTTTTACATTTTTGCTGCTTGTTTTAATTACAGCTAATTACGTATCCTGTAACTGTATCTATTTTCGTGTACTAAAAGTTACTTCTACTACAGCACCAATAACTATAATAATAATAATAATAATAATAATAATAATAATAATAATAATAATAATAATAATAATAATAATAATAATAATAATAATAATAATAATAAATAATAATAATAATAATAATAATAATAATAATATAATAATAATAAGTGTTCAAACTTACATTGCCTATATTTGACAAAGTAACAGTACCACCACGCAAATCGTCAAGACTTAATTTACCATCTGCTCCCAATTTTCGAAGTCGCATTAATTCTTTAGAAATTTGTACAATTGACAAGTTTTGAACATTTTTAATATTTGGTACTAGCAAACCTTGAGGTGTATCAATTGCTATTCCTACATTATGTGCAGCCTAAAAATTATAGACAATTATAAATTTATAAAAAGAAACAATTATAAAAATAACACACAATTGAAAAATTAAAAAAAAACTAATTAAAAATTCATTATTGTTGTTTAAAGTTGAATTCAAAACAGAATTAAAAAAAAAACAATTTTTGTCATTACTCTAGTCTAACCAGTTGATAGAGTCAATATTTAATGTTTGTTTATTTAAGCATTTATTTGAAAAACTGCCAGTTGTGGTAAAATTGGTAGAGCACTAGCGTGAAAACTGGGTGGACATGAGTTCGAATTCCACCACTGTCACTAAATATGGACTCCTGTTTGGCTTTGCTAAAGCATGTTTCCCATTAAACATTCAAACAATAAATGGCGCCTCCCACAAAAATTGCCTTCTAGGTTAAAATCGGCAGCTAAATTGTTTCCATTTAGACTCTACTAATTGAAATTGCAGATAAACTGCAAAATTTATCGGGAAATTCAATCTTTTTTACAAAACAAAATAGCAGCTTTAAAATGCCCTGTCAGTTAAGAAAGGAGGGCTAGCTTCAATAAAAAATATTGGTAAAAAGAAACAACAAGAGGACATAATTATGGCATATTACAGTACGGAAGTAAAAGCATAATTCCGATAACAAAATTAAATAAAATATAAAAAAACTCAATTATTGACATGCAGAATCTCCATTGCCATGTAAGCATGTTAAAAAAAGTTTACTACTTTGAATACTTCACAGGGAAACATCTTTCAGCAGTGGACATGTTAGCGAAGCCGAACATGGGCCCGCATTTAGTACCAGTCGTGGGATTCGAACTCATGTCCACTAGGCCCAAGTTGAATGGTGTACCACTAGATCACCCCAGCACACACACACACACACACATATATATATATATATATATATATCACACACACACACATATATATATATATATATATATATATATATATATATATATAAACTTCCATAATGTCTGATAAATTGGTCTAAATTAAATTAATTTAACTGTTCTATGTTTTACCGTATAATAATTACATTTAAGTAAAATTGCATCAATTTATGTTATGCACTAAAACTTTCGTTTATTTGTGTTCCTACCAGGTTAAATGTCATTGGCGTTGAAACATGCACAATCCTTCAACATAATTATAATATTTTTTCAATATGTAAATAGTCATGTTTGTTTAGAATACAACTAACGATTAATTATGACATTATTTAGATTGACCTCTGGGTGCACAAATATACACATGTATTAAATTTTCACTACTTAATTCAAACCATCGTCTATCTAATTAATCGTAAATACAAACACAATACGATTGACTTACAAATTAAACAAAAGTTTTAATTAATATTAGTCGTAGTTTAATTATCAAATTAAAATAAACAGTAATATTGATCCAGTGACTTAAATAGAACAATTACTATAATGCAAATAAACTGTTACTATTTGTTAGTAAAAAGTTCAATATTGTCGTTGTTAATCTTTGCTACTTTAAATGTTTTACGAGAAACATTTTAAACAGTGGACATTTTAGCGAAACCGAACGTGGGCCCGCATTTTAGTACCGGTGGTGACATTCGAACCCATGCCCACCGAGGTCCAAATCAAGCGCTGTACCGCTAGACCACCCCCGGTACGATATTTTTGTAAACGAAAAACAATCGAAATATATAAGCTTTTATTTGTTAAACACCACCTTTATTTTACTTGTTTCAAAAATAATTATATAAATAATTTGTGTATTTTTAACCATAGATGCATTGTTTTAATTAACTTTTGATTAGATGTATATCAAAATGTGTAAATAAAAATAAACCTTAGTAAAAAATATAGTTTTACTTTTGTTCCACAAACTGACCGACCTTGTAAATGATTTTATTTGTTTTTTCGCAAAACGTCGAATTCAAAACTGGATAGTTGTTTAGGGCAAGAGATAGCGCCTACTTAGCATTTTTCAAAAAATTAGGAAAAAAAGGATTAATTTTGTACATTTATTTACTTGTAAAAGATGACATATTTATTAACATCTGAACAATAAAAACATGAAAATTAAAATCAGTCTTAGGTTTGTTTTGTACAATCTTAAATTAGAATTAAATTTATTGTATTGTTTTTTTAAATATAATTTCTTGAATGTTTCAGGGAAAACAATTTTCAGCAGGTTGACATGTAGCATGGCTAAGTGATGCTAATAGCGAGACGGAAACTCATACCTACCCCGTTTTGGGCCTGGCGCTCTAGTTACATCCATCATACCGACTTTTGTCTACGTCATTTTATCTAATCGATAGCTATGACGAAAGTTTTGTAAGTTGTTCAAATTAAAAAAACGCATTTTTTTAACAAGATGTATTCATCATTTTAGTGTAAAATATATTTTAAGTAACTACGTATCAAATTTTCAGTTAATAAATACATTTATTTTTTTAAATACATTTTAATAAACATAAATAATAAATGTTTTAAATTAAATTTAACATATTTTGTTGCTTTACAAAATAAATAAGTCGAGACAAAACGAAAAAATGTAGGTGTTAATTTCACTTTTTGTTTCCTATTTAAATCTGTACATAAAATGAATACACAAACGTATTTGTAATGCATATATATATATATATATATATATATGCAATTAAAAATTATCTTTCAGACATTAATCTGTTTTAAGTAGTAAAAAATCAATAATTAAAGCTAAGTTCTCTGAATCAACCAACTAATGCTTCAAGTCAAGATAATTATACCCCAACAAGCAATTTAAGCACTCAAACAAACAAAGCAATTATGATAAAACTTTAATAAATGTTACTTCTAAATTATATGTAAACCAGTATTAATTATGATAAAATCTAAAACATCATTTATTATATACACCTTAATAATACATCTATTCGTAAATACAGATAGTATGTGCTAATAATAACAATAATTAATAACAATAGAGGAACCCACTTTGATAAAAAAAGGTAAGAAGGTTAATTTGGCTTCAAAACGTGCTTCAACCCAGTTTCTAATATTCTGGCGAAATTCGACTAATTTGGATACATTAATTTCATCCGATAAAACAAAATGGGGCACTTGATTTGATTGAATCATCGTTTCATTCATTGATTGCTGAATGGCTATAAAACCAGATTGTAAAATCGATATTAAAATAAATATTAATTACATTTTTATTATAGCTCTAAATATTTTGCTAAAATATTTACATTTTTAGTAATTTATTTAGTTTACAATAAAGAAAAACAATTGTTATTATTTTTCTAATTGGATGTTGAAGCTTTCATTTTTAGTCTTATTTTCTGCTTAAACACAGATAACTGACTGAAGAGAATAGACGAAATGAATTCGTTACACAGTTTAGATGTCCCATTATTTTTATTTAAAATGCTATTATTACATTTTTTACAAAAGTAACAATAATAATAATAACACCAATATATACAATATTAAGAATGCTTTCACTGAAGTAATAGTCCTAATAAAAATGTGACACATAACGATTGTTACATACCACTTAAAATTGTGCATGTTTTGTTAACCAACTGTTTAAAACGAACTACCTGTCAAATTAACAATTTTGTCTGAATCAATCGTAGGTAGAGTTTCTAAAGCAAGTTGTGATGATTTGGTTTCCATTATTGCATTGGGTTCATCGGTTTCCAAATATTGCAATACATCCTCTTTCAAAATGCGTCCATTTTTTCCCGTACCTCGGACATAACTTAAATCGACCTATTTAATGTAAATAATTAAAAAAAACAATTTCCAATCAGTAATGTTACTTTATTTTCAAATGCAAATCGACGAATACTGGGGGTCGTCAAAATTTCATGTGTAGTTTTATCTTGCGTTAAATTTATATTTTCAATGTTGTCCTGTTGAATGTGTGTTTCTTGTGGATTGATTGTTTCATCACTGTTCGAATGCTCAAGCATTACATCCACCAAAGCACTGCCCACTTCACACATCTCGTTAGAGTTATAATGCAATTTATTTATAATTCCATCATAACGACTAGTAATGGTTACAGTTGCTTTGTCACTTTGAACTTCACAAATAGGATCAAATTGTTTAACACTATCCCCCGCTTTTACAAACCTAGAATATATATTAGATGTGCATCACGTGACTACATTGTTTCACATTCACAATATGCAACGCAATAATTTTAAAACTTACCACTGTTTAATTTCTACCTCGCGAATACCTTCTCCAATATCGGATAATTGAAATGGTACTATTTTGTTAAAATGAACTACAAATTATTATATTTTTCAAACGACGTTACTAATATTTGAGTGAATGCGTTTGAAATCACATCTTAAATAAACAATTCTTTGGTAACAAGTTGACGCTGGACAGTAACTTGATGAATAAAATCGACAGTGAAAGTTTACACCACTTAAATTATTCTAAATCAATTCATTCATAACTTTTGGTAAACAATCTTACAACACAATGATGAATTTTGAAAAATCGAATTGAAACTGAAGAGAAAATATTGTACGTTAAACCAGCGGTCATGGTGAATGTGAATTACTTTAATGGTTTAAATACTATATATATATATATATATATATATATATATATATATATATATATATATATATATATATATATAAACAGATAGATAGATAGATATCATATTGGGGTCAGTAATCTTCGTTTGTTAATAGTTATTTACTTTAATTGGTTGATTGTGTAACAATGGTTAGTCGGTCTGATGTTAATTTGAAAATATGTTTCATTTATCAAATTGAACATTATAAAACTTAATAGCACAATGAAGTTAATTTTGATAATTTTTAAATCAGAATAGAGGTGTTGGAGTAGAACTAGCAGACACGGGTTGAAATCTCTTTGCCGATACTAAATGCGAGTCCCTAATTGGATTTGTTGAAATGTCCGTGTTGGGAAATCTTCTTTACGATTAAAAAAAACCCTCGAAAAATGAAACAAATAAAAATGGTTAGAACAGTGTTTGCCATAAATAGCCTTAATTTGAAGCTAAACTTGTAACATGTTCGACGTTATAGAAAAGGTTGGGCTACATTATATGTCAAGAACTCACGAACTGCTAATATTCTCCTATTATAAAAAACATTCTTAGGCATACAGTAGTATCATAGATAGCAATAATTCAATTTAAAAATACCTAGAATGCTACTTATATAAGTAGTGTATAATGTAAAAACCAAATGTTAGTTGTTCATACTATTTTTGTGCGGAAATAACTTTTAAATCTTCGTTAGGCAACAAAGCATTTAAGGTAATTACAAAAATAGATTACACAAAATAGTAAATGCATTTACATCACAATCAGTCAAGTTTTAACTATACTGTTATTCTGACAAATCGTGTAATTGCAGGTTATATATTTCTTTAAAATCTTAGTTTACCACACAAAATACCACCAAGAACGGTTTTGGAATGAATAATTAATAATGGCAAAAAAAAGGTTGGGTAGACCATAGAAAACTTGGCTAAGAACTATTCGGGAAAATCTAACTGAAATAGATATCACATGGGATCACACATACATTTGCCAAAATGTTCAAACACAATTCTGCCCATGCTCCTTTTTGAATTATGGGATTTTATTGTTGTTCTTGCTTTAACTGTTATTGGAATGTTAATGTTCCTGAGGACTTGAGTAATACTTATAAAGTCTCAATTTTCAATGATGGTGATATTCCTGAATGTTCGTCCTCCACGTGATGCATCCTGGACTAGGTGTTTATATGTATGTAGACTAATAACAGCAGGGTCCGAGTGCACAGCGGTATAACTGGGCTTCCGCTACGGTGGGTAGGTGCAAACGTACATCCAGGATACTTAAAATGTATCTTAATGTATACATATATCATATGTAGCCGTTGGGTTAAGGGAAATAAACCTGACAAACTCAGGCGGCCTCATAAATCTTTGCGAACAATGGCGACGTCATAAGGATGCCGTCTACCAGCCAAGGAACTTCGTTATTCTTCTACATTTGTTACGCTTACCAGGCCTTTAAAGTCGATCGTTCGCTGCCGTATAAATATAGAAAATAATGAAGAGGTGATCACGTTACCAACCAAAATGAAATGAATGAATGTCATTGTTTTCTTGTTGATCCATGCTTATTTTTAAAGCAAAAGGGTTTTGTTATAATATAACAAAATTATAAATTCCTATTTCTCTTTTTACATTTACAAGTTATTTGGATCACACAAGATGGTACTATTTATGTACAGCTTAGTAATAGTAAAATACAGTAGTTCCAGAAAAATAGTACCCACATCTATTAGTGAACAATGAAATTTAAAAACAAAAAAGCAGACAAACTTAATAATTACCATTAAAAAATCATATATCAAAATTAATATTTCCGTTTTTAAAAAACTATCATTAACTGATAAAGTTTTCATAACAGGCACAACATTTAACAAAAACCAAAGATGGATAGGACAATCTGGTTTATTAAGCGATAAAATTACGAACAAGTTAATAAAATACAGGAACAGAATTCTGAAAACGGTAGAAAACAAAAAAATCACAGCGCATATATATATATATATATACTGACGGAGTATTGTAAGTTAAACATTCAAAATAATATTTTATACAGAGTATTCAGTAATGACAACAATATGCATAATTTTTCGTTTGCACAATACCAACCTAACAAAGTATACTATGTACAAAATAATAATAATAATTGCATGCTAAGATCTAAAACGTCTGTTTACAATTGCGTGTCGTTTTTGGCCAATTGACGAACGAGACAGCGCGGGACCAAAATGTTGGCTTTGGATAACCAAACCATTCGGCTGGCGAAAAAAATTTAAGTGATTGCTTTGCTTGGCACCGAATTGGGCAAAAGAATTGAATATTTTCCGTGTGGGCTGCGTCATATTGCTGCTGCCATTGGTCATTGGATGAAAGACAGAAGAAATGCGAGGCTGGCCTGTCGGTACGGCTTTGTCCAAATTGGTCAGGGCTTCGTTTTTCGGCCGATCACAGTCATGTAGTCTGGACAGGGATATTTTGCGCACACAGCGACGCTTACGCGCTTGGATAGTTTTCTCGAAATCGGACGATAAAAACTTTTGAGTGCTATTCTCACTTGACTGTCTATCAAGTTCGTTGATGGTTGACAAAGATGCGCTGTAAATATTTTAGAATAACCCAGTCATTATTATTATTATTATTATTATTAGGCAAACTAAATAGGTGTCATTGAGTTATAATTAATAGGTCGGATGGGTGAAAGCATGCATTCAGGGTACTTAAAAGATACTTTAAGGCATACGTATACCATATGTAGCCGTTGGTCTAAGGAATATTACCTTGACAAAAATTAGGCTCTCCTGTTAATTCTTGTAAAAGGTAGCCCTATCACAAGAATGTCGCCTATAAAACCATTGGAGTAGTTTGTACATATAAAAACAATGAGATGACTATGTCACAATGAATAAATCTGAACCATAAACGACTTAAAATTGCGAAAGTCTTCGACATTATTAGCAAAAACTCCGCATTTTTTCAAACCTGTTTAAGTTTATTTTAAACAGAACGATTAATTACAATAGGTAGTAAATAGTAAACTTTTAATGTAATAAAAAATAGATCCTCGCAAAATTTTCACAAACATGTAACAATAGTATAAACAAAAACGTTATCAAAATAATAAAACATTTAATTATGGCACACTAAAAAGCTAATTAAAAACCGCTTTAACCTAATACATACAAACTTACAGTTCATCTGCCAAAATACTATATTCACCGGGTTTTTCCATATTATCTTGCTGGATTTTCTCATCCTTTCTTCTCACTACGTTTGTCACCGGCAACGTGGAAACAATGACACTGTCCTCGGTTACGACACTATCAGTATGAGATGCGGCATCGTGTGCAACATTGTTTGAACAAGTCGCTAACAAACAAATAGGAACATTTGCCAATTGAATTTTTTTGTTGCCCATATAGTCCGAACGAGTAAACAGTTTGGAATTGAGGTGAACTGGAAAACAAGGTTGTCTAGCAATAGCCATAATGCGTTGACGGCACTGCAACGATTTCTAATGAATATACAAAGTAGAATTATGTAAAATTTGTTTTTTTAATAATAGATTAGATAAAACTTAATTATAAAAAACTAATCATTTTGCATTAATAAGGAACGAGGTTTAGGACAATATTACATAGATTACTGAAGCAAGAAAACAAATAATAAAACTGTAACATTTTGAAAATGTTATAGCAAATTTTTGTTTGCAAAAAATGATTAAGTAATGCTACGACATAACATCTCATGAATGAATAACAAAACAATGCAAACCAAGTTGCAAGTTAACAGTAAAATAACAAAATGGACATGTCCATAATACTAATATAATCAATCAAACTAATCACTGCAGGTTTTGATACCTTTCAAAATATGAAACTAATAACGTTGCATCCTGATACTCCCGTTAAAAACCTAAAATAATATGCTTTTTCATCCCACCACATGGTACATAAGAAAAGTCACAATTTTGAGAATAAGAAAAAACATGGTGTTGCAACTGAGATCAACAATTAATGTTGGATTGGAATTGCACTCATATGCAATGAATGGCTATACATTAGCAAAATTAAAAACTTTCCAAGTTTTTGTCGACTCCATCCGTTATTATGGACTACACTAGTTTGGACTAATGTACCGCCTTCTAACAGATCATCTGGAAACATTGAAAACACTAACAAAGCCTTCGAGTCTGCAGAATCAAAACGTCAGTGGACCAATATAACAAATAGGGATATTATATCTCCTTATCAATTCTAAAAGGAAATGATCAGGAACAGATGCTCAAAACAGAGAAAGGATAATAATCTAAAGCGGCTAGGTTTTATCTAAAGAACCTTTTTGTCATTATTATATAGTAAATAAATAAACTGCTATCAAAATTTATGTAGTATAATTCATTTGCTTTTGCGACATATTTAATTATATGAAACACACCTAAGTTAAACTAAAACATTCGTTAAACATTTTAACAGTATAAGTAAAATGTTTTATAAAAAAACTAATATTTTATACCAATATCATTTCAAAATTCTGGTTTACGTCAAAAACAAGAATATATATACGGATGGTCTGACGCTCGACTCGACCCTGGGTGGAGTATGAGTTCAATCCTCACTACCAGTACTAAATGTGGGCCCACGTTCGGCTTCATCAAAATATCCACTGGTGAAAGATGCTTCCCGTAAAACAATTAAAGTAGTAAAAATAATAAACATATATACTTACATCAGAAAATCGAATAATCTTCCTGAGAATCGACACATCTGTTTTGTTATGCAAAAAGCTGTATTGGGGAAGTACAGCACTACTCAATGCAATATATGCGTATTGAAAGGCTTGTTTGATTTGTACAGCACAATAAGAACGTCGGCCAACATCATTTCCTAAAATTAACAATAAAGGACAAAAAATAATGTTTATAATCAGGAAAACTTGGTGACCTTCGTTTAGACATTTGAAGCCTTATTGGAATACCAATAATATGACGGATTTGAGTAATATTTGTGAGATCTAAATTCCCAATAATAGTAATTGTTTTCACACCTCCATATGATGAATCCTCTACTGAGACCAGCATGGTTCAAAAGCGGAGTGCACAGCAGTATAGTGGATGGATGCAAGCATCCACCAAGACTACTTAAAAAATATTTAAAGGTATATGTATTCCATTTTTATTTAGTTGTTACACTTAGTAAAATCAAACGGAGGCCCATATTTACTATTTTCGCTAGCACTGTAACACAAGCCTACCCAAGTTCGAGTCCAGCACTGTACCACACCCATACAATGATACTGTCACAAAACTTTGGTATTCTCTCAAACCTTAAACAAAACCATTGCAGATAAGCAGTTGACATACTGTACAAATCCGCTAAAATGATGTGAGGCACCTACAAGGTATGCATATATCATTTATAGTCACTTAGTTAGGAAGGACAATCCAATTGGAAAATGAAGCAGTTCATTGATCTTTGGCGTGTTACAGCAATGTCTTCTATCAAGCAAGAATGTTAATTAACCGTTTATTGCATAAACAAAACTTCTATTGTATATAAAAAATGGGAAAATAATCAAATCAACCAATTAGTTGAGTTTCCTAAATAATTAGATATATTGGCTACAATACATTTGCATAAAACCAAAATTTATTTTAAAACGCAACCGAGGGAAGATAAATATTATCTTTTATATAAACAAAATAATAACAGCATTATTATAACACTAAAATAAAGATTCGACTATAATTATTTCAACCCAGTAAAAATATCCTAAGTGTAACATTTTTAGTTAAACTCTTTAAATTTAAAAATTAATCAAACTCGGTCAAGTGATATTATATATATATATATATATATATATATATATATATATATATAACAAAGGATCTTCAATGCAAATCATAGATGGACGAATGCCAGGATCCATATTCTGATGTATTTCTTCTTTACGGACGTAAAAGCCACCACCGGTAACGCGTATAGCAGTAACCATGTAATTAAAATGACGACCGTACAATTCAAAAAACTCGACTAGGAGTATACCCAGGTTCACGTCATCTGGAGAAATTTCAGGACGGATAGTATGCTGCAATAAAAAAAATGCAAAAATAGAACATTTATGTTAATATAATTTTTAACAAAACAAGCAAAATATAGTACATTTAAATTAATATGCTTTTTAAAAAAAAGCAAAACAATACCTGTAAAAAACTTATACACATAAGAATAAGTGCATATGAACTTAAGCCACCAGTCCAAACTTCATTGAGATTTCTTTGCAGTAAAAATTGTTTAAGTAAAAAAACCAAATAAGGAAGACAAGGATACTCTTTCATAAAATACATAATTAACTCAGCAGCCCGAACGCTGTTTATCATATTAAAACTTATGTCAACTCGAAGATCAGTTTGTTTGTCAGTCATTTTCACAATTGGTACCTAATTCGTAAATATAGAAAAAATTTAAAACAAACCGTCGCCTTGTCTAAAACTTTTATTTCCGAAGAAATTCCACTCTTCGTAAGTGCCTGCTCTAGTGTATGTAAAGGTAGGGCGTCCCATTTGCCAAATATAACCATATCAATATCACTGCAAATTATAACAAACTTCTACTCACCTTGTTGGTAAATAAAGACCAGTTTTAAAACTTCCGAATACATCTACCTATGCTTTAATAATTTATAAATGTTAAATCTCACTTGGCAATCTGGCCACTGATTAAGCACGACACTTTTAACTCTTGAAAAAACTAATTCACGCACGAGTTGTTCCTCAACATTAGGAACAATAAAATCATAAAAATCTTTAATTTCATCATGCAATCTATATTAAATAAAAGCATTAGCTTAATTTTTAACAAACCCAATAATCCCAAATTCGTATTCACGGCCTGGAGGCTTCCAAGGTACATCGTCATTATCAAAATTCTGACCTAACGGAAATTCCAAACATTTATCACAAACACTAATTAAAAAATTAGTTTTTAATAAATGCAAGCATACTCATTCATGATCTAACAAGCCTCAAAATGGTACAGAGCGCTCAAATGACCAGGGCCAATTGAATAAACTCCAGGACCAATAGAAGTAACGTGCTACCAAAGCGCGCCAATTAACTCAAAAATGTTTTATTGTGTAATTAACCAGATTTTAGTTTTTTATCTTAAACAAATTTTGCAATTTTTATTAACTTTTTAATAAGTAAGAAAATTTATATATAAGATGTCAGGAATGTTTTTTATTGATAAAATAATATAATTATATATAAAAACATTTTTGAATAAAATTAAAATCATTAAATGTTATAAAATGTTTTTATTACATATTATCTTTTTATATATGAGTTTAAAAAATTAGTTTATGCATGTTTGCAGGTAGGTTAGAGACCTTTAGATACACACAACTTGTTGCCGAATTTTTGATTTAAACAAAAAATCAAAAAAATTTAAAAATATTTTTAATTAAACAAATAAAGTTTTTAGTTAAATAAAACTTAAAAATAAATATTTGAATAGATAACAATAGAAAAAAGATAGACATTTTAAAGAAATCATAAAGAAAAAGCAATTCTAATTTTATAACCACTTTAAATGGTTTACAAAAAGCATTTTTTGGTAATAGGCATTTTAGTAAAACCAGATGTAAACCTGAATTTAATACCGGTAATGGAGATTAAACCCATGCTCACTTATGTTTAAGTTTAGCGGTGTACCAATAGACCATCCCGGCACAATAAGTTTTAAAAGAAGCTTAATTAATAGAATTACCTATAGAACTGAAAAACTTGACATAATAACTTGATGTAAAAAATAATTTTGATTAAACTCATAAAAAGGGCTAGGTTTAAAACTTTTGTATGAGTGCCCACGGGGAGATTTAAATTAAAATTTTTAAATAATTTAGGCAATCAACAACGAATATTTCTTTTGTGCCTCTAACAATTTGTAAACATCAGTTAGGTGGGCATAATTTTGTCCATCTGGCATTAGGTTCTTATAGTATTTTCTTTTTATTCTACTGCCCTTCTTCATTATCAAAAGCCTCCAGTGAGGCTCTCATATCAGAACTCAAATATTGTCTTTCTCTTTCCTACAAACACTACATTTTAATGGGTGATTTCAATTGCCATACTCTTAATTGGAGCTCTTTTCCGGTTTCTCTAAATTATTCAAAAATAAGCTTTTGAATCTTAGCATTAAGCATGCTCTCACACAGCATGTTTCTTTCCTTTATGTCTTGATTTTATCTTTACCAATGAATCCTCTTCCATTGCCCTTCTACGGAAGAATGATCACATCCTCTTATCCTTTGAAATATTTCTCTTTTTTTGTAGATCCAGCATTACAGTCGATAACTTAGTACCTATCCCTGATTTTAGAAAAACGGATTTCGAAAAACTCTGTCAATTCCACATATCGGCCAACGGGACCCCTTATATGAAAATAATTTAAAACAGATTCACTCACATTTTGTAAAATTAATCAATGAAGATATCAATAAGTTTGTTCCTATTCCTCTCATAACATATCTAAGCTCTCAAGAAAAATTGTCCGTTTAATTCAGAAACAGAACAGGTTTTTTTATTTTTAGAAATCTACCAAGCTCCTCCGCTTTTACTGTAATTATATTTTAACCAAAAACAAATGCTCCAGTCTAACTAAGTTGTATAGGAATTTTATGGTTCATAGACTTCTAAATAGAGCTAAAAATAATAAAAGTATTTTGTTTAAGTTTATTAAGGACAGAGGAACTTCTGAAATCTAATCACTCTGTCTGAAAAATAACAAGGGTTTCTTACTAATTGGACCCCAAGCTTGCAACAATGTTAAAGATTATTTTGGTTGTATGTCTCAATTGTTTGAAATTCCCCCTCCTCAATATCAGGACTCTGACTACTCAATAAAACTTTTTACTCACTCTCCTCAAACTCTGGCGCTCTTCTGCTCATCTGGAAGTCGGCATTTATTAAAACAACATACAAATCGGGTATTAAATCTATTCCAGATAACTATAGACCGATTAGTACTCTATCAACCCGAAGTAAAATTATGGAGAGGTTAATTAGGACCCATTTGTTAGATTTTATCATTAAGTTTAATACAATTAGCCCGGTCCAACATGGTTTTATGCCTCATAGGTTCTGTCTCACTAATTTAATAACCCAAGCAAATAGCATTACAAGCATACAAGATTCAAGATCATCAGTTGATGCCATTTACAAAAGCGTTTGACAAAGTACCTCACAATCTACTTTTAAATAAGTTAAAATTATTTGGCATCACTAGGCCCCAATGGTTGGTATTAGGACCCTTACTGTTTATTATTTTTATCAACAATTTACCGCAGTAGTTGAACCTAGCATTCTACTTTGTACAGATGATGTTAAGATTTGGGGTTCTAACCCTAATCTATTGTAGACTGACATTTCCAGTACCTATGGCTAGGCTGTAAAAATTCTCTCCCACTAAATTTAGCTAAGTGCAAACACATCTTTTAATAAGCCATTTGAGAATGTCTTTACAATGCCCCATCTTGACTTCCAACTGATTGAATCAGGATTTCAGAATTTTTCACCAGTTGAGTAAGCCAAAACGCCTTTTAGTACTCGGTTTTCAAATTGTTTCAAATTTTCAGGAGGAAAAATGAAATGGATGGTGAGGTAAAAGGGGATTAGTCACAAAAAAATATTTGAAATTAAGATAAAATCAAGGTAGATAGTGGAAGTTAACAATTATAGAAAATGAGCAAAAATTATAAATATACAAAAATAATAATAAAACAAGTTACGTATTATAATGCAAAAAACGCTGCAATAATCTTTAAAAAAAAGAGAAAAGGATGAATAACGCTCCAATTTCATTTTTCCCTCTGAAAACTTGAGACAATTTGAGAACCGAGTACTAAAAGGCGTTTTGGCTTAATCAACTCGTGAAAAATCCTGAAAAACTATCTGCCCTCAAAAGCGGTCAACGCCCAATATGTCGGTTTATTCAAGGCTGCAGATTATCTCTCCAATTTTACATGATTTTAGTCATTATATGCTCCAGGTTGATTGGTGTTTTATTTATTTTATATATTTGTTTAATTTTTTTTTTTAACAAAATAATGTTGATGCATTTAAATCGAGGATCAAAAAAAGATTGCCTCTTACTTAAATCGTAAACTTTATTTTTTTTTAATTTTTGATTTTTTCTGTAACATTTAAAAAAATTTAATCCCCTATTTTCTATTTCCCCGATAATTTAAACTACATAACTCGTGTACAAACCTGAAACATAAGATAAATGGGGTTCAAGAAAAGCGAGTACATATTTTTAATTAAAAAACTTTTTTTTAAATATTAACATTGATTATTTTTATTTGTAGAAAATGTTTTACAAATAAAATTGTTACAATTAATAACAGTATATATTTTTATAATAACAAATAACACATTTATTGCGCTTTATTAAACACAATTTTATAACTAAAAATTTAACAATTAATTTAATTTAATTTTTCGTTAATACATAAAAATGTTTTAATGAAATATTTAAATTAACTTCTTATCAAATATCCTTAGGGCACAGCATAAATTTAAGTTTTGTTGATATCTTGGTTGATTAGTGGTCAAGCGAAAAATAATAACTTAACCTCTAGCATTAAAAAATTTGAGGATTACTTCAAGTAATTTGATTACATGGCAAAGGTTAATTTTCTAAAATATGTTATATTTTTTATAATAATTATAGGATTTATAAAATGTAATAAACGCATTTTTATCAAAAAATAACCAGTAGTAACTATTTTTTTATGTTGATTATTATAATGAGTTGTTTTCATAAATTATTTATTATTGTTGAAATAATTATAATCAATTGTTTTTGATTAAGCATTTTTAAAGTTAAGTTTATTAAATGAATTTTAAAATATATTATCAATATTTTTTTATTAGTTATTTATTAATTTAAAACTCTACAATTTTAATATGTAAATATGCTAAAAGAAGGAAAATATGGTTAATGCTTAAATATTTATTTATTAATTAAAAACATAAGATAAGAAGGTAGAGTGTCTTGGATTAAAATTTCGAATCTGTTATTTGCAAATATCAATAGGATGGGTTGTGTAATTGAGTTTATATGTTTTATTTAATACCAATATATACGTATAAATTTCATGTTTATCGATAGTTACTTTTTTATTTGTTTATTTTCAATTTGTAGTGCCAAGGTATTATTAAAAGCAAAAAATCCTTAATTTTATATATTTAATTTAAAGTGATAGCGGTGTTTTACTTTTTTACAATAGTTTCATTAGTTTGAGTGTTATATTTTACTGTATATTTAATAGGTTTAACCTTAATATACAGAATTTTAAAGTTTACTTTTTATTTAATAGCATTGCAAAAGTACAATTAAATTTTTATTAACTTTATTTATTTGCATTGTTTATGTTTAAATAAGAATATATTTGACATAAAATTTTATTTTGTTTAGTTTTAGATATTTTTATTTATTTTAAACGTTTGGGGTTTAAGAAGTTGACAATACATACTTAAATTTTTATTTAAAAAGGTACTTTACCAAATGGAGTACTAATTACATACACAAATAAAAGGTTGTATATTTAATTTCGTTTGAGGATATTCTGCATTATGATAAACTAGTATTTATTATTATTATTATTATTAATGGTTATTGGCTTAGGTACTTTAGTAGAAGTAGCTTTCAGCACTTGAACGTGGTTATTTAGTTTTATTTTATAATTAACATTAAACGTTTTAGTTAATAAAATAGTGTTTTTAAGCAAGTAAATTAAGGAAATTTATTATTAACAATATTGGACACTATTGCTTTAAAACTTTTGCCGTTTTAAACGATTTTCGATTATGCTTTATTTTTTCTATTAGTTTTTAGATAGTTGATAGGATTTAATCATGTTTGGATTGATTTTGTTCGTTTATTTTATTAAAATGTAATTTATTTAAGTATAGATTATTTGTTTTTAAAAAAACATTCTATTTATATTATACATAATTATCTTATTTTCTTACTTTTATCGGTTATGTAATATAAAACAATGTATATTGATTAAATTGGGTTAGTCAAAATAAGGACAAATCCTTAGATTAAATATAATACACTACTGGAATGTTTTGTATTTGGTTTTTACGGGAAAATGTTTTCAGTAAGTAGGTATTTATTTAAACCAAAGAAGAATCCGAATTTAGTGTTGGTAGTGAAACTTAAACCCTTGTTTATCCAGTTTCAAGTCTAGAACTTTAGTCATTTTGGCTGTCCTGGTTTAAAAAATAAGTTGAAATTGATTTAAACTAAATAAGCTTGAGTAATTAATTTTTATATTATTTAAATGTTTTGTAATTTTTGTAAGTAAAGATTTATAGGCTTTTTGATTAAAAGAAATGATTTTGATAACTTGACTGATGTTTATAAAGTCTCAATTTCTGATGATGGTGATATTTCTAACTGTTACCTCAGGTAGCGTATCCTGGATGGATATTCTTAAGCACTGGGGCTAACACAGAAGAGACCAAATGCACAGTGGACTGAGTTTCTGATTAGCGGATAGATGCAAGCATACATTTAAGGTATTTAAAAGGTTCATTAAGGTAGACGTATAGCATATGTAGCAGTTGAGTTAAGAGGATATCCTATCAACTAAGAAGTTTCGTTATTTTTCTACGTTTGTTACGCTTGTGAAATTATTAGGGTTGATTTTTTAATATACCGTACAGATATACAAATAATGAAGAGGTGACTGTGACACTAATCACAATAAAATAATAAAAGTATATAAGGTAGTATTTCAAAAACAAATCGGAAGTAGTTGTAGTTTATAGGTATTTTTAATAATAATTCAGCTTGAAAATTAATTGTGGTTATAGAATGATTTTTAAGAAACACATTTGTTACTATGTGCTTGTAGAAATTGTATAAATGATAGGTATTTACATGTTTTTTCAGTAAAATATTAAATAGTTAATTCATTTTTCGACTTGAAATTTAAAGTTAAGTTAACAAAAATAGTTTGAAATAGATTGGATAAATTTTTGAGGGTTATCTAAACAATTACAAGAGTAACAGAATAGGGTAAATTATGGATTGAATGGGAAATGAAGCTAAGGAAAGAGTTGAATTTGAATGTAGTTTAGCGTTTGGATTTAGTAATTTATTATATTTAATTTTAAACTACTCCCTTTTTGTTGTGAAAAGTAATTATTAATGGACATGATTTTCATTTCAATAATTTACTTATAATTAATTTTTGAATAATTTTTTGCGCATATGAATTAATTTTTTTTAAAGTAAAGTTTTTAATTAGAATGAAGGACGATACATTATTATTTTTTGCGTTATGCTCTTTTGTTACATTTGGTTCTGAGTAGGTACAACAAGCAACTCATGTTTTTGGCATTTAATGTGGGTCTTTGTATGCATGTATGTATGTATGTATGAGTTTGAGTATATTTTACATTTTGTTATAATGTACTACAGAACAATTTTTAAAATTTTATTAACCGATGCATTTTTGTAGATGGGGTAGATGTGAATTAGAGTTTGTAATATAAAGTTATGATTGGGTGTATTTTTATAATTAAAGCATTATTACAATTGTGATATACTTTATTGATTGTTAAGTAAAATTTATGTTATGCTCGATAATGTTCGGTGTTTTTTGATAAGAATTTTATAGATATATGTGTATATTTACTTATCATCTTAACCATAATTATTATTAATTTTAATTTTAGTTAGAATAAAGTTTCCAATTTTAATGTATTTGTTTGGATAAATTATTTTTTAAATGGAAGAATCACAGTGTACAACATCAACATCTTCATCTAGGGTCCTTATAGCTGGTAAATGGCTCATTGTACGTAAAATTGGCAGTGGAGCTTTTGGTTCAATTTACTTGGCAACAGATATTTCCACTGGCGATGAAGTTGCCGTTAAAATGGAACAAGTTAAAGTTAGACATCCACAACTCTATTTTGAAAGTCGAGTTTATGGAGCACTTCAAGTAAGCTTTTTCATTAATTTATGTTGTTTATTAATTTAGGGTACTCCCGGTTTTCCAAAAGTTCACTACTATGGTTTAGACGGTTTATCTAATTCATATAATGTGATTGTTATGGACCTATTGGGACCTAGTCTAGAAGATTTGTTTGTATTTTGTGGCCGACGATTTACTATGAAAACCGTACTGATGTTGGCTGATCAAATGATTTGGCGACTGGATTTTTTACACAACAGGAATTTTTTACATCGTGATATCAAACCGGATAATTTTATGATGGGCAATGGTCGAATGTGTAACAGAGTAATGCTAATCGATTTTGGATTGGCTAAGAAGTTTCGGTAAGTTTGTTTTGTTGTTGTTTTTAAACATTGATGTTGTTAGTTTTACGACATAACTTAGTAGAAGTACATTTAATTTGTAGAACATTGATTGGTACAGGTATAAATGTAATTAATAAAATTACCCTTATGAGAAATTTGAAAAATTTAACGTTTTTGTGACTTACACTATTGTAGATAAAGGAACTGTTGTCAAAATAAGTGGTGTAGTTGATTCGTTTTTTGACACTATTTAATTATATGAATTATATCTAAGTTGTGCTGAAACATTCTTGACATATTAGTAAGATATTTTATAAAAACTAACACTTTGTACCAATATTATTATAAAATTCTGATTTAGATCAAAAATAAATGTACACTTTTTAAAAATTAAAAAACAAGCAAATTAGCTCCTTAAAATTAAATTATATTATGAAATATGCATACATACATGGTAATATATAATAAAAGCTATACATTGTTTAAATAGCACTAAAATAGGTAAAATATTATATTTTATATTTGGTGCTCCATTAGATTATTGAACAATTAACAAAAGCAATACTCTAGTCTATATTTTAAAAGGATAACAGACAACACAAAGATTAATACAATTGTAATTTTTTTTAATCATTTAAAAATATGATATAAATAGTTTGAGAAGTAAAACATTTTGATTAAGAAAATTAATTATGTAATACAAAATCACATTTCACAAAATTAGGCTAAAATATTAGGGATCCGTGCATTAAACACTTTAAGAAAATTTTAGAAAGCAATGAATATTACCTAAAATATTGTTAAAATGTACGGTTTTTATTAGCCATTTTTAGATACGTATGCATATTTTATAATTTAAATTATTTTGAGCAATACATTGCTTGTTTTTCAATTTTTAAAAATGTCAATATTCTTGTTTTTGACAAAAATTAACATTTTGTAATATTATTGGTATAAAATATTTTACTAATATTTCTCAGATAATATTTGAAGAATGCTTTAGTACAACTTAGGTGTGGTTTATGTAAATAGTGTTACAAAAACGAACCAATTATACTACACTCGTTTTGACAGCAGCTTGTTTATCTACTGTAATGCTTAATTGAACTTTGTTTACTATCGAGTGCTCAAACTAACCGAATTTACATTGGAAGATTGACAGTGCCTGACAATGTATTGGTATTGACAATTGAAATCAATGTTTTTGTTGTTGTCTGTTTTGGATAAAAAAGAATGTGGCCCCTTTACTTATCGTGTCTACAGATGGCAAATAGTAGAACAACCATTAGCAATAAGGTTTAGATGTGAATAAAGTTCACTCAATAGGTTCTGTTAGATGGCATTTTGAAAAAAATTGTTTTGATTTATTCTTGTAAAAGAGAACGTAAATGGTTTACAAGGAACTCATAGTTTGAACTTTTTTGTTACAAATATCGAACTATTTATCCAAAAAGGCAAATGAACTAAACAATATTTAGGTTTGGTTATGTAGCTTATGCAAATCTAGTTTTAGACCGTTGAATGTTAAATACTGATTGTGTGTGTGTGTGTATAAAAATGCTAGAACAAATGAAAGATTTACGACACAAATGTTTTTTATTAGTTTGGTGGAATTTTAATGAAGACAATGATAAAAGAACACTCATTTTTGATATAGTTTTTACTTACAATAGTGGTGATACACTGATTTCTTACTTTCATGAGACGCATCTTGAGATTGAACATAATTGAAGTAAGGACCAAGTACACACCGGTATATCCAGGTTTCTGCATTTGTGGATGATTCCAACCATTAGCTTTCATTGTTTACATTAGATGTAATCGTTTATTTAAAAAGAATGGATACTTTTTTGCTTGTACATATTTGTATTAATTGTTTTTTTGTATTTTTTAATTTTGGGTATGTTAACCGATTTGCATATACAACTGTTAAGGAAATTCATGCAATAAAATTGAATTTTAAATAACTTTTAGTTTCCGATGTTTTTTTTAATAAAAAGAAAATAATTATAATTTATTGAATATTCCATATAGTATTCCATACAGTAGGTATTAAATCCGAATCATGCTAGTTTTATTTTAAAAAAATGTTTTTTAAAATAAGTTATTTTATATTTTTAAAATAACAAAACATTTTTACACATTGTAAAGATTGAATATGTGCGAAACATTTAAAAACTTGTACAACTTATAACCCACGCTCGTGATGCGATACCCAAAACTTTAATTATTTCTAGTTAAAATTTTAAATGTTAAACTATTTAATTTATTTATAGAAATAACTAATAAAAAATTATTAGAATTTTGAACTAAAAAATTTAAAAAGCATACTTTTTAAAATAAAATAATTGGTTACATAAACATATATAAATTTACATAATGTTTTAAAATAGTTAACAATTATTTTATTTTAAAAATAATTTAATGTAAAAAATTTAAAGATAAATATATATATTTTTTAAATTGTAAAAACATTTAGTTAATAGAAGGCATGCTTAATTTTTATTTTACGTTCAAGAGTTTTCGATTTTGTTACATATATCGTCTTTTTGGTTAATTTATATGTTTAAGGCGCTGGCCTGATACCAGATAGGGCGTGGTTTCAAGTTTATGTGTGTCTGTGTAAAACTTGAAAGGCATGCGCTGCTGATGATTCCAAATAAGGATGAAGTAGCTGTACAGTGCTTCTGGTTGACTTAAAATACTAGTGGATTTATTATCTAAGTGAATCCGACAATTCTGACAATTGTAAAATAAATAATACCATAAAAACCCATTGCTAAATTTATACGTATGTTTAGTGGAGAGTAATCGTTACTATTTCAATTCTTCTTCGTTCTTTACAGCTTTTCCCTTTTTCAATTTTGTCTACTACAAAAATTCCAATTTTCTATGTAAATAGTGCAAACGTCTGTAGAATTGCAAAACATATGTAAAATAAACGTGTCTAGTGTGTAGAAACATTTCCCAAATTGTGTACAAGTGGAATGCATAGATCTACAAGCAAAATATATGATTATTTTATTTTTACAAAATTAAGCAAAATTTAAAAAATAAATTTAAAGGTAGTCAATAAAGAAAATGTAGAAAATTCGTGATATTGAATTTTTGAAAAATGGATAAATTTGGTAAATTTGTTTTTTAAAGTCTACCATGATACATGTTCCATTAAGCTATAAACAAAGACTGAATTTAATCGCGTTTTATAAAATGGACGACAGTTATCCCCTGTGATTTTTAAAAAAGACAAATTAAAAAATGTGTGCGTTTTTTTACGAATTTTGGCGCTAACATTTCGGAGTCATGTAGGATGTGAATTTTGTTAGAGATCGCAAATATTTTGCAAAATAAGTTGTATACTGTGTCTTATCTACACAGTTATTATGATAAAATGTCTAAAGTTACAAAAATGGATTTATACTAACTTCTGTTTGAACACTAAGAAATTTATAATAACATTATTTTTATCGTTTCCTTGACGCGATTCTTCGGAGGATTGAAAACAAGTTCAAAATAATGCTCTACGATACACTTTAGAATCGGTAGTGTGTTTTCCAGTTAGACATTTGATTCTCAACATTCCAGATTTAAGTGTGCCGAGGGGACTCTAGCGATACAGCGCTCGATTTGGATCTGGTGGCATGGGTTCAGTTTCCACCACTTGCACGTAAAGCATTCAACGTAGTAAAAATTAAAAATAGTGTGTATCAAATAGCATGTATCAATAAGTGTTAGATATGTCAAAGGTAAATAATAAGTGCCCAATACCCTAAAATATCATAGTAGGCCAAGTTAGGATTCAGTTTCGTATCTGACTGTATTGTATATTATTTTAGAAATATTTGTTTTTAAACATTTAAATGGCAATATAACCAACATCCGATATAAAGGTAAATAGTAAGTATTAAAAAGTAATTATTTTATTTTGACCTTGATACGGTTGCATGAACACTACCTGATTGTTATTTTGTAAAACGATACAACTGAAAACTTAAGTTGAGTCACTTGAAAAACAATTAAGCATACAATCAACATTGATGAAACAACATGAACGAGAATTTTAGTGAAAAATACAGAAATATAATTTATTGGAAAATCATTGGATTGGCCATGTTTTACGTAGATCGCCCACTCATCCAGCCAGAATAGTTATAGAAGTCCACCCATTACCCGGATGGAAAAGAAGGTCGGGCGGCCAACGGAAAATTTGGACAGACATTGTAGCATGCGAACTCAGTCCTTTTATTTATGCTAAGCCAAATGAATTATTTAAATGGGCGTCCGTTTGTTTACCATATGCAACCAACAGAGATTATTGGAGGGGTTTAACTCGGGATGTAATTAACATTTTATGTCAGTACACCTCAAGTGTCGTTCTTTAAGTATACACTATAAAAGTTAACGTTTTTGCAGACGTTTTGGTTTTTTTACTACCCTGGGTGATAATAACCGGTGGGGGATGTTTATCCCCGATGATGATGATGATGATGATGAATAAAAAACAAAACGGACTATGTGGAGAATGAACAGTCAGGAATATCACCATTATTTCTGTTTTGTATCCATTAATAACTCAAAAAGAAAGTTTTTGTAAAAGCATTCAATGTCGAAGTGTACTTTTTATAAAATATCAGTCAACATGTTTATGATACAGATTGATTTTTATATTGGGATTATTTGTGAATCTATTTTAACCACCTGTCGTAGCTCAGTGGATAAAACTTTTGTTTGAACCCTGAAAGGGTGCGAATGTAAGACTTGACAGAAACACACCGTTTACGATTCTTAACAAGAATGAAACAACTGTACACTGTTTCTGGGTATCCCTAACCAAATATATTTATCACTTAGTGTAGTTGACAAATTTAATATAACACAAATTGTATTAACATATTAATATGTTTAATCTTTATATTACGTTACAAATGAATCGACAACAGTCTAACTGGAGTTTTTTTTAACAAAATGCATATATTTATTATAAATTATAAATTATAAATTATTTATTTTTGCTTTATATATATTGCTTAATTTCCAACGTGATATGTACTTATAGTTTTGTTTGATATTACTTATAGGCAGATGCGAGAAATAGTAATAACAATTTTTATTCTTATTATTAATTTATTTAAAGTACA
This sequence comes from Cardicola forsteri, assembly GCA_025895645.1. Classification (NCBI taxonomy): domain Eukaryota; kingdom Metazoa; phylum Platyhelminthes; class Trematoda; order Strigeidida; family Aporocotylidae; genus Cardicola; species Cardicola forsteri. Next base: position 285,454 of record JAKXYG010001064.1, on the reverse strand, counting down.
TATCGTTATAATCGAAAAAAACAAGTTAAACAGTAAACGTGAATGCAGGGTTATATATATATATATATATATATATATATATATATATATATATATATATATATATATATATATATATAGTGCCGGAGTAATCTAATTGCACAGCGCTTGATCTGAGTCTGGGTGGGAATGGGTACAAATTCCACTACCGGCTCTAAAATGCGGGCCCACGTTCGGCTTCGCTAAAATATTCACTGCTAAAAGATGTTTCTCATAAAACATCTAAAGTAGTAAACATAAATGAAGAAATATATTGAACCTTGTTCTGAACACACTTAATTTGAATTGATTTAAAACACATTTAGAGAATAAGCATCGATTTTGGTAACGCAGTTAAGGTGAATGTGTAAATGTTTTATCTATTTGCACTTATATTTTTGTTCAGATTATATATTTGAAGATAAATATTTGAAAACAGTTAACAATTTTGTAAATTTCACTTTTTATCGTTATTTGTAATATACAACTATTTACTGAATAATGTGCTACATATAGTTCTTGATAGGGTAATCAGTTTGTGAATCAATTCACAAATTAATTGACACAGTCTCATCAAGACGATTAACATGTGATAATAATACCTTTTATATTCAAAATTTTTAAATTGGTTAAATTATAAATAGTGTTAATTTTTCTCATTTTTGTTCTGTTGTGAAAGAATGTCTTATATGTTTCTGGTTATTATTATTATTAGTAGTATTGTTATTATTATTATTGTTGCACTAAGACTTAATATCCCACTAGAGATACATTTAGCACATTATTAAGTTCGGCTTCGCTTAAATATCGACTGCTGAAAAATATTTCCTATGAAACATTTAAATTAATGAAAATAAAAAACTGGTTAAATTTTAATAATTTCATTCACATTATAAATATAAGTCGATTTAAATTATGTTTTACTGCTTGCAATATTTAAATTTTTTTTAAAAATGTAGATCATCAGGCGTTTGATTTATAATTATTTATCTCCAGATTGTTATATTTTGATTACCAGCTGATGAAGTAGATGTTTTCTGTGCATTAAATACCTTATTATTTTATAAATTATTTCTAAAGTGATTCGCGAACACGCAGACATATAGTTTATCGTGAAGATAAATGCCTAGTTGGTACGGCACGTTATACCAGCTTAAATTCTCATGCGGGAATTGAACAATCACGTCGAGATGACTTAGAATCACTGGGCTATGTGCTGATGTATTTTTTACGTGGTAGTCTTCCATGGCAAGGTCTAAAAGTATGTTCGTTTGTGTTTTTCTTTTGTCCTATTTTTATTGTGCAATTTTTAAATGTAATGCATTGATTTTTATAACCAAACCATAAGTGTATTTACTTTCGCTTTGACTGTGGAAAGAGATTATTCGCCGTTTATTTTTGCCTTGTTAAATCGGAAGCAATCAATAAGTCTGTGTAAATCATTTTGTTTAAAACGGACTTAATAGTCATTTCCTTCACGTAAACTAGCATAGAATGTTCAGAGTATTCCGAGTTAAAATGTCGGGGTAGCCTAGCGTTACAGCGCTCGACTTGAACCTGGTGGATATGAGTTTGAATTCCAACACCGGCACTAAATGGGGCCCACGTTCGCTTTTGCTAAAAATGTCCACTGCTAAAAGATGCGTTTTTCGTAAAACATTCAAAGTAGCGGAAATAAATAGGAAACATTTATTGGGTTTTATCTACCACAAGGAATAAATACTGAAATGTTTATTTCAACAATTTATAGATGTCTAATTTTTTTTAGTAACTACGTTTTAATTTTTCTAATTGGCTTTAACACGTATTATTTTTATTGCTTTCCTACATGTAGGCAGCACAAAAACATCAAAAATATGAACGAATTTATGAAATCAAAGTGAGTACGCCAATTGACGTTTTGTGTCGTGGCTATCCGTCCGAATTTGCCATCTATTTGACCTACTGTCGCAATTTGCGTTTTGTCGAAGCTCCTGAATATGGCTATTTGCGTAGCATCTTTCGCAATGTTTTTCGTTCCTTGGCCTTTACTTGGGACTATGTCTTCGACTGGACTTTGTTAAGACAAAAAGGATCCACGATTCAGCAGCATCAGCAGCAGCAGCAATACAAAAATTTGATTGGCCATGATTCAAAGCAACACAATGCGTTGATGGACGTTGATGGCGCTGTAAATTCGAGACGCCGGAGTGGCGAAGAACGCCATTCCAATCATCTTTTGAATGAAGGCATGTTGGACAAACATGGACACTCGATGGCCATTTCTAAAAATTCTAACGTTTTGATTTTTGCTCCAGACGCTTCAAAACCGAATAAGGATATTGCCGGGTTGTTAACATAGAGTGCATTTACAAATAAGTGATATATACACAGTCACATATACGAGCCTGCACATATATATATATATATATATAAGTCTATATATTAAGTATTTATTTGTAGATCAATTAAATTGTCAAATGTACTTTCGTTTTTGAATGTAAAGATTTTGTTTTGATAATATTTTTTGAAGAAGCCGTACAGGATAATATACATAAGTTTATTTTGTATTGTAGAAATGTGTATGTATACTGGAATAGGTCAGTTCATATTTTTTATGGAGCGTATATAATTTATTTTCAAATATTTTTTTATTTTTTGTGATTTAATTACTTTTGTTTTTTTTTGTATTTCGTAACGAGCATCCGGTGCGTGTATGCTCATGATGATTTGAAGACTACACAATTATGTTGTGTAATCATTTTTGTTATTATTTTACTTAATAAAGGGATGGTTATACTTACAAAATGGGCATTTTTTAATGTGGTTGTTGGATTTGATTACTATTGCTTTTCCGATTGTGGATGACATGTTCTCGTTCTATCTTATTTTGACAGAATTGTGTGTTGCTCTGCGAATGTAGGGAAATAAAGAGATATGTGGGCTCAAATACATCATTATTGGTAACAGAAGTCGTGTTTAAAATGTAGAGAAAACACCTGATTTTTTGTTTGATTAGTTTGTCTGCGTTTGCCGAAACGTTTTAACGAAATAGGCAATGACTATCCAATCTGGCTACAACTGGGTTGTTCCGTTAGCCTTTATTTCAAAATTTCAAAACCTTATGGCTCTAAAGAGAATGTTCCACTTGATTGTAGATGACATTTTTGGCGTGGGAGATTGGAAATTCTATTCGGATTTTGCCAAATCCAGTCATCGTAATCATGCTACTTTTACTTATTTGCTCTACTTCAATGAAGTGGCGTTCTCTTGTTGTTTTTTGACCAATATTGTTTTCAGAAAAGCTTAAACCTTTATCCTTTTTCAACCGGGTTTGGTACCGGCTACGGTAGAGTTGCGTTAGCCTAAAACTGATACATCTATTTGCAGAATGTTAGTTGGAGGCAATGTAATGCCCAATAGGGCGATTGGTTAACATCTAGAATTGACATATTGAATCACGTTGAAAAAAGGAAAACCGATCAATTTTGTACGTGATATTGTTTTTTTATCGTTATCTGCAACTTAATGGACGTATCATTTTTCTACATTAACGAATTCCAACAAGAACAACAACAACATTTTGTGGCATATTTTCACTAATTCCAAGTTCACATAGCTTCTCGAATAATCTCTTTCCTTTGTTCACTGTTTTTGGAGGCATGTAGGGATATGTCAGCCTATTGACTTAGTCATTGTTTTCAAGATAAGGTCCTGATCAAGATAGGGTGAAAATCTTCCCCAACAGCATTAATCCAACTACATTTTGAATCACCTCTCCTCTTACAGTCGGCATTTGGACAGGCCAACGTTACGATACGTGAGATTGCATCAGGAGAAGGTGTCCAAACCAGCGCAATCTTCATGGTCGCGATACCAATGATGGAAGATCATGATCGTTGATCTTTTCTGTCCAATCTATTGATTCGGAGAATGCTTCTTTTTAGCATTATTCACGAATTCCAAAGTATCTATACTTAGTTTCAACAGAAGCACCTTGAACTTCTAAAGTTGTCTAGGCATGAAACATTTGAAAAATGCGAAGCCTACAAGCATTTGTTATTCTAATGTATCCAACTAAGTGGAAATGGAAAATGTTGAGGGGATATATTGATGATCAACTAAGTAGAAGACAATGATAATGTACTATTACATGGGTGTGTAGTTAAACACTCAAGATATAAAAACATTGATAGAAGGATGGAAATGGATAAAGAGAAATAAACATTACAATAATTGGACAGTGATTGGTCGATACAATGTAAGAGTATAGTATAAAATAATTGGTTGGGATTTGATCAATAATAGAAAAGTATCAAATAACTGGTAATAAAATTGAAATATAGTTCCTTAATTCACTTTACTTACAAATGTTCTGCTTTCTAACAGAATTGTTGATATATAGGTTAGAATTTTTAAGTATATAGTAGCGTAAATGTCAATTACCTATTAGTGAATACTATCTTGTTAGAGCAAAAGAATATTGAAAGTATGAATACAAGCAATAACTATTCCCATTTCAAAAATAATTACAAAGAAAATTGGTTAATCTACAGGCAGTTTCATACATTTTAGCAATTTTTTTCAGAAAACGTTTGTAGCGAGGTAAATACTACTACATGTACAAAGCCATCAAAACGCAGAGATTAAATTCAGGCTGTTTTCAGCATGTTATGATTACAATGCCAATAAACTGTATCTGTTTCGTTCTTCGATTAATCGACTCACTTAACACTATTAATCCCAATCTTATGCAAAATTTACTCGTTAACAGTCAGATCCGTATCAAATTTGTCAACCTTACGAAATACCTTTTATATTTAATCTAATGCAGTGGTACACATTAAAATGTTTTTAACTGATGTTGGTTGTATTTTTTAAATCACTAATCCGTTTGAACGACTGCATGTAGTTGATACCATTTTTTTGAGTGCTCAACTACTTGAAGGTTATACAATTCATGAAGGGGGCAAAGACGTTGATTGTTGCTTTGTCGACAATGCAGTTATCATGGTAAAGACAGGAAGACTTGTAAAATGCGATTTGATCTACCTAGAAAGTCTCAGATAGATATATTTAACACCTAAATACAGTGATATTATATTTTTTAAATGTTTATTACTTTGAATGTTTTACAAGAAACATCTTTCAGCAGTGGACATTTTAGCGAAAACGAACGTGGACTCGCATTTTAGTGGGTCGGTGGTGAGATTCGAACACATGGCCACCGAAGTCCAAATTCGAGCGCTGTACCGCTAGACCACCCCGGTATACGATATTTTGAAATTTTCTCTTTCTTATTATTATTAAGCTTTAATATCACACTAGATATACATTTAGCGTAAAATACATTTTCACCATCAATATAAAAAAAACATAACAACAAAATTTAAAAAGTAGTAGTACAAATAATGGGAACAAAATGAAATAGAATGTCATATGTTAATGAATATAAATATAGTCAATACAGTAAACATGTGATTTAAAAAAAATTAAAATTACTATACTTTGAATGAGCCATTATAAGGCACAGTTACATTATGCTGTAGGATGTCCCAATTAGTTCAAATAAATGTGTCGATGGAATGATTCCTGCTGGGATAGGTTTGTTAGAAGTTCAATTTTGTTTGATTCTGGATAAGTATGACAGACACTAGTTTTTGCATTGATTAGTTTTGGCTTTCATATGCAGGTAGGTTCTTCTTGTTTTTCCAGAAGCTTTAGATTTATTTAAAGCTGCATGTGAGTGTAATTACCTTCAATCCTTAATCCTAATGGTATACAGAATTTAGAATGTTTATTAACAATAATATTCAAAAACTAATGATTGTTTAACGGACAATTAAATTTTTAAACCATTTTCAAAAAATAAATATTGTTTTGCGATTTATTTTAAACAGGTGTCGTAAGAGTAGTAATTAATTTTGTTGCTCAGTTTGCTTATAGATCTAGTTATTGTGTAAAATTTTGCAGCAAATCATAATGCATCACGTAAGGGACAGAGATAAACCAATGACTGAGAAAGTTAATACAATATATTATCTTTAAAAAAGCAATGCATTAAGTAGCAGAATAAATTAATTGTTAAAGTTGAGTATATTTCTTACTCTAATTAACTAAATGATACAACTCCGCCTAATTTGGACCAGATATGCTTTAATCTAGCCAGTCCCAAGCCTGGATAAAGGAAGAGGGTTTGAGCGCATAAGGTTAGTAACCTGGCCTCTGTAAAAAATTTATACTCCTACGGAAACAATCAAAAGGACACCATTCCGGCAAACAACGGCAAAGAGGTGATTACACGTATCTGGATGACAGAGTTACACAGATGACAGGGTTGAGTGAAAGCCGAAAGGAAGGTCAATCTTCGATTTGTAGAATCTTCAATGAGACTTTGTTGTTGTTGTTTTACTGTAATTGTTGTCTTACTACCTCATGCTTATTTTTAAAGCAAAAGGGTTTTGTGTTATATATATATATATATATATATATATAATTATTGTTTGTTAAAAGATTTAATAGCGGTATAATATGGATGAGTTATACACAAAAGTACTTAAGATATAAAATACATACAATATGAAACAAAACCTTCTATTTTAGTGTTTTTCTTTTGACAAACCAAACTTGACTGTTTAAGTTGTGTTTGAACATTATAAAATAAAAATATATTATAAATAAAATGGTTTGAATAGAACTATTAAATATGATTTGTGAAACATTTATTTGTATTTACTGAATGTTACATATTATTAAATATTGGTGGTGACTTTAGACAACAAAGTGTGTAAAATAAAATTATTTATGTATTGATTTTAGCTGTATGATTTGTTTCAATTTACGTGGTGCACTTACACAGCTTTGACGGCGGACATTGACAGTTTTGTTATCGATTTGTTGAAAACATAAATTGCGGCAGTTGATGTTTTGTACATGTACCTAACAGATTCACAAGTTTCAATAGGATTCCATCACTTAACACAGTAATCGATAATTGTTCTCTGTTAATAAAGTCAAAAGCTGAATAGTAGCCTATAAACACTCACTACCTTAGATGTTAAAGCTCTGCTCCAAACTTCTTAAAATAAAACTGTTTAGTTAAATCACTTAGATATAATAGTTAATAATTTACGAAGTTTCTATAATATATTGCGTTCCATAAGTAATACATTTTATAACCACTACACTTGTATATATAATATGTTGGTTAAACGTATAATTATGTGGTAATAATAATTTACAATTAAACTCAGTTAATAATACAGTTAAATTTATTAAAATTTAAATATAAATATTATTAAACAAAATATTTTTTTCAAATATATAAATTAATAATTCACACACCTATTAGTTTAAATTAATCTGATTTTGTTATGTTTTAGAAAATTCTGCTAATATTAGCTTCTAATTATTTATAAAGAAATTTTTTAAAACCAACAACATTATATATATATATATATATATATATATATATATATATATATATATATATATATATATATATATATATATATATATATATGGCATTATATATATATATATATATATATATATATATATATATTTAGAGAGAGACAGAGAGTGCGTGCATTAATTTTGCTTTTTAAAAATTTTATTACCTGTATTATTTTTTTTGATATAAATGAAAACAAAATGAGATTGGCAAGCCTTCAATCAATCAATCAATCAATATTAATAATATTGACAGTAATAAAAAAATATTTAAACACCTTAACTGTATTACCAATTAGTATAGTATTTATTTACAAGTAACACGAAAACTTTAATGAAATAATTCTTGAATTGAATTTTTGACAAAAAGTATGTAACAAAATGACAAAATAAACAAAAGAACGAATTACTTTATTGTAAACATAGAAAACTATTTTATTGTTTTAAAAAGAGTAACTCAAATTAATATTAAATTTTATTTAAAATTGTGGGTTGCTAAAGGTGCTGAGGATTTGAGTATTGCTTATAAAGTCTCAATTTTTAATAATGGTGATATTCCTGACTGTTCCTCCTCCATGTGATGCATCCTGGACTAAGGCTAATAACAGTAGGAACCGAATGCATAGAGGTATGGACTTCCGCTACTGCGGGTGAGTGCAAGCATACACCCAAGGTTCTTAAAAGGTATCTTTAGGTATATGTATACTATTTGTAGTCCTTCAGCTAAGGAAGATAACTCTAACATAAGATCAGGCGGCCTTGTCAATCTTTGCGAACAGTGGTGACGTCTCAAGGATGCCATCTACCAGCCAAGAAACTTCGTTATTCTTCCACGTTTGTTATGCTTATCAAGCCATTAAAGTCGATCGTTTGCTATGTCAAATAAATATGAAAAATAATAGAGAAGTGGCCACATCACCAACCAAAATGAATGAATCAAAAATGTCTAATTATTATTATATTTGTGCCGTGTTGGTAGAAGTTATTGTAGCGCCAATCTCAAAACTGGATAATCATGGGTTTTGCTTTCTACCACTGATACTAGTTGCGGACTCTCGTTTGCTTTTTCTAAATTCGCGTTTGGTAAAATATTTCCATCATTAAACACTGAAGTAATAAAAATGGAACAAATAATAAAATAATAATCATTTATACATTCCATTTTGCTTTAGTCTATATAGGATTTTGGGCCATAATTAAACACTTACCTTGTACATGATTGTAAATTGTTTATCAAAGTTTATTTTTATATGTTTATTTTTTCGTTATTTTCTAACACATATGGCTATACTGATAGCATAATTGATAATGGTTATAGTTTTTTGACGTTAAACAGTCACTGTGAAATGAGTGTTGGCAACACATTTTTCGCTCACAAAAATATACACAAGGCAACGTAGATTTTTTCCAACAGAAACAGCTAATGAGAAGAAGTGACTTTCATCTGTCTACTGCAGTAATTAGGCAAAAAAAATTATTTAGTCAAATTCTACTTTTACCGTCCGAAAGACCAACAAGAACGGTTTTGTAATAGATAATTGATCATGGCAAAAGAAAGGTTCATAGACTACATAAAACAATCGGGAAAATCTGATTGAAATGAATGTCTTATAATTTATAGGACAACAAAATGATTCCATCTGTTCGTAAATTTTGATGTTACTGTTATCTTGTTGCTCCATTTATTTTGAAATCAACGGTTTTCTAATTATAATAATGTTAATAAGGATATATATGTATATATATATATATATGTACCGGCACTAAGACTTGAGGTTATGCCTACTCAGTCTAAAGACTGTAGCGTCATAGTCATTTCTATCAGCCCAGTGCATTCTATAATTTACCAAATTTGTTTTTGTTAAAAATTATTTTTGTTTTAACAAAAATTACAAATGTATTGATTATTAAAAAAATATTTACTATTTTATTTTAAAATAGAAAAACTCAAATTGTGCTTTTTAATTATCAATTTGTCAAATAAACTTTGTAGTTGTTTACGTATTTTAATACAATATTGCAATCAATAGCTAAATTTTGTCAAATCAATAACTGTTATAATTATAAAACGTTTGCTATTTATAAATTAATTTATAAACATTAAGCGAATAGTTAGTACAGTTTTAACATTATTAAATTAACACAAATATCAAAAAATACTAAAACCAAATTGTGAAGTGTTTATAAATTTAATAAAACAAACATTTTACATTTTTTTAAATGTATAATGTAGTATATATATATATATATATATATATATATATATATATATATATATATGAAAAATGTTTCTCGTAAAATATTTAACTCAATGAACATTATATATATATATATATATAATGTTCAGTTAAATATTTTACGAGAAACATTTTTCAGTAGTGTATATCTTAGCGAAGCCCGAACGTGGGCCCGCATTTTAGTGCCGGTAGTGGGATTCGAACTAATGCCTACCAAAGTCCAAATCGAGCACTGTACCGCCAATGGTATATGTGTACATGTTTGCGCTTCAAAGTGAAAGAAATGAAAAATGAGTATATTTTGGCTATTTATTAAGTAAATTTTAAATTTTACTTGTTTGTTGTGTTATATACATGCTTATACTAAATTTCAATTTTAAAATATTAAAAAACCTATACATACATATGCAAAAGTTTAATTTTTATTAAAACTATATGTAAAAAATAGAGAATGTAAAATGGTGGTTAAATATTTTCATCGATTTAATTTACTAATTAGTTCATTTATTATTAGCCCAGTACAATATAATGCATCTACATTAATTTTATTTTTATCTCATTAATATTTAATTTATTCCAGTAGTTGGAACAATTTTAACAGTATTGTACACTAATGAATTTCAAATTAGCTAATCAATAAGATTAACCAAATTTTGTATAAATATAATAGCAAATAATGTAAATAAAAGCAATTATTCAAAATGTTGTTTTTTATTTAGCAACAATATAAATAATTATTGGTACTTTGAACACCCAAGTGAATTTTGCCACCGCTTCTAATGTTACCTTTAAATTATTGACAAATATTCGACAATTTATTTAAATAAACACACACATGTATCACATTTAAATAAGCCTATACAAAAATCTAAAAGGCAAGTCAATTAAAGCGGTTCCATTCAAATACAAATTGTCAATTTCCAATCGGTTGGCCGCACCATTCTGTAATAAACGATTTTACATCCACACATTCATTAGATTTTGAAATTTTAGCAATTTGATTAAACTTATCCCAATCAGCCGCATTAGCCAACATCTTAGAAGACTGAAACTGAATACCCGACCGAAGAACTGGATATCCGGTAATGACACATGGCAGCGACATTACATTGTTGTTCGGTGACTTTAGAGAAGCCACATATACGCCCCTTTCGTCGATAGGCAATGATTCGTCACATTTTCGATCTAATGAATAGTTCAAAATCCACGATTTGACGTCGTGGAGTTGAGCATCGTTGGTATATAGTGTTTCAGGAATTGAAACTTCCATAGGTATGTCTGTTAGCTTTAAAATTAACAAAATAATTTTTTATTTGCTTATGCAATAAAAAGGTACATTTAGTATATTATACAAATACAAAATTAACATGAACAATATTTGCCTAATCTGTTGTGCGAGCCCTCAAATATCTGCACTGCGTTTCCACAATACTGGCGTTGAATACTTTACACCATTAATATCTATAGATTTTTAAATGTCCCAATTTTATTCTTAGTTAATTTTGTTTTATATTTTTATTAGATGGAATCAAGCAAAATAGAATTCTATGATTTCTACTATTTTCTGTAGTAATTTTTAATGATTAATAATAAAAATATATTTATGTACTGAATGCATCTCGTATAGTATAAAGGTTTAAAGCAATATAATAATAATAATAATAATAATAATAATAATAATAATAATAATAATAATAATTTAAAGACTATATTATAAGTTGTCCAATTCTAAAATCAAAAACTTTTCAAAAAAGAAACCAGTAGGTAGATATTTAATAAAACCTTACAATAGCTTGTATATAGAGGCAAAAATGATAAAAAGTTTATTTTCCCATTTGATATCTGAGTCGAGCACTTAAACAACTTGTGTCAGTTGAGCACAAGTTAACATAACCCATTTTTTCAATAATTGATTATTTTAAAAAGTTAATTAGTATTGAGTAATTTGCAATAGAAAAAAAACCCTAGTTACTTGAACAAAAGTTTTTATACTTTACCTTAAAACCCGTATCGTCAAATTCGAGAGCAGATAAATCTGAATTGGTAATGGCGTCGACTAGATCGAGAAATCGATTCAAAAACATGGAAGCCATACTGTTCCAACCAAGTTCACGACAGTTGATTCCAGCTTGGTAAAACAATTTGTCGGCTGGCAATATGTCCGAATGACGTAATAAAGAAACACTTATTTTGGCAATTATCTACAAAAAAAACCATTAAAAATAATGAGGTAATTGTTATTGTTACATACTAGAAATTGAGTGCTAATGATTCTGAGGATATGAGTAGTGTTTATAAAGTCTCAATTTCCAATGATGGCGATATTCCTGTGATGCATCCTAGACTAGATGCAAGGAAACCATTTTCTAGCCAAAAACCTTCATTTATTTCTCCAGGTTGAATTTGCATCCGACAACCTTTTCCTATAGGAATTCAAAAAGCTATTTAAATTTGGAATTAATAAAGAGCAGGCTCTGTTACCAACTCATGTTGTAATACTAGCAAATGGTGTAGTGCATAAGCGCATTATTTATTCATTAATTTTGCTATTCTAAAATATTTTACAGTAAACATTTTTCAGCAATGGACATTTTGATTATTAGTTAAAAAAATATGACATACAAAATTAATACAAACAATAAGAAGTTGTAGATCAATGTTTCTAATTCTTGGTATATATATATACATATAAATACAGTGTCTGATTTTGGTTTATAAACAATTTGAGAATTGCTATTTATTAACTGAGTCACCATATAATAGCTTTATGGAATAGGATGTACATGTATTGACGAAAATAGTAGAAAAAATTGTTAATGCTAAATTAATTATTGTTGGTTAATTTTTTATTAAAAACAAATATTAAAATTAAAAATTACATTAAATAATGTATAGTACTCCACACTTGGTTTTATATAAAATAAGAAATATTTTTTTAAAAATTAAAGAAATCAAAGAGCTGTTAGGAGTTCATACTTTATAACAACACTCATATAAACAGAATTACTAAATGTAATTTTTTGATTTTACGTTTTTACTACTTTACATGTTGTACGGGAAACGCATCTTTCAGCAGTACACATTTTAGCGAAGCCAAATGTGGGTCTACCTTTAGTGCCGGTGGTAGGGATTGAACGTATGTCCCCCCAGGTTCGAGTTAATCACTGTATCACTGAACGACTTCGAAACGTACTTTTTTAATAACAATTAACAGATTAATTAATGTGCTTAAAATCATTTTTCAAATATACACTTTAATACTCTAAGTTTACATTTCCACAACACAAAGTTTAACGTTGTTATTACCTCATAATTTTAATTTTTGAAAATTTAATTGATTATTTTAAAAAGTATTTTCTTTCGTAAATAAATAATTTTAAAATATTTTCGTTTCAATGAATTCTTTTCGTAAAAATAATTATTTTTATTAATAAGGACTCCATGATATAATATTACACTTAAAATATTACCTTGGCTCTTACTAACAATATTGGCTTATTTTTAAAATAAAGTTGAAAAATAATATTTACATAAAAAATTAAAAACTACATTATTGTTTTTAAAATTATTCCAGGTAATTTCTTAAAAAATATGAAAAAACGTTTCTTTGTTTGGTATATTTTCCATGGTTTTGTTAAAACTTTAGATTTGGCGAAAGCTATAAGTAGCATTTCGTTTAAGTTTAAACGTTAATTTACAATTTCATTTAATAATACAAAATATTTAGATAATATTGATTTTGATACAACAGGTGTTTTTTTAAAAACCACAATCATCTTTCAATAAACCAGGAAAACCCACAAGTAGGCAATACAATATTAAAGAGTTATACCAAATTTTTAAAAATATTACTAGTGCAAAATAAATAATTATAATTTCATAAAATTATAAATTTTATTAGAAAAGGAACAAACTTCTTTTGCATTATATGAAGATAATTGAAGAGCACATCGTGTTGTACAATAATGAGCAACCATTAGCATTTTTTCAAAAATATTCACTATTTCATCCGAAATATCAGTTGCAGTGGCTAAATTTTTATTCAAATTCCAAAGCATGTTACGTAACGAAGACCATGTTTTGAAGCAGTCAGGATTTTCCAACTCTCGTTGATTAGTAATATCCTATCGGAATTGAACACAATATGTCAAAGTAAATAATGAAGTAAAATAATGAAATCGTTTTTTTAAGAAATGTATATATATCGAATAAAACGTTAATTAATATAACATTTAACCCAAATAGTTTAATAAGTTAATATTATTTAAAATCTCTAAAGGATTTATGTATTTTGATTAAAGTACAACCAGTACAACAAATACTGTAAAATAGTGATTATTTAAGTAAAACATCTGTAGCAATCACAACATACAAAAAATATCATTTTAATTATAAACTATGCAATATTTAATAATTAAAATAGAAGGAAAATTGTATATATATATTGTAACTAATAAAAAATTTACATAAAATATTAACTGGTTCATAATCGAAAATTGAGTAAAATTATCAACTTAAAATATAAAGTGAAATATTAAAAAAATGCAAAACGTATCTAATTTTTAGAGTTACTAAATTATTTTTTATATAATTTACTACAAATTATTAAATGATTAATGTGATGGCCTGTGTTTGTAATCACTTGACTTAGGTGTTTTGGTATGCTCTTGGTTAATAGTTGGTTGATATAGTTTTATATAATCTAAATTTTGACAAAAAATTGATTTCGACAAAGACGTTATCGATTTAAATATACATATGTATACATGTTTTGTTTCATTATACAAAGAAAGCAACATAAATATCATTAATATTATAACTAATAAATGACGATTTTCAAAAGTACAATTATTTTTATTTTAGTCTTGTGATATGTTTAAATAAAGCTTTTTATCTAAACAAAATAAATTTAAATACAATTAATATTGTAAAATTATAACACAGATTATTGTTTTTTATAAACAATTGTGACCCTGGCATATGTAAATTCCATTTCAGCTTAAAACATATTGATATATTTTACTATAAAAATGTCACTGCTTAAGTTGATTAAAATATTTTTTGTATATGAGGGTTATTTCATACATTTTACAAAACCAATTTAAATTTTAAGTTTTTAAAAGTTGAAAAAAATTGACTAATGATTTCTACGTTATTGTTTGTATTAAAACTAAAATACAAAATTTTTTATTTAAGACACTAAATATTAAAAATAATTAATCATTTTTTTTTACAAAAATTACTTCTTTTATACCTAAATTAATATTTTTAACAGGTAACAACAACTTTGCATTTTGTATTGTAGAAACAGAAACTTAAAGTATTAAAATGCATTTTTAAATAATGATTTTAAGCACATAAATTAATAATTAATATTTCATTATAAAAAAGGCGTAAATTGCATTTAGTAATTCCGTTTATATAGAAGTAGCTTTTAAAATATACTTTTTACACAGATTCAACATTTCTAAGTGAATATGAAGCAACTGGTGAGTACTTTACATTATTTTTAATTTATAATATTTATTTTTACGCAAAAATCAATTGGCGATAACAAATAAATTTAAATTTGATAAATTTAATAAATTTTTGCTGAAATTGTTGTATATTAACAGTCTACTTTGTCGGCCTCAAATTAATTGTTGAGAAAAGACAAATGTTTATTGCTGTTAGTGTTTGTACAAAATATAGTTTGATTAAGGAAACAACATGCAAACCAAATTGGAAAATGCGTTTTAGTATAATTCTGAAGATTTGAGTGATGGTTATATAAAATATAAATTTTCAAAATAACGAAAACGTTTTACACAAAACACGCACATTATTTTACATTATATATAGAATATATATATATATATATATATATAGAGAGAGAGAGAGAGAGAGAGAAAGAATAATTTAATACTAAAAAATTCTAAATAAACTTTTGCCTAAAAAGTACATAAAAATATTATGTAAATTAAAAACAAGATTAATATTTATATTACATAAATAGGTTTTGGAATCATCTGCACTTACCACCTATAATTATGCACCTTATACACCAGCCGGATGCAAATCCTTGCTTGACCCATTATTATATTTTACAGTATTTAATATCTGTTATTTATCTTAGATATATCAAAAGCTTATTAATACATGCCCTAAATATTAATATTTATCAAGAATATTATTCAGAAAAAATAATTTCCAAAAGTAACATTTGTTATCTTAATGAGGCAACAGAAATAAACCCTGTTTATTAGGACTTGAAAACAAGCACATAATTTGTTTAAAAAAAATTATATTGACTGAAATACATGAATATATAAAGAAAATGTTACAAACTATGTAATGTCGACAACTCAAGTAACATTCATTGTTTTTTATAATTTTTGCCAGACGCTTTGAATCTGGTTCGACCAACGTACCAATATAGCCCTTTGAAACTCAATTTTTCACAATATAAATAAGGCTTATTATAAGTAATACCTTATTTTATAAACTGTTTAAAAAAACAAAAGATAAAATTAATAACACTTGAATCTGAGCTGTAGAGAATCGATTGTATAAAGATCTGCTCATTAGTTTGCATATTTTTTATAGTCTGAATAGATCAAACGTATAGTAATAGTAGTAGTACCGGAGTGGTTTAGCGGTACAGCGCTCGATTTGGACCTCGGTGGGCATGGGTTCGAATCCCACTACGGGCACTAAAATGCGGGCCCACGTTCGGCTTCGCTAAAATGTCCACTGCAGAAAGATGTTTCTCGTAAACCATTCAAAGTAATAAACATAATATATAAAACATAAATGGTAATTCATACTGAAAAACATATTACGAATTCTTAAGTGTACCCATATATTTTGTGTGCTTTAAATTATTTTTCTAAAATAACAACTGAAATATTTTATTAATAAGTTTTACAAATTTCTTACTGTTCAAATTGTGTTTAGTATGAATCGATTTTTGTAATTTAATTCACAAAATATTTCTGCACAATAATATATATATATATATATATATATATATATATATATATATATATATATATTACTTTAAATGTTTTACGAGAAACATCTTTCAGCAGTGAACATTTTAGAGAAGTCGAACGTAGGCCCACATTTAAGTGCTGGTAGTGGGATTCGAACCCATGCTCACCGAGGTCTAAATCGAACGCTGTACAGCTATATATATATATATATATATATGGAATCAGCCAATTTACAATTAAAGAGAACATTAAAAAAGTTCCGTTAACAGCACAACAGTAAAATACGTGTAGAATTTACAAAAATGTATGAAAACAGTTGTTTGTTTCTGGAGATCGATTTTTTAACTGACGAGTGTGATATAAAGTACAAATCAGGGGCAATGCAATCCACGGCTATTTATGGTCCCTATTTACCTCAAAACTACAATTGTATTGTTAAAAAGGTTGAGCATCCATCACGTCTTCATGGAATTAAGTTTGAACAACTGCCAACATAGAATCAAACAAGTAGCCACTTAGATAGCTCAACATTTATAACCATTTTCAAAGAATTTCTTACGACTGAACTACCACAAAATGATTCAAGGTTGTTTAAAATAATGCTCCAGTGCATACGTCGAAAAAGGTAACGAGCTGTTTATCATAATTTAAAATTTAACGCATTTTTTATTGTTTCGACTAAAGATTTTTTAAATAGCAATAAACGTATCTTTATTCAATTGTCCCCATACAATCCGGACCTCAATGTAATCGAATATCTTTTTAGTTATCTTAAACTACAGGCGAATCGGATATAAAATCAAGGAACGCTCAAAGAAAAAATTGATTATTTGTTGAAAAATCGAATTCGACAAGATTATATCAATAATTTGGTTGATTCCTATCCAAAGCGCTTAAAAGAAATTATAAAAAACCATGGTTATTTTTTGAACTACTAAATTTGTAGAATTGGTGATGCCCATTATCTATAAATCTACATATTTTATAATATAATTTATTTTTAAGCAAATATTGTAGTAGTAATTCTATCTTATCGAAATGCGTGTATTCTGGGTTTTTTGTCTAAACGAAAATCTGGTAATGCTATTTGTAATATAAATTTATTTTTGTTGTTTTAATTATTAGTATTGCTAAAGTGATATTTAAGGATTATTTTGGTAAAATGTTGATATGCTTACTATGCTTAAGTGATGTGAGGAAAGTCAATCAATTTCAATGTGTTAATTTTGATACTGCCCATTTTAGTCCCTCTATATAGTAATTTTATGGACGTTTACACTATGTATTAAGAAAATTTGAATTCTTAGTATTAGCCAGACTTCAAATAAATACGATTACCTATTACTAAACATAAGTGTAGAGTGAGTGGTAAAATAATGTATTACTTATAAAGAACATTATTTATCTTATAAAAAATTGTATTTCAAAAGATTATAATAGCAAGTTGATAAATTCATATTCAAGACAGGTTGGCAAAAGTTATAAAAGTTAGTGAATATCACTTAAATTATTGAAATGATAAAGTTTTTAACTGTGTTTTATAAATTCATATATTTTGGTTAATAAAATTATTTTTTAACAATTTATGTGCTTGTTTTTAAGTTCTAATAAATGGTGATTTTATGCTTTATTTCTAAAATTAATGTTGTTATATGTTATAATTAAAGATTATTTTTTGTGAATAATATTTTTTATAAATATTGGTAAAGTATTATTCTAAGGTATGTATTAATAAGAGTTATCTTTAAGATAAGCAACAAGTGCTAAATTCTTCAAAATATCATAGTGTGATAATTTACGATTCCATTTTGTAAATCATTGTTAAAGGTATTGTATACGTATATGCGAATCCTAAGAGCTAAGGGAAACAACTCTGACAAAATTTAGGCATCATAGTCAAATGTTACTATTGGTGGTGCCATCACAAGGATCTCATTTATCAAACAAGAAACCTCGTGATATTCTTACGCTTTTTAAGTTAATGAAACTACATAAAGCAATTGTTAAATATACTGTAAACCATCTGTGGAAATCTAATACTATTATTTTGTTGCCCAAATGACAAATAATTGACATATGGCTTAGAAATACAATACCAATTAATTCAATCACTCTTGTTCAATTATATATATATATATATATATATATATATATATATATATATATATATATATATATATATATATATATATATAATAAATAAAATAATGTTAATAAATATTATTGATTAAATCATTAGCGAGACGCTGTTTAAATTAAATAATTGCGCCGCCATGAATTATTAATGAAAATACAAATTATTAATAAATAAAATTAAACTTTATAAACAAATACAGTTATGTAAGATAAATATTAGTATTCGATTTATTATTATTTTAATTATGATACACATTCGTTCTGTAGGTATATATTTGAATAAAAAATTATTGTAAATATACTTTAATAAACCAGATAGTAAGAAATATTGTAATTAATAATTTTTTATTGTTATGTTAGTTAAAATAGAAAGTGTTTTTTTTTATTTATGAACTTTTCAACTTTTTAAACCAAAAAAAAATAAAAATTACTTAATACACAAATAATAATATTTGTTTAATAGAGGTAAAGTTGTGTATAATAGTATATAAAATAAACCCATATTCAAACTTGAATATTGACTTTTGTCACAAACTGGGGGTCTATTGAGTGCAATGCCCTTTTGTTCTAATGTGCATAGGAATCAAGATTGGTTTATGTAATTGTGCAATTAATGTTTTAGTTTTGGAGATCCTATAGATCAAAGATTAAGATTGTATTTCAATTTCGATTAACATCGTCATCGTAATCATATTTTTATTTTCTTGCTGTAGTTTTATAAAATAAGGTTTTTTTTCAGTAATATTTTACAAAAAGACCCGGTTGCCAACGTTAATTCCAATCCTTTATTTAGGTTTGTTCCACTCAAATTAATTACAGAATATTTATTATCTCTGCTAGTTTTACAAATATAGACCAAAGATTTAATCTGCAGTAACTGGTACCTGAGTAAGTATATGTTCAATTACTATCTCCAGCATTGAATGCTGCCACTCATCTAGCAATACTAAATTTTACACTGAGTAAATCTCGTTTTGCAAAATATTCGAAACAACAGAAATCTATTACATAATTAGGTTCCCTTTACAATACCAAATAAAGATAATAGAAGACGTAAACTGTGAGATGAATCCATTTCGTATGTTCTCTTATGTCACAAACGTATAAAGAATCAGTGTATATACATACACAAAATAACTACACAGATATACACATACACAACATGCATATGTTAAGTTCAAGCTAAATTTAATAAAGTTACACATGTTTTTGTGTACACAAACTGGGTTTTAATGTGTGAATGTAAACAGTGTTTTCAACATATTTACAGCTTGAGCGGTTATCAACACTTTAAAGCAATCATTAAAATTATTATTATTATTTGGATTGTTAAAGCACATTAAATAATAATAATAACAAGTTTGAATAGTTTTTAACAAATAATCTACTATAATTACACAATGAAATTACGTAATAAAATATTGGAAAAAACATGTTCACCAATCAGAATCACCAATAGAATCAAACATTTCCCACACTAATTGAAGTCGAGTTAGTTGCAGCCTATTGACACATTTAACAACAATTATTTACTTAAATGACAACCAACAATAGACATATTCAAATCAAATCGAACCTACTTGAAAAATACGTTTGTAGATGTTAAAATTTTGTTTGAAAACCGGCGTGCCATATTTGCAGTACAACGCAAGTGCGTCGGAAACACGCAAATCCTTGATCAATTCGGCTGCATAAATAGCCACATATTTGTGCAAACGCTGATAGTCGGTCGTCATCATTAACGAATCGGACAATTTGCCATACGTACCAATCAGCTGTTGTTCGGCCGTTTTCAAGCACTTTTCCCACCGACCCTTTTCGGCATACATGTCCAAGGCCAAATTAACATCCACACTGGCCAATGTTTCAATCTGTTTGGAATTCTGTTCAACCAAAGGTATATTATTTGATTTTGGCAATTAAAATGACAAACCGAATAACCAACAAACATTAGTAAACAGTTGCAGTACACTTAAAAACAATTGAAACAAAGTTCAGCATTGAGTGTCCTTTAGTAGTCGGTCTTTGTTTGGACAATGGAGTATTATTGAAAAATGACAAAATTCTTATGGTACAATCGTACGTATATCTCCCCCCCCCGAAGCTCAATTTGCATCCAAGAATCTTTTCATCTAGCCTAAAGAAGGTCAAAAATGAACCAATCTAGTCAGTCCCATGCCTACATAAAGGAGGAGTGTTTGATCGCACAATTAACAACCTGACCTCTGTAAAAAATCTATACTACTACAGAAACAATGAAAGGACATCATTCCGGCCAACAACGGCCAGGAAATGATAGCACGACCCAGATGACAGAGCTAAAAATAGGTCAATAAAAAGCTCAATCCTCGATTAGATGAAGAAAATTATTTGGCCAAATTCTACGTTTACAGCCCAAAAGACCAACAGGGACGGTTTTGGAATAGACAATTGATGGTGGCAAAAAGAGGTTAGTAGATCACAGAAACTAGGCTAAGATTTATTTGGCAAAATGTTCGAACACATGAAATCATTGTGTATCTCCATGTTCTTTTTTTAACTTATAGGACTTTGTTGCTTATTTTCAAGCAAAAAAGTTTTGCAGTAATAATAATACTAATAATAATAATAATAATAATAATAAAAACCAAAAACAGAGTATTTACTTTTAAAGATTCTTTGTACTTTTCTTCAATATAGTTTTGCAATTCCGGTTTCATATTGTAAGCAATTTCTTTAGCCTTTTCCCATACTCCTCCTTCTATGAAAGCATCGACCGCCTTGTAAATTTTATTGATACTCAACAACAACTCGCCAGCCAAAACAAATCGCTTTGTTAACATGCAAAGTAAAATAGTATAATTAAGATCACAATTGTATTAATAATGCTAAATTAAAATACCTTTTGACTGTATTTTAAAACGTGTTTATAACGTAAATATAACAATTCTTTGCTCTCATTTATTTACATATGTGTTCAATATTTGAGTTTTGTAATATTTTAAGAAATATGATAAAAGTAATATCATTATCCTTATTATTTTGTGCAGTTGTGTTAATAAAATTAGATTAAACGTTTAATTCTAAATAGCAATAATGAAGATGATTAATCATTAATTTTAACCAAACTGCTCCTCATAATTATATTAAATTTAACAAACAAACAACTTTCTTAAGGTTCTCAGGCATATAACAAAACTACCTTAATCTTATTATTATTATTATTATTATTATTATTATTATTATTATTATTATTATTATTATTATTATTATTATTATTATTATTATTATTATTGTCAATGCTTAAATGCTTCAAGAGAAACAAATCATCAAATGAATATTTTAGCGCAGTCGAACTAGAACCCACAATTAATGCTGGTGGTTGGAATCAAACCCATGTTCTAGTCAAGAACTACACCACGAGACGTATTTTCTAATACCTGGCAAAAGACTAGAATATTAACTCACAATTGCCAAGAAATAATTTTCTCTTACACATCAACTGCAATGGGCAAATCAAAACCAGCAATGTTGACAGTATTTCCTACATTTTAACCATAAATTAATTATTCAATGGGATGCTAATAATCCTGAGGATTTGAGTAATGCTTATAAAGTTTAAAT
The DNA here is from genome assembly GCA_025895645.1 of Cardicola forsteri. Classification (NCBI taxonomy): domain Eukaryota; kingdom Metazoa; phylum Platyhelminthes; class Trematoda; order Strigeidida; family Aporocotylidae; genus Cardicola; species Cardicola forsteri. Next base: position 263,055 of record JAKXYG010001064.1, on the reverse strand, counting down.
TTCTAATGAAGGTGATATTCCTAACTGTTCGTCCTCCACTTGATGCTGAAAGGCATCTAGACTAATAACAGCACCGACCGAGTGCACAGCGGTATAACTAGGCTACCGTTTCGGCGAGTGGGTGCAAGCATATACCCATGGGGCTTAAAAGGTATCTTAAGATATACGTGTACCATATGTAGCATTTGGGTTAAGAGAGATAACCCTGACAAAATATCAATCTTTGCAAACAATGCCGAGATCACAAGGATGCCGTCTACTAACTAAGAACCTTCGTTATTCTTCTACATTTGTTACACTTATCAAGCGATCGAAGACAATTTTTGTATGTCGTATAAATGTAGAAAATAATGAAGAGGTGATTATGTCACCAACCAAAATGAAAAATAATTAATCAATCAAAATTGTAATTTGTACAAATGACAAGCCCCCGACACAAAACTAGGCACATGTGCACATCCATCTTGTACCTTAATCGAAATCAACCGAGAAGCAACCAATTCGGTAACCTTGACTGACGAATCGGTTTCGAAAAATTTAACTGCCAAATTGACTGCATGTAGCCAATAGTGTTCACACAAGTTGGCGTTTGCCGAGTCATCATCGTTTGGACGAATTTTCAAATACATATCGACCGCTTGAATATAATCATTGCGCGATTCAAATTCTTTGGCTTGTACCAAATAGGCCTTGAGTAATTCAATTTCCTGACTGCTATCTGCATTGTTACGACAGCTGACATCATCGGATGTGGACTCGAGTCCCGGATGAATTGCACTGTCGGAATGCATTTGTTTTTGAATCAAATTGTCCTGCCAACAAAAGGTTGAATCAAATAATACACAAGGAAAAGTGAGATGCATCAAACCCGTCAAATAATTAGAAAAAGATAAAAGTAAAAATTTAGTTAATTAGTGTTACAACAAATTATTGCTCCAATCTCTCTCTCTCTCTCTATATATATATATATATATATATATATATATATATAATAGTGGAATAATATTAACAAACAAACATAAAGTATGACAGAAATTTGCAACATACATAAATTGAGACAAAGTTACGTATATTTAAAAATTTTGTTACTTTTTAAAAATGTCAAAATAAATATCGTTTTCAATGAAATTATTGATAAATAATATAGATTATACACTATTTCTTCTAAAAATAATTGTATTTTTTTGTCCACAGAATGAATGAGTAGCTTTCTAGTTAGATATCTGGTTTTTTAAAACACGAAATTGACAAAATGTTTTTAATTTTAAACTTGACTGATTTAAAGAAAAACAATTTTGCTCAAACGACAAAAATATAAGATTTTAGTACACTGTACTAAATATGCATATTGTAATTAAAAGGTGATAACACTGTCATAGAAAGTTGGTTTTAAACCGACGCATTATATCACAAAAATAGTTAATGTTGTCCATTCTAATTGTTCTCATTGTGACAACCATGACCCATAATGTGACGGTTGTAACGTGACAAAAAATTGTAATTATGTTTTAAAGAATCTCACATTAATTTATAGTACTGTTTGGTAACTAGTGATTAAGCTGAAGCATTAACTACTAATGTTTCAAAAAGGTTTATACAATATAATCAATGTATACTACTTATTAAGTTACATTATGAATAACATGCTTGACTTGACGAGTACAAAATGCCACTACCGATGGCTTTTGCTTGATCACTCTAAATGTTCACTTGTTAAAATATTTCAAATATTGAAACCAGATATATAATAGTAAAGTATTTAAAAAATAATAATAATAAATCCAAAACAAACGTCTGTTTTACATAATGTGTGTCATGTACATGGATAAAAGTTTAGTAAAAGTCACCTGTGACCCTATTATTTAATAAATAGAAATTGATTAACTTAAAAAGTTTCTGATAAATACTTTGCATATGGACGACCTAACGGTATTAAAGCTCTGTGTGAATAACCAATTAGTGTTTCTGAACAATTTTAACTTATCCAACATAGTATATAAAAACATTCTGTTTAAAAAATTATCAATAAAATTAAGGTATTAACAATAACAGCAGTTACTGCATTCTTATGACATTTACTGTAAAATGTCCGATTCGTACACATACAATTAACTCCGTTTAAAAAAAATCGGAAACAAACCAATTTGGCCACTCCAAATCCTGGACAAAGGAGAAAGATCTAGGTGCAAGGTTAGCAACCTTGGCCTTGTAAAAAATTTTTATTGCTAGAGGACAGAGTTAAAAATAAGCCGAGAAAAGGCTCAATCCTTCATTTGCAGAATCTTCGATTAGACGAAAAAAATTACTTGGTCAAATTCTACGTTGATCGCCCCAAAAAACCAGCAAAAATTGTTTTGGAATAGACAATTGATGACGGCAAAAGAAGGTTGGTAAACTATAGAACACTTGGCTAAAAACCATTCTAGAAAATCTAATTGAAATAAATGTCTTATGGGCGAATAAAACAAAAATTGTGGCAAATAATTATTCGGACACACGGGCAACAGCCCGTTGTTCTTTTTAAATTATAGGATTATGTTGTCTGTTTTGCTGTTACTGTTATCTTGTTATCCCATGTTTATTTTAAAACAAACGGGTTTATAATAATAATAATAATAATAATAATAATAATAATAATAATAATAATAATAATAGTAATAACAATAATGCAAAACTCAAATCAAACATATTATTAAAAAAAATAATACATACTTTCAATTCTTGCAGTCTATCGGGCAAGTACGTTTCAGCCACACGCAAAGCATCTTCCCACATTCCAACTTCTTGATAAGCCCGAATCAGTATGTCAGCCCGATGGGCTCGAAGTAGCAAAGCTTCTGCTTTTGCATAATCCCTGTTGCTAAAAGCCACATTCGCTTGTTCTATTTGAACTGCAGCCAAACTGTCAGGATCATGATCATTGGCTACACGTGATGCCGAATCCCAGTCATGACGTTGAATGTACATTAAAACGGCCTCGCGTGGTTTACCTGCCTGAAAGCGACGACAAATGGGTTTGCACAAATGTGATGCTCAAAAATATGTAGTTAAAATGTTAAGCATTTATTGTAGAGATTTTCGGTTTATTGCCAGCAATCATGGGTTCAATCCCACCACCGACAATAAAATGCAGACCCACGTTCGACTTCGCTGCAATGTCCGCTCTTACAAATGATGTTTCTCATAAAACATTCAAAGTAGCAAACATAAAATAAAAAATAATAATAGATTTGTGATGGTTATCTGTATGTGTGCACCGGAGTGATCTAGCGGTACAGCGCTCAAGTCAAACCTGAGTAGGCATGGCTTTGATTTCCACGACTGGCACAAGATGCAAGCTCACGTTAAGCTTAAATCAAATGTCTATTGCTGAAAGATGTTTCCCGTAAAATATTTAAAGTAGTAAAAAAATAAACGAGTGTTATTCATTGTATACAATAATGATTATTTATTTATTTTTGCTACTATAAATATTTTACGGAAAATGCATTTTCAGTATTTTCAGCAGTGCCGGTGGTGGGAATCGAACCCATGCTCATCCAGATTCGAGTCAATTCTTGTATTGCTAGATGAATATGACAAAAAAGTAGAATGTTAAACTAAACATCTATCTTCTGCTTCCCTACGCAAGACGTTAAGTGAAAAGTATATTATAATTTCTCGATAACAAATGTAATCTTTGATTTTATTAATTCAAGCCTCTTTTATTTAGTTATTATTATTATTATTATTATTATTATTATTATTATTATGAAATTAAAACTTGATAAATTGTACTAATTAGAAAATAAAATCAATAACCAACGGTGTTTTTTATTTTTAAAAATATGACAATAAATGTTGGCTTTATTACACAAGACGATTTTTAAAATAAGTTTGAGATACTAATTTTCTTCTTTTCCTAACACTATGTTTATGCGTCCAATAACAACATACACTTCTCAAACATCCAAGTCAACATGTACACCAACCCTAATGAATTGAGTTTCGGCTTCAAAATATTTGCCTTCGTCTTCCAAATAGATGGCATATTTGTTGTGTATTTCGACCAAGCGTTCTTTGCATCCCACATAAGCCAAACCTAAAGCAAATTCAAATGCTCCATGTTCCATAGCACAATCCAAGCCACTTTCCAGCTGACCCAAACGAGTCAACAATTTGTGGGCAGCATCGCCGCCCAAATGTTTGGCCCAAAAGTAGGCCACCTGTTTGCGCAATTTTGGCTGATCAGCGGTGCACATGGATGCAACTTGGTAGGCCTTTTCCCAACAATCGCGCGTTCTATACATATTGATAGCAGACTTCCAATCATTTGCCTGCAATTGGAACATAGGAGATGGGCATGAATTAAATGAAGAATTGTATAAAATGAAAAAAATGACTTTCAATACAAATAATAGGCATTTAGTTTGTTTGTTTGTTAGATACATAATAATTTGTTAAAATTGCTGTGCAATTTTTACGAATAGGACGGTATAGGGTTGAAATTTAGAATTTGATCCCTGTTTCGATGTAGACAATTTATCTATATTTTGCCATTGGATAAAAGTTTGTACTTTTCATCAACTACACTACAATTGTTTTCGAAGCTATTATAAAAGGACGAAGTAATAGTAGAGTTTCCAGTAGATTATACAATTCTAATTTTACTGCATTATTAGCACTGTAGCAGTTAACAAAACAGATGTAAAAAATTAACGTACTGCCATATTTTAAACATATTTAACTCTTAGTAATATATACTTTAGATAATAGGTTAACAGTATTAATAAAGAATAATCATTTGTAAAAACTAATTTCTATGAATAACATTCATAAGGGTTATTCTAGCAATAAAGTAACGTATAAAATGTAAGCTTTTGTTTAGCTCCACTAAATATACATTTACAAAAACATGCATTTGTACAAAATTTAAGCCATAAAAACAAACAAATTAATTAATGAACTATGTTTAAAGTGTTTACACAATTAGAAGAAATTTAATCTATACCAATTCACTTTTTTCACACTACCAAATAGTTACTTGAATGTAATATTGTTCTGCTTGTTTTAAATTTTCTTCAGACTCTAATTCTTTCGCCAACTGTTTGCAAGTTGCTTCAAACAAATCAGCGTTGTGTGTTTTGACCAAACGCAACATATCTCGGTATTGTCGCACTCGTTTATACATTGCAATGGCTTTAGTCGGTTGCCTTAAAGTCAAATACAATCTTTCCGCATCTTTATAATTATTCTTATTTTCAAATTCTTGTGCTTGAGTAAGATACATGCTGGAAAAAACATTATTATTATTATTATTATCATTATTATTTTAATTATTATTATTAATAATAATAATAATAATATTAATAATTTTTACCAATTTGAATGTTTTACGGGAAACAGCTTTCAGTAATAGACATTTTAGCGAAGTCGAACGTAGGTCCGCATTTAGTACCGGTAGTTGATATCGAACTCATACCTAGTCAAGTTTTAGTCGAGTACTGTAGAGCTAAACCACTCCGGCATATAAATACATCAATTTCATTTACTTGAAGCATTTTTACAGTTTGCGGTTTAAAAATATAAGCATTTTATAACTTAAATATAAAAAATGGTTTGTGGTTTTAAACATTACAGGCATTCACAAAGTCCATTCTTACTCTCGATCTATAATTTCATAAAATTTTAGTTATAAGCAAACTATGCAAACAGTGCAATAAATCTTAAACAAAGTATTTCGTTTATAAGCTCAATGCATTTAAACAAATTGATAACAATTGAAACAAAACACTTTCTAATCCAACTAACTCGATCAATTCTGCATGATCCATCGTATTTGAAGCAATTACGTGTGCTTTTTCCCACAGTCCGGCACCGTTGTACATTTCAATCGCCAATTTGGGTTCGTTTGCTTTCAGAAAGGCCGATTCAGCCAACTCGTATTCGTGACAAGTGACATAGTGTTGACCCAATTTGGCATAATAAGGAGTCAGACAATGTGCTGAATTTTTATTCTCAATAGAATCTAATATGTGCGATGCTTTGATCCATTGTCTTGCATTGATAGCCGCATCCGCTGCTTTGACATAGGCACTAATGTAAATTGTATCAATGGATCGTTTACAGTAAAGTAAAACGTACATTTTCATGTACATAAATATAAGGAACAATAAAATAATATTTTGTAAAATAAACAATGAAAAACGTTTAAGTAAATTTAACTATGCAGTATGGCAGACCTGATAAGATGGGCCATTTGCTTACTTGTTAACAATGAACAATAAATATTGAACAAATCCACTGTAAATAACAAATTTACCAATTCTGTGTCAACCATTCACAGCTCAGTGGATGAGGCTTTGGTTTACAATCTGAAAGAGTGCGTGTGCCTAATTACAAATAACGATGAAACTACTCTACAGTTGTTCCAAATCCAAATTGATCCAAACCAAGTATATTTATTATTTTGATAAATTCGATAATTCTAGCACAACATAAATTGTAAAAGCATGCACCCTCAGTTGATTATATTATAAACATATTCGCGTAGATTTTTATTGGTCTCTAACTTTCTTTGCTTTGTATGCCATTAGTGCAATTTTTGTATTTTATAATAACGAATGTACTTCTACTAAAGTATCTAAGCTAACTATAATAATAATAATAATAATAATAATAATAATAATAATAATAATAATAATAATAATAATAATAATAAATAATAATAATAATATTAAAGTTGGTGTTCTTTTTTAATGTTAAAATACTTTTTTTTAATAAACAATTTACATTTATTATAAAATCTTAATTGTTAATAATCATTTCTACCTCAATTTTATGGACAAAGCAAATTTACCCTGCTTCAATAAAATGTTGGATAGCGCTATCAAGCTGGTGTTGGGATACTAAATAATTGCCCCATTCTTCTTCCAGTCGTACAACATTAGATGGAAACGATACACGAGCCAAATCAATTGCTTTTTGATAATTGTTGCCTTGTCGGTAGCAACGCATGGCATTTTCCAATCCACCAGTTTGGTGATACAAATCACCAGCTTTTTCAAACAATTCCGATTGTATTAATGCCTAAACACAATGTTACATTTTAAAACGATTAACCCAATTGAACCAAAAACACAGTATTCTAATTCTTTTCGATTTTTTGCCAGGATAGTCTAACAATAAAGCACTCAAGTTAAACCGGGTTGAGTACAGGTTCGATCTCAGCTACCGATACTAAATGTAGGCCGACGGTAGGTTTCTCTAAATTGTTCACTGCTGAAAGATTTTTCTCGTAAAACATTTAAAATGTTAAAATATAATAATAAATAAATAATAATTTTTATGTACATAGAGTTAAAATAAAAATTGGATATTAAAACTAATTACTACTACGTCTAACTTATAATTCGCATGATAAAAGGATAAAAGGTAAAGCTAAAATTAAAATAGAATTTAACAAAATACACTTATAGACGTAGCTAACATAACATGGAGGAAAGTCAATTTATATTAGATATTATATCACAAAAACATATGTAATTTAAAAATCAAAAAATTTATAAAATTTGAATACAATATAATTGACATTTTTTAAAACCTTGATCTTTGTTAAAATAAAGAAACCGTCGTTCTGTTTTAAAACCTCACTTGAATAACTTTGTCTACTAAAGCATGATCCGAACATAAACGCGTATCGGCCAAAATTAGCCGTGCAGCCTTTCCAGGTTTGAGTGCCCGCAAAAACAAATTGATGGCCGACACTATATCACCGGCTTTGCAACGCAATTCTGCAGATTTTTCGTTGTAACCCGACTCAGTCAGCCAAGAATGATATTTCTGTTTCAAATCTTCCAGTTCTGGCCAAGCCCGAGCTTCGGCGATCTACATAAATAAATTGTGTCAAATTGGGGGATAAAATGACACAATTCTTACAACTGAGCAGTTTTATTCAAAAGTTATTATATAAACATTTTAGTCATTTATGTTGATGAATATAATCACAAATTTCAAGGTTAAACAATCCCCTTTTTATAGAAAATTGCACCAACGTGACTCACTTACTCACGAATGTTTACCAATAGGATTTTTTGAAAATTGTTTCTTCCGTGATTACTTTTATCATCTACCGATATTCGGTAGTAAAAATAACAGTAAAATAAAAAAAATCAATAAAACTAAAATTAAAATATTAAGGTTCATCATCATCATCGAAAATTATCTCTCCCAACTGGTTATTATCGCCCAAAATAGTCCAGATTACCAAAAGCCGCCAAATTATTAATTTTCGCAACGTGCAGTCAATAGGTATACTGATTTTTAAAATTAATAAAGTATTTCGAGCCCTATTCACTGCAAAGAGTAAACCATCGAAAGACCAATTAAGTAATTCATTTATGCGCAATGAAACGATTAAATTGGCGCGTTACAATGTTCTTCAAAATTATCTTTTAATTTTATTTTTACTACTTTAAATGTTTGATGGGAAACGTATCTTTCGGCGAGGCCGAACGTGGGCGCACATTTGTGCCGGTGATGGGAATCGAACCCATGCCCGCCCAGGTTCGAGTCGAGCACTCTACTGCTCGACCACCTAGGTCTTCTTTTCTATCTGAGTAATAACTAGACTTTTATATTCTGGCTGAACGAGTAAACAGTTTGTGTAAAACGTGGCCAGTTTATTTTAAAGGTCCTTTTTATTGTTAGAGATGCATAGCCGATTAATAATAAGTGACCTATATATGTTTGGAAATAGAACAAGTATTTAATTAGCTTTTAATCAATTGCGTTTAAAAAAGATAGAAAGCGAAATCGTTTAAATTTTAAACAGTTTTACTCAAATTGAACAAGGTTTTATATATCCACTTAGGTGAGAGTCCAGGTTTGGGGTAGATAATAAAACCAACTAAGGGAAAAAGTTGTGTAAGTTGTGAAAGAAGGAGCCAATAAGAGTCAGATAATCTTTTGTGTGAGTGTGTGATTACTCGTATGGAAAAGTTTTAAAAAGTGTGGCCAAATTTGCACGATGACGCAATACAAATCGTATAGTACTAGCTAAATATTGATTTTTCCACCTTATATACATTTTCAAGGTCAAACAATCCCCTTTTAATAGAAGAATGCACTAACGTCACACTCACTCACCGTGGTTGACCAGTACGATTTAAAAAAATTTTTTTCCCTTGGTTGGTTTTATCACCTACCCAGGTTTGCCAAGCATATTGTAGAGTAAAACACATTAAACTCTTAAATATTTTAATCTTGGTTTTTAATAGAAATATTATTATTTCAAAAAGGCCTGGCTAAACGCCCAAATGCTGCGTCCAAATACAACACCAAATCTCTGAAAAAATAGAGAACCTAGGTAGATGAATTCGTCAACCACTGGAATAGGATTACTTTTTACAGTAACTGGATTTTGGGAGTAGATATTTTCTAAAATTAATGTTTTTAGCATTAAGATATAAGTCATATTTCTCTGAGATATTTTGTGTAAACCGAATGACATTTTGTAAATCTGTCTCTTCTAAATGAACCTCATCATTTACATATTGAAAATACGCTATTTTGAAACCATCATGAATTTAGATAGCCCTCGAATGACCATACATCCTTATCAAAAATGCTATCAACTACTAAGTTAAAAAGTGCCGTGAATAAAACAAATCTTTCACAAACCCTAAATTAATGTAAATCACATCAATTGAAGTATTTATACTTAGAACTACCGCGTTGGACGACGTATACAAGTTTCTACAATGTAGACAAGTTTGACAGTTAAATCATTGTGTTCCACAACAAGTTGCAATCAAAGGAAATACAAAGGTGGATAAGTTATCTAAAAGGCTGTAGAAAAGGTCATTACAAAACAATTGTTTTTTTTACAAAAAAATTAAAATGTTAAAAATGTCTACAGATATAGAAATAAAACACGAAACAAATTATAATGTATTATTTTTCCTATCTTTTGTGCTTTTTTAAATATAATATTTATGTAATAATTAAAAATAAACAGGTAAGATTTTAATGATAGTTTTAAAACTAATAATTAATTTTTATTATACAATTTATTATATTTTTATTGTAATAAAGTTTTATTTAAAAAATAAAACGCACATATTTACAGTTAAATAATTATATCCTTTCATTAATGTATATTAGTAAATTTAGTACAGTGTATAAACCAATGGTTTTACTTTTTTAAACTAAATTTATAAAAAAATTAAATGTTTAATTACTATTTTTTGGTTTGCGGATGTTTCTGCTTAAATGCTTTACTACTGTAATAACAATTATCATCAAACAATCATTTAGCGCAGCTTATTAGTGTTAGTAAGATAAGTAAAGTTTAGTTACTATCATACATCCAACCAATAGTAATAATAATAATAATAGTAATAATAATAATAATAATAATAATAATAATAATGATAATTGTATAAAATAACTAACCGGGCCATTTAACACATTCCTAAATAGACCAATTCAACTCAAGTGAATGTTTAATGATTTCCTTCATATTATGTCATTTATTACAAACAAATCACCAAGTTAATTTTAATAATTGTTTAAAAATGTTAATATTTACTCTGGCCTCTAACAGTTGTGTGTACCCTTTTTCAAATAAAGTACTGCAATTTCCACCTGCTTCTGAAAATATTTGTTGCAAAATGCAGTACACTCACAAATTTCCACTTTATATAGAAGCAACGTTTTCAATTTCAAATACCCCTATGTTGATTGACCAATAGGAATTTCTTAATTTTTGGTAGCTTTTTGGCGTTGGACAGCATCACTGTTAAGATCAAAGCATCCATTATATATATATATGCAAATGTATGTTTGTGACTGACGGGTGTATATAAAATTAATTCATTTTACAGTAATCATAGTAATCATAATTGTGTATCATAATAAATATTTCCGAAAAAGTAAATCCAAAGTTTATTGCTTGATCAGTCACTAATGTTACAATTTTGACCAGACAGTGTAGAAGAGATTTCCAATTTTAGAATATATATTGCTATAAAAGTTATTTGCATAAAGTTTATTGTTAAATTATAATACTCTTACATATTTAAAATGTCCAAAAAATGAAAAATATTAAATTTGTTAGATAAAAATTAATACAATTCCATTTATGTTAAAATTACTTAGACCCTAACCTAAATTGCAATTATTTACAAAACGCTTCAAAATATTAAATGAAACTACAGTCGATATTACTAATTTTTATTGTGAATACCCTGAGGATTTGAGTAATACTTATCAAGTCTCAATTTCCAATAATGGTGATATTTGTGACTGTTCGTCCTCCACGTGGTGTATCCTAGACTAGATGCTGAAAGGATTTAGACGAATAACAGCAGAGACCGAGTGCACAGCGGTATAACTAGGTTACCGTGTCAGCGTGTGGGTGGTATCTTAAGATATGCGTAAACCATATGTAGCCCTTAGGCTAAGAGAGACAACTCTGACAAAAAATTAAACGGTCTCGTCAAACTTTGCTAACAGTGGCGACGTCACAAGGATGCCATCTACTAGCAAAGAAACTTTGTTATTTTTCCATGTTTGTTACGCTTATCAAGTCATTAAATACGATCGTTTGCTATGTCGTATAAATATGGAAAATAATGAGGAGGTAATCACGTCACTAACCAAAATTAATAAATGAATGAATATTTACAAACACACAAGTTAGTCTTCAATATTAGTTCTATTCATTTAAAACATCCATTGCCGTTACTTTAACCACTCCTATTTGCACATAAACGTGTTATAACTGTAGTTAAAAAATATCTCGGCTAATTTGGTGAAAAAATGTATTCTAAAGAACAGTAGACAAATGAATAGCCTTATATCGTAACCAATAAAAAGCAATTATTTTTTTATGGAAAATGAACAAAAGTATCTTCAAATTGAAACGTTTAAATGTTTAAACCCAAAACTGTAACTATAGCTATAGTCCCGTTAAATAATTAATTTAATAATAACAATAATAATAATAAATTTTAAATAAACCTACTATTTATATTACTTTGACTTTACATAAACATCAAATGTTTTTATACATCTTGAATTTGAAAATAATAATTTAATAATATATACTAGTATATATATACATATATATATATATATATATATATATATATATATATACTATATGTACAATATAAACATTTTTTAGCCACAAACTGTATAGTATACCTATAAAAACCATATCAACACACTTATTTATTACTACAATAAAAAAATTGACTGGCAAATTATTCTCGTAAATAATAACTAGTTAAAATAAAATGTTTGTTGCTTATAATATATAAAAATAAAACAAATTATTGATTTTAAAACGTTAAAAAAATTTGAAAAGTGTTTTATTTAATATTTATAGTTTAAATAATTTACAAACATAATTGTTAACAAGTAGACCGTTAGCAAACCCAAACAAGTCTGCATTTAGTACAGATAATTGAACTCAAACCCAAGCCAACTCAGTTTCAAATCCAAGGCTCTACCAAGTTTTCTACTCCTGGGTATATAACTATCTTAGCAAAAAATAACCAATTTTTGTATATAAAAATAATGTTTTGTATGCTTATAAACAACATTTTAATATCTTTTGTATCTAGGACGCAAAGATGGCAAAGCTCTAAATTTAAAGCTGAATAAACATGTATGTTGGCTCCAGTGCCGGTACTAATTTTTAAGCCACCTTTGGCTTTGCCTAATATCCACATGCTGACAATTTTTTTTGTAAAACATAAAAGCAGTAAAATAAAACAAAAATAATATTGGTTGGTAAAAAAATAATAATCCTTGAAAATGTTTAATATAGTTCATAAATAAATTTTTAAAAACTAACTTCTATTGCCTCATCCCATTTTAAAAAATTTGCATACATTTTTATTACACAATTCACAGCATTGTGAGATAAATATATGTTTTCTGCTAGCTTTAAATCTTTATTCATAATAGCAATTTGAGCTTGAGTGTTAAAATTTTGCAATTTGTTTTCTGTTTTCATTTTTTTAATATTTTGTAAATAACGGACTTTGCTTACACAACCCAGTGTTGCATAACATTCTTCTGCTATAAAAAGATTACCATATTTTATTGCCATTTTAGCAAGTCTAATCCACATAGATTTGGTTTCTGTTGTGTTTGGTGCGTTTCTTACAAATAAAATTGCTCTTTCAAAATTTTTCTGTTCCATTGCTAATCCGAACTCAATTATTTCTACATCCAAAGGATAATTAACAGTTTTTGCACCTTCTTCTTTAACAACTACTTCACTTTTACCTTGATGCGAAACAATATCAATTACTTCCCCTCCTTTAAGCGCTATAGTATTAATTTTGTCAATAGTATCAATATTGTACCATATACATAAATCATCTTTTGACTGAGCAACAATAATATCTGTATTTGGAACCCACTGCACATAAGTACAGAAATTCAAAAGAATGCATTTACAATTTTTTTCCACATTAAATAGTAGAAGTTGGAGTTTTTTATCACGAAATAATAATTTACTTCCATTATTATTTAGTTCAATCCAATCAATTTTTTTGTCATGTGTAACCTGTGCAATGTTTACACCAGTACTAAAATCTAGTATCACTACTGTCTTTAAATCTAGCATATAAGCAAGTTTCTTGCTAATATTTTCATTGTTATCTGCATTTATTCGTACACTTATTAAATAAGGAGTTGTAAATTCTGTTCTCACCGAACCCAAAATTTTATTTTCACCAAGCTCAATAACAGTAACTTCTCCCGCTCTAAAAATCAAACACAAATTATCATAACCAAAATAAAAACTTTCTTTTTGATTTTTAGTTTTCCAGTTAACTTCACTAAATTTGTTTCTTTTCACATCCGAAATGATTATTGTGTTGGATGTATAAGCCACTAAAAACTGATTTTTGTTTAAAACTTTTACATCATCAATTTCATAACCAAAATTTGATTTTAAAATATAACTTTTTCCCGATTTTGTATTTTTTACAATAACATGACTTGGTTCAACAAAATTTAATTCAAAAATACGTTTATATATCTTCTTTTTCATACAACAGTCAAACAATTCTACAGCTCCACAAATTGTTCCTATTGCTAATTTAGATCCATCTGGTTTCCACGACATAGATGTAATGCTATAAATATTTTTTATTTCTTTAGTTTTAGATTCATCCCATCCACATTTTCTAGGACTCCATGAAAATATACGGATACGATTAAAACTACCAAATGCAACTGCTTGACCACTAGGACTACAAGCAACAGAAAGAAATTCTTTTTCAAATTCGCATCGATTAAAATCAAATTGTTGAACTATTTTACCACTGCGATCATATACATATATACGCTTGTCAGATCCAGCTGCCAAAATAGTTGATCCAGCCCAAACTAAAGCATAAGGAGCAGTTGGGTGAGTTGCAACTTTGCCTTGATTTTCATTTTCTTTATTATCAAATAAATAATATATTATATTACCATTCAAATGCCCAGATATAAACCCTCTGCCTGTTGTATTAGAAGCTAGCGAAACGACGTGGGAAGTTGCATTGTAAAGTGTGTAAGATTTGTTTTCTTTTATATTTGCCAGTCGTACTTTTCCATCACTTAAACCACATATCACAAATTGCCCCATTAACCAAATTAAAGATGTTATCATATTCTTTTGTGGAAACTTGTTACATATTGATTTTTTATCATCCCAGTTATCGCCTAATTTATATACAAATATTACATTATCTGTTTGAGAAATTGCAAGTTTAGTAGAATCATAAGAAAATGCCATGTTATTAACTTGAAAAATGTTATTTTCATTAGAATCTGTATTTTTAGCAGAGAATCGAGCACGACGTTCTCCATTCTCATCATATAATATAATATTTTTTTGATTATTACAAACAGCTAATTTTTTATTATTAGGAGACCAAACTAAACACAAAATTTTAACTTCTCGATTTTCAGCAGGAATAATAGTCTTGAAATGATTTAGTTGCATATTACATATGTTTAACGTTACATTAAAATCCGAAATTACGCCAAACAGAATCAGTTGCCATGGTTTATTTATTAATAAAGAATACAAATTTTTAGTAAATTTTTATTTTTTTAAATAAATTTGTATTTTAATTTAAATTAAATGTATTTTAGATTATGTATATTTAAACATGTTAGGTCACAAGGTGCTGAACATGCCTCATTTGCATAGCCTTTTATCTCTTACGAGCCGGTTTTTATGTTTTAGATCTCACAAATTTTCTAATTTTGTAAATAAGGGTGAACACCTTAAATCTAATTTTTTTGGTTATGATTGGAAGAAAAATTTTTCATCTTATACTTCTATAGCCGATGTCGAAGGAAAAGTCCTTGCCATATGTTCCGAATACGAAAAAATTCCTAAAAATAAAGTAAGCGTCTTATTATTTAAATTTTGCAGTTGTCACTGGATTCCACTTTTATGAAGGACCTTGGTTTAGACAGTTTGGACCACGTTGAAGTAATAATGGAAGTGGAAAATGGATTTAGTAAGTCAATTAAATTTGGTCCTAATTTGTTTTGTTCGATGCATTGGAAATCAGTTTGTATGAGCGAATTATAAAAACTAGAATTTTTGTATAAAATGCATGTATTTATCATTGAAATAGTTGTTATAGCTTGTTTATAGGTGTTTTACTTGTAACTCATCTCAATTATTTAACACTAATTTTGATACTGCTTTATAGAATGCAGTGTTTCTGGGATGGAATTTTTTTTAACAATAGATTAAACATTTAAAATGTGTATATATTACTTGCTTTTACTGTAATTTTTGTATGGTTTGAAAATAGCTAAAATTTACTTCAGTTTTATTATAAGAAGAAATCTTTTATTTAGACAATTTATTATCTGTTAATTTGAGTTTTGGTTACTTAATTTTAACGTAAGATAAATATAGGTTTTTATTATGCTATTATTTAGCTAATGTAGCAGTTGTTGTGTAGCTGGATATTTTTTACGTGTAATCAGTTAGCTTTGGTAATTGTAATATGTGTAATTTATGACAGGATTGGCTGTTAGATGAGCCTATATTTTTATAAATATTTTAATTTTTTGCATTTGGTAAATATTTTATTAAAAACTGTTTTTTAGAGATGGATATTCCTATTGAAGAAGTCGAAAAATTTTACACTCCCCGTGACATAGTGGCGTATGTTAACAATATTTTAAAACTTAGTTGAATTGGTCTTTGTACAATTAATTTATGTATTATGTATTAGTTTTTTTTGCTAATTATTGATAGTTTTGCAAAAATTGTAACTTGCATTTTATGTGAATTTTTAATTTTAAAATTAAAAATTGATTTTTGCATTTGCTGTTTTGTTATTGTTATTATTTGACCAATATATTAACACAAATGTTTAAAAAATTACTAGCTTATTTAACTATTTTAATATTAACTTTATGTTTCTTAAAAATAATAGGGGTAAATTTGGATTAAAGTTATATGTTCCATTTGAAAACTTGTTATATCTGTTTACAGGTGATTAAGTGTTGAACATAACTTTGTTTAAATTAAATAGCATTATTTATGATACTTGTTTATCAACCTTCAGTTTGAGTAAACCTTTGTGGAGCAAAAGTAATATTTCTATTAAAACCAAGATTAGAGTATATAAGAGTTTAGTGCGTTCCATTCTACTTTACGCTTGCGAAACCTGGACTCACTCAAGTAGATATACATAAACTTGTCCATTTTGAGCAAAGCTGTTTAAGATCCATATTGTTTCGCTCGTTGTTCTCTATTGAACGCACTCGATTAATAACTAATAAAATATTTCAACCATTCCTAGATATTTGTAAGACACTTAACATTTATTGGTCATGTATTTCTAACACGGGAGAGAGAGACGATTAAAAATGGATTTGCTATGTTTTACGTAGATTACCCACTTATCTAGCCAGAATAGCTATGGATGCCCATCCATTACCCGGATGGAAAAGAAGGCCAGGCGACTAACGGAAAATTTGGACGGAAATTGTAAAATGCAAACTCAATTCTTTTATTTGTGCTAAGCTCCTTCGTCCAAATGAATTACCATTGGAGGGTTTTAACTCAAGATGTATTTAACATTTAAAGTCAGTACACCTCAAGTGTCGTTTATTAAGTGCACACTGTAAAAGTTGGTGTTTTTGCAGATGTTTTTGGAATTTGGACTATCCTGGGCGATAATAAGCGGTGGGTATATCACCGATGATGATGTTTATCAACCTTCATAGACTGCTCTTCAGTTTTCTAATTTATAGATTTGTAGCTACAACATTAACTAAAAATAAAATTAAAAAACAAATAAATTTTACAATCATGTTTATTATAAGCGATTATAATTTTCGGTTTCTCCTTTTAGTGAACATGCATCGTATTTTTGATAGTTATTTTCTTATTAGTTAAAACACTGGTTTCTTCTATGATATTTTGACACAACTGAATAAACGCTAAATTTTATTTGCTTGTTTTCTATTATAATCTAAATGGGAAATAATTTAAGATCAAATATTGCTACTACACCGTAGATGGTCCCAAGTCCGGTTGAGAAAGGAGGAGCTCAAAGTTTAATGCTCAAACTCCTGAATGACGGGATTTTTGAACACAAAAAATATTAACATGACGGTTAGATTCGGCAGCAACACGATCTTGTGCAGCAAGTGTAGACAGAGAGTGCACGTTCCGTGAGCCAACGAGCGAATATTTTAGTTTTAAAGGGCTAAATGTAGACTTGATAATCGGTGCATTATCACGGGTAATGTTCACAGAACAGGCAGTAGCGTCGCGAGTTACATTCAGCCTAGTTTGGGCTCAGAGAATGGTATTTTTTATTTGACCATCAGAATTCGCCCTGTTGACCGCGACATTTAATCGATTTTTGTAAGAGTTTTGACTACGAGTATATAGACCAGTTAGCCGTGGTCAACCATAATGGTGAGGAGATGAGCAATTTTTAAACCACCTTTTCTAGGCCCCTCCGGGTGGAACAAGTAATGCTGTCCCTAAATAAGGCTGCTTGGTGATAATGCTCAGAGTGACACTATTGTCACCTTCTTGGCAACGCGTTAACACCTCATCCGTTTGGTTCGCGACTGCTTATTTGGCACATTTTCCTTATACACAACTAGCCTTTATTGCTAAGGGCCGTTCAACTATCTGCCACCAGCGGATGCGCTGAGTAGAGGTGGAGTTTTGAATTTGATCTCTATATCCAAGGTCTTATTCATTTTAGACACATTAATCGTACTTGCATTGTTACCAGGTTTACGATTATTTACTGCGTTTAAAAGTACAACCTAATCTAATTATCTGGGTTTACCACGTTTTAGTCATTTTTTGTTAATATTGTACATCAGCGTATCAAAATTTTTATATTGCTGTGATCAGTACCCAAGTTTTGTTTTAAGTTATGTAATAATTATTTCAAGCAGTTTAAACGGGTGTAGACAAATGACAAAATGTGGCAAATTAAAACCTTTGCGTTTTGGAATTTTTGTGCTTTGTTATCCTAACCAGACTTCGTAGAGTTGCATATACCAGACAGGATTCAAGGTGGAACTAATCAGAGATCTACTTGTTGACTTACGGTCAGCCATTAGCAAAAGGCTTTAGTTAAGGATGGTAATTATTCTTCTGTTTCAAGTTGGGCGATATCACCAGTCCATATTATAACATAAATACATTGAAAAAAGTTTACATGTTCATCGGGCACGTTAGTAAGGATAATGCTGCCTAACGTTTAGCAGATCAGATCATTATTATCATTATCGGGGATAAACATCTTTCACCAATAATTATCGCTTAAGATAGTCCAAATTCTAAAAAGTCTGCAAAAGCACCAACTTTTGCAATATGCACTTAATGAACGACACTTGGGGTGTGTTGACATTAAATGTTAATTACATCCCGAGTTAAACCCCTCCAATGATCTCTGTTGGCTGCATAGGGTAAACAAACGGACGCTCATTTAAATAATTCATTTGGACGAGGGGACTTATCATAAATAAAAGGACTGTGTTCGCATGCTACAATGTCCGTCCAAATTTTCCGTTGGCCGCCTGGCCTTCTTTTCCATCCGAGTAATGGATGGGCTTCCATAGCTATTCTGACTGGATGTGTTGGCGATCTACGTGAAACATGGTCTATCCATTTTAATCGTCTTTCTTTTATTGTGCTAGAGATATATGGCCAATAAATGTTAAGAGACTTACAAATATCTGGGAATGGTCGAAATATTTTACTAGCAATGAAATGCTACTTTTTCCTTTTTTGTATACTACATCGATGTGGTCTAATAGTACAACCGTGGACTCGGGTTTGCCAACTTACATTTACTAATATTAATTGCAACGTTTATGGCATTTAGGGCATAATTCTATCCCCGGGATTAAATTCTTGTCGCGGTTTGGCATTACTAAAATGTCCACTTGTTGACAGATGCTTTGTGTAAGATATTCAAATCAGTAACAACTAAAAAAATTTCAATTGGAAGCAGATTCTTTGTAATGAAAAAGTACAACTGAACTATTTTGGCTATTAGTGAAATGCGATGGAAAGGTCGATGTTATTTTTAGAGTGGAGATAAATCCATAGCGGGCGAGGTGACATCGCCTAATGCTAATAAATATGATGAGTTATTTATATAGGCTGGAATATTGCGAGAAAATGGGAAAGTTTGTACTTACAACTAGTTCTAGGTTGAAAAAGTTTATAGTGTCGACTTCTAAGCGAGCTGTTAATTTGAAAAGCTCAGCCTGGAACATATAAAGAAATTGATAAACTAGTAGGAGATCAGTTTAAAGTCGCCTCTGCTTTAAAAGAATAAGTTTAGATATGTTAGTCTGTAATTATATGATTGATCTCTAAGGCTGGTTACAAGTTTAGTTGCTCTCCTCTGGACATTTTCTGAAAGATTTATATCCTGCATAAGGTGGGAATGCGTAAAATGTATGCAGTATTTCAAATGGGGCTTAGTAAAATTTAAGAAAAGGATATGAAAACATTCTGGTGTCAAGCTAATACCGATATAAGTTAATTTATTTATTGAAAGCGAATGGAACACTTTATCAACTGTCTTCGCAAAATCAAAAACGATAGTCTCTACATTTGTATTGAACTTGGGAAGTGTTGCTAATGTATTTGTAAATGAGTGAAAGTTGTTAAAACAAGATATTTTAAAAGGGAAACCATGTTATGCCTTAGGAAAAGAATTTTAATTTAAGAGATGAGTAATTAGTTATTTATTAATTATTTTTTATTACTTTGAATGTCTTAAGAGACATCTTTCAGCATTGGACATCGTAGCAAAGCCAAACGTGGGCCCGCATTGAGTGCTGGTAATTAGGTGGGCTTTTACATTCTTTTCTAGTATTTTACTAATAAATGAAAGCATACTAATCGGTCTGTAGCAATAAGGGGATGAACGAGGTTTATAGAAAAATAATATATTTTTAAAATCCTCGGTTCTTAATTTATTTAAAAGTATAAATATATTTAGCAAAAAATATGGATTAAGCAATAAAATGGAAAATAATTCTTTGAAAAAACTTAAATTAATTAAAAGTAGGGAATACAAACTTATTGTTATATGATTTTAATGAATATAGCGTTGGTGCTGTGACAATATGTTGAAAAAAGTTTATTTTTAATTGAGATAGCCATATGAATAAAATGGCGTTGTCTAAGAGAAGTTAAGGCTCTCGGTTAATAGGGCTTATGCTTGTAATTCCTCAAAAAATTTGTGCAACATTAAAGTCCTGTGTTAAGCCTTTTGATTTTAATAGCTAAAAAACTAATATTTTATTGTTTTGGAGTCTTCTTTCATTTAAAGGAAATAGTTAACAAATTTTGAGTCGTTCCAAATACAATTTGCGTTCCAAGTTACGGGGCAGTAACCTGTATACAATATTTTAAATGCGGTTTGACATACAGAATGAAAATTAAACAGACTATTATTTGGAATAATTTCTAAATTACGTTCAAATATTGTAGTGTGCAAACCTGATTTAGAAGAATTATACATGGGGATCAATTAAAAGTGGTATGTTTGTGCTTGGTTAAATTTAGGGGTAATCTATTTTAAGTGCCCAAATATGTATATTATTAATATCCCGTTGCAGCAGTTCAAGGTTTATACCCCATACTTCACATCATTCACATATAAAGGGATGATGGAATGAACTACAGGTGGTAAGTTATTAATAAAAATTCTAAATAATAAAAGTTCTAGTACTGAACACTACGGTACCTTTAAGGTAATTTTACACGAAGATGAAAACATACCTCCTAATCTTTGCACTAAGATTAGGATTATATAAAAATCTCTTATGCAGCTGTAAATAAGATTACGAAGTTCATAGGACTTAAGTTTGTCGAGTAATAATAATAAGTGGGATACTTTATCAAAGGCTATCGAGAAGTTGAAATACATTGTTTTGAATAATGGAAAATAGTCACGTCACTTAGAGTGATTATTGGAAACAGGTTTGTGAATCAGGATCTTTGTAGTAAAAATCCATTTAGTACTGAATTAATGATATTATCTTGAGAATGCTCTAAGAGATGTTTTTTAACTATCCTCTATAAGATTTTATTGAAAGCCGGTAAGACACTGGCAATAAAAACATATACCATCCCACAAATCTTGTATGTTTGCTTTCATGTTTCATTTCCACTTATTGCTATAGAAATCATAATGTGTACAAATGGCGTTTTTGTCTTTAGGTGGATAGAAGATCATAAATATATTGATTTGATTCCTTGAAAGACTGGTATTGCTTTTCCAAGTTTGGCTTTAACAACAATTTTGGTTTTTCTGTCTATACTAATGATGTTTCACAGACGTATGAAAGAATCAATGGATTTAATATTTTATCCACTAATTTTGATGGACAAATAATTATTTGACATTGTGCACAATACCTTCGTTAATCTGTAAACTACCTCAAATACTAATATTATTAATATTAAAACGTGTTGTCATATTTTGCATAATTTCTGGCGTCTCACTATGTAAACCAATATTACCTGTATTGTCCAAATCTATTAATCAGTCATGGTTTTATTTGATGGACCAAATTATAATTTTAAAAATGTTAAACAATCAAAAAACTTTAGACTACTTATCTACATTGAAAAATTAAATTTGAACAAAACAGTTTACCATTTTACAGATAATTTAAAAAGATTTATATATTATACACTATTAATTAATCAAATTTTAAATGCCTTACAATGGCATTACTACACACAGGCTTAGAGAAAATGAACCACATAATTCATCTCCAGTCGTAATTCTCAATTAATAGATGACGGGCTGCAGGTTGATACACGAGTTGAGTAGGAACAAAGCTCTTTTTGCTTTTTAGTTTTATATATCGATGATATCTGTAAGATTGAGGGGGAAAAATGGAATGGATGGTGAGGTAAAGGAGGAATTAGTCACAGAAAAAATATTTTGAAATTAAGACAAAATCAAGGTAGATAGTGGAAATTAACAGTTATAGAAAATGAGTAAAAATTAGTAATATGCAAAAGTAATAATAACACAATAATTTTAAAAAAAAGAAAAGAGAGAAGGATGAATAACACTCCAATAGACGTGTAGAGTAACGCGCGCCTCACCTCGTAGCAAAGATACGTAACCATTTTAGCAATTATTTAAAAAATTTTATTTTTGTCTATAAATACATTATACAACATTTTTAAAATAATAAAAATAATTTTATATTTTGCAAACCTTGTGCCGGGTGGTCTAGCGGTACAACGCTAGATGACATTAGTTTAAATCGCACTACCGGCACAAAAATGCAGGCTTATGTTCAGCTTCACTTTAATGTCCACTGCTGAAAGATGTTGCCCTTAAAACATTCAAATTGGCAAACATAAAATAAAAATAAATAAATAAATAGCGTTTTTTTTAAATTTACTATAACAAAAATAATGACTGCTGAAATATTCAAGCTTAAATTATTTCGATCTGAAAAATTGAAGTTGTTTTAATTTGTAAAGTATTTGTAAAATTAATTAAGAAAAAAAAATATATTATCAATCCAATTTTTTTTTGAAAATAAACAGAAACAAGGAATTTTGCACCAAACATTTCAATTAGTCAATTATTATTCTATTTTAGTAATAATTTGATATAAATAATTTTAAAACAATTTAATTTCAGAATAATTAATTTTTAATAATATTTCATGTTAAATGTATAAAGTTAATAATCTGACGACGGGTGGTTTTTTAAAATATGATACCGTTGAGCTAATTATCACTCAGTTTTATAATGCCTAAAACATATCAAAGTTTATTTTTAAGGGCTGATCAACACAAAGAAATTTAAAGCTTATATAAAGATAATATAAAACTGAAAGTAATCTTTAAAACATATGGAATAGGCTTATTTGTTATGCACAGAGTGATAAACAATGAAACCGGTCCCAAAATGCTTACAGTTAGAAATAAAGCATGAACAAGTAGACAAAATGATCCTTTTATCAATAGTCAACTGAAAATACACAAAACAATGAAGATAATGAAAATAAATAGACAATATAAAAAAAATTGTTCGATTATAGAAATACGTGCAAAAATGTTGAAGAAACTAATTAAGAAACCTATTCTGCGTTGTATACATAGATTAAGACGAGTGGATTTTACAAAATAGTTCGAAAATTGACCATTATGTTTTTGGAGATCATTGTACTTCACAGACAAGTGTGCAGTTATTTACAAACCATAGACGGAAAATTCAAAAGTGATTTATGGTGAAAATGTTCCCGTTGATTATAGCTGCATTGTTTGTAAAGTTGCACACCTATTCTGAATTAAAAAGATGTTGCTTTAAAGTGTAATCAAACTCAAAACTGGATTCGTACAAGCAATAACTTCAACAATAGAACATTTATTAAAAGCTAAAAAAAATTAATTTCGAATTGAGTAAAAATGCTTCAGAGCATCTAACAATTTATCAAAATAATGCGCCAGTACATAGATCAAAAGAGATAATGTGTTTTTAGCAGAACCTTCAAGTTACTATAATATTTATGAATTTGGACTGTGAAAGGTATAATGAGTAGCAAGGTGGCCCTCATTTAATTACAGTCCATATTTAAATATTATTAAAAAATTGTTCAGTGTTTTCAAAAGCCGAGGTTAACCGCTTAGATAATAAATAATATGTTGCTATAAGGAATTGTATTACAAAGGAATATATTAATACCCTGGTCGACTCGTATCCAAAGAGATTTGAAATATGAAATAATTTCAAAATAATTTAGGTATGAATATTGCAAGCAGTCATTGTTTTTTATTATAGTAAATTTTTAAAAACGCTTTGTTTTTACAAAACTAGGTTTACGCAATGTAAAAATATTTTATTTTTTAAGAACTGCTAAATAATGTATTTTAAAAACAGAAATAAAAATTTTTAAATAATTTCTGAAACAGCTTGTTGCCTATTAATTGAGAATTATGACTAGAGAAATACATTTTATAAATTTAGAGGGTTAACTGTAATAAATATAAGGCGTTGTTAAAGAACTAAATTTTATTTTATAATATGTAAAAAGTAATATTTAATTGTTAGATTTTAGCTGAAATTGATCGATATTACTTTTTTTGTAAAATAGTTATATTTTTCATAAATTATTTTGTTAAGTTTTCAAAATGAAAAAAATATTAATTTTAAAAAGATGTAATGTTTTACGTTTATTACTAACCGCAAATAATGACACTTTTAAATTATAAATTTAATCGTTTAAAAACAATGTGAACGATTAAAATAATAAACAAGGGAATAGAAAAAGATACTCATTTACAGCAAACCCACATGTAATTTGTCATTATTATAATACAAAAGTATTTAGTTTGGTATTGCATATGACATAAATTTGAAGTTCATCACTGCATTTAAAAATGAAAACATGTGAAAACATTTTGAAAATATGTGTGTAAATTGTGTATTCAATTTTTTTTATAATTACTTTCAAATTATCTTAATAAGAATTGAAATAACACATATTTTAAAATGAAGGAATGAAGAATATATATATATATATATATATATATACAAATGTATACAACTCTCATATATATATATATATATACAAATGTATACAACTCTCACAAAAATTACTGCAAAAATGTGATTATTTAACTAAAACCTTTCTAGCAATTACACAGCATACAAGAAAAACGTCAGTTCGATTATAAACTATACAATACTATATAATAATTGAAAAAAATTATAAGTATATATACATATATATTATAAGTTAAAAAAATTGTATAAAATATCAACTGGTGTAAAATCAAAAATGGAGTAATATGATTAACATGATTAATAAACACAACTATTAACAAAAATACCGATTACATGCAATTTTTCTAGTTACCAAATAATTAAAGACATTAGAAAGTTCAAAAAATTTAAAAATCTATATGATAGCCCTTTTTAAACAACCTGATCCAGGTGTTTTAGAATTCTGTCGATAAGAGTGTTGATATATTCTTATTTCATCTCATAATGAACAACAAAGCGAATGCGTTTACATAAATCCTCAATTTCAGTATGCTTATTGATGTTGCGCTTTAGAAAGTGAAAACATTTTCAATAACATTAATATCTAGGCTGTTAGATGGCAATTGAGTAAAAGATAGTTTTTTTTATTTTAGTCCCTCTACTGTTTAAATGTAAATATAAAGCAAATATAGTAAACTTAGATGAATATAACGTTACCTTTTTGGATGTATGACATGGAGCATTGTTCTGAAAAACAGTAGTAACCCCTTATCGAGGGTAAGCTTTCTTTCTAACAACCGGGAGTAAATGTTTTTAAAAACTCAACCCCAACACTTTGTTTCTTTGGCAAAGTATTGGAACGCCAATAACAAAGGTGTCGTTCACTCCATAGTTTACAAAAGGCTAATTTATCATCCTTTTGTTTTTTGGTAATAAATGGTTTAACCAGATTCAATTGCTCTGTTTTTTATTGTGGAATAAGTAAAATTGTTTAAATTATTTTCGTTTTTGAAATAGGTTTATAATATTTTTTTTAATTCTATAACGATTTTCTAATCATCTGTGGTAGTTGTTACACATTTTCTTCCAACATTATCATAATTTTGTGGTTTTCAACCGTTAATAATCCGATAAATTGTTGAAAGGTTAACTCTGTATAAATCTGCCATTTTTTTGGGTAAAAATCCTTCATTTTTTAATTCTTTAATGATACGATGTTTATTTTCATTTACATTTTTTATCACTGCTGTCCATTTCATAAACGATGCAATCAGAAAGCAAAATTAACAGATTAGCGGAATCTCAAGGTTAAACGTAAATAATAAATGATTCAATTTGTTTTAAAATTTTTATTTCAAATAAAAAAAATATTTTTATTTATGTAGCTTACAATAATTAAATGTTTATTTTGATAATTACTATAACATCACAATCAGGGCAGATTTGCATGTTTGTATAACATCAATTTTAAGAATTAGTTATTGTTCATTTTTAATGAAATTAAGCACACAAGATAATAATAGGCTACTTATTATAAAAATTATGTAACTTCAACTTATTATCCACGTTAATATAAAAGTATCTTTTAAAATATGCCATTTTGGCCGACTCAGCCTTTTTAAATAAATATTTCTAAGTATATATAAGTGAACTATTAAGTACTTGACATAATTTTTAATTCTCAATATTAATTTTTACAAAAAAACAATTGGACAAAACAAATTAATTTAGATTTAATACCTTTGTAATTGTTTGCGTTAATTTTTGAAATGGCTTTATATATATAATTACTATAACTCCGCCTAGTTTGGCCTTTGTAAAAAATTTATACTGCTACAGAAACAATCAAAAGGATGCCATTCCGGCAAACAACGGCAAAAAAGTTATCGCACGTATCTGGGTGACAAAGTTACACAGATGACAGTGTTGAGTGAAAGCCTGAAAGGAAGTTCAATCTTTGATTTGCAGAATCTTCAATGCCAACAAGACTTTGTTGTTGTTGTTGTTTTACTTTAATTGTTGTCTTATTGTCCCATGTTTATTTTTAAAGCAAAAGGGTTTTGTATAATATAATATAATATAATATGCATAGTTTAACTAAAATATGTGAAAAACAAGCAGGAGTCTTGGTGATACAGCGCTAGACTCCAAGTTAAGTGAATATTTGTTTGATTCTTACCAGAAGAACCATATGTAGGATCACGTTCGGCTTTGCTAAAATCTCCACATTTATAAGATGTTTCTTATCAAACATGTACATTAGTAAAAATGTAAATTAGATTACAAAAACAAATGTCTGAATAATAAATTAATTATCACTACTTGCAAAACTTTATAATCAAAACTTAATTTCAATGTTTCTTTATTTGGCATTAGTTGTTTGTTGAAAAACATGGTACATTAAATAAAACTTAAAGCAACAAGCATTTGTTAACATTGTTTAAGTGAAAAAATATAAATAATAAAATGAATACTATAATGTTATTTTATGCCGTAGTATATTTAAATTTAAATTTAAAGTAAACAAAATGAATGTGAACAATATTAATGATAATGCTGCACAAATGTTACGTCAAACATTTGTTTTTAAAAATTGATGTTTGCAACCAAATTAATGACTTTTTGTTTTCAATTTAATTGGAAAAACAATTGGAGGCCATGATGTAAGCACTGACAAATTATTTAACCAATAAATACATTTTTGTTCTAAATTGATTTCTGCAAACATACTTAAATTAATTAAGTTTACATATTTTACTATACATATTTCTTTCAATATGCTAGAGGAAAATAGTGATATTGCTTTAAACAATGTTTCATGTTGGACGTTCAAAGCAAAGTGTTTGACGTTACTTACTTTATTCATCATTCCTCTATATATGTGTGTTGAATTAAATCTGTTTATTGTTGATCAGTATTCAGTGTATGCGTAAGTTGCACAATTGTTATTATTGTATTAATGTTTCATTCTCGATTTATATTTTGAATGTTTTACCAGAAGTATTTGTAGCATTGGAAGTTTTAATGCAGCCAAATAAGAGTCCGCATTCAGTTCTGTTAATAATATGCCAACTTCTGTTTACAAAGATCTAAGGGTTAGAAACTTGGTTATTCGTTTTAATTTAGCACAATTTCCAAAACTATTTGTTAAATTTAAAGAGTATTTGCTTATTACAGGAATTTTGAGGTGTACACATCTTTATAAACTAAATAGTTAATAGAATTCAATATTGAAGCTACTTAATTTGAACCAACTGGGAGTACTGTATAGTTTTTTAAAATATATTTATGCACAGTCAAACCCACGCACCTTCAGTTTTCAAATTTATTTACAAAGTTAGTGATGGTTAAAACAGATTTTGTCAGTTTCTTATTATTAGCAGATTTTCTTAGTACTAATAGTTTAGTTACAAAAAGATAAAGATAAGCACTGTTAATAATTCCTAACAAAGATGAATCAGATGTACAGTGCTACTGGTACGTATATTATTTACTGAGTTTGACATTTGCGACATTAACACAAAATGTATAATGTATGTATTGTTTTACACATTTTAATTATAAATAATTAAACATACTATAAAATTATAAATTGCACAAAAATGTACACAAAATTAATTATTTTGGTTTACAATTATTAATAAAAAAATTTCTTTAAGCTAACTGCAATTGTAAATGTAATTGTAAATGCATTTTTTACTGGAATGCCTTTTTAAATATCTCAAAAGTGACGAACTGTTTCTGTGCACAAAGCAGGTTTTAATGTTTAAATATAAACAGATTGGAAGAATTTTCAACATAGCGGTATAGCGCTCGAATTTGGACTTCGGTGGGCATGGGTTTACGAATCCCACCACCGGCACTAAGAAATGCGGGCCACGTTTGGCTTTGCTAAAATGTCCACTACTGAAAAATGTTTGTAGTAAAACATTCAAAGTAAACATAAATTAAAATAAATAATTAGCACTTTAAAATAATTTTGAAATTGATCTGGTGTCCTGGTTGCAGAAGATGACGTAAAATGGAAAATGTGCATGTGTTCATTTCTATTTAAGCTATTATTAATCCAGTTTGGAATGTGCTCTTTAACTGATTGGCTAACGGACATTGTCCAACCAATGTACTTGTCACTACAACTGCAAGTGCACTGATAAATGCAATGTGGGGAGAATAATATTTTTTTAGCTGTTTAATGTTGGGTAAAATAAGTCTTTTGGTAGTTAACAACATTATTAGTTGGATGTTGGAAGATCCTATTTATGGTTGCTTTTATCCGGATTTTGAAAAGGTTTATAATATCATCTTCTTTGAATGGTAATTTTAAGTAAACCGACTTCTTTTCGTCATGATTTTTCATAATTTGTTCTTATGTTAGGGCAAATTTTATTTTTAATTTTGCAGCAGTTTATCAAAGTTTTGTTTATTGTGACTTACGACAAATTTATCATCCACGTACTGTTTGTATATGACAATTTTTATGCGATATTCAATTTTTGATAAAATGATATTTGCAGTGCTTGTCCTAATGGACTGCCCATGGCTACACCATCTGCTTGAATGTACGATTTGCCATAAAAATTATATCTGACATTTTAGGTGCAGAGTAGAATTAATTTTTTAAAATATTTATATATATATATATATATATATATTAGGACAAATTTGTAATTAATCTGTTTTTCAGTGGATTATATTTTATTTGTGGGTTGAAAAGAATAGAAAAACAATTTTGTTTTATTTAGTTGCATTTTTACTGAAATATTACAACATTTTAATCTTAGTTGCGTATTTACAATAATTTTTTTAAATTTGCGAGTGTTACTTTGACAATTTAGTATTCTATTAGAAAAAATTTTTTGATTGTTTTTCAAAATATGCTTTAAAAATTAATTAAATAGTTTTTATTGGAAAAATATTTATATGAAGTCAAAATGTTTTTAAAAATATTTTTTAAAGCTTTAATTGTTTTATTCGAAGCCAATGCTTGGGCTATTGTCATTCCCGGAACATTTGAAGGTTTGTTTGGAGGTGGCCTCCTTACTATGTTTTCTCAAACGGCCACGTGCATTATTGATATCATGAAAAGATATACAATGGGAAATACAGAAAGGGCAATATTTTCGATGCACAAATTTTTGAATTAAAATTATGGTTTATGTTTACTATTTACGACGGAATTGGTACAATGTTTATGGCTTTTTCAAAACCAATTGGAGGTACAATTTTTAAGTTTTAAAAATTCAATTAAAAATATGTTGGTCAAAATAAAATAAACAAAAATTTAAAATGTTTACACATTAAAATGTAATTGTTATAAATTTTGAACTACTATGTAATTTAATTTATTAGATTTTATTGTATTTTATTACACAATATATTTTTTTAATTAATAGGTATTATTATTCACCGACTTAGTATTGAAATGGCCTGTTATTTAGCTTGTGGAATGTTGGGGAGTTTCTATTGTTTTGTTAATTTTTTTGCCCGAAACTATTATAACAAAAACAACATCGACAAATGAGGATGGCAATTCTCGCACTGATAGGATATTAAATGTATGCTGTTTACAAAAAGGAAACAACAGTCCTCAAGCATGGTTTCAACGCGTCAAAACATCTGTTTGTGAATTTGTTCAAGTAATTATTTTTTTATTTATTTTTTGATATATATCAGCTTGATTTAACAAGTTATTATTCGTATCTTTGATTACTTCAGTTAACCTCCAGTTAACAAAATTAGTACCAAATTAATGCTAAATTTTTACTGTTTATTTGTTTTGTAAAATTTAGATAATTCGAATGTATATTTCTATTAAAAACTATTTTTCAATTTTTTGCATGTAAACCGTTTTACAAGAGCAATTATTATAAACAAATACATATTAAACAAATTTATTTTTATTATGCATTCTGTTAGTTCATAAAAGGTAAATGTTATTTTTATTTACATGTGTGAGAAATTAAAACATTTGGGAACGCTAATACTTACAACCTTTATTGTCACTTTTATGGGTTCAATAGTAGTTATTTCGGATGCCCACTTTTCATTCCTATATTTAACACGAAGTCCGTTTTTCTGGAGTCAGAGAAGTATGGAATATATATGTAAGTGAAATTCCTATCCTACCTATTATTTTAAGTTTTAAACAAATTTAGAGTTAATCTAACTGTAAAAACAAGTTTAAAAATAAAACATATTTAACACTAATATACACCTGCAAATTATTTTTTTTTTGAAATAAATATTTTGTGTGTATTTGCGCTCAAAAATAATTAATTTTGCATTTAGTTATTATTTAATAATAGTAATTTTTAGTTTTGTTAAACTTTTTTTCCATTATATTATTTCATTACCAATTTAAAATAGCGGTATATTTTCGGTAATTTCCAAGCCTAATCTCTACAGCGTTTACATTCATTTTAATACAATACAAAAGCGACGTATACAAAATATGCATGCTAACCACCTCAACATGGAATTAGACAAACAATCTGATATGGAACAAACTAATCCAAGCATGCAACTGACGAATAGTAACGCTCTTACCAAGCATCAATCATTTGTCCTCATATTCTTTTGGTATGTATCACTAATTGGAGTCATGTTGGAGAAAATATTTACAGGAGTAGCACACAATTTTGTTACAATTAACAGCAAATATAATAGTCTATATTGGTAAACACAAATAATTTATTTGTAAAATAATAATATTACTAAAAAATAACTAATAAAAAAATGTGTTTTATTAAATGATACAATTATATTATAGGTGGAGTGCCAAGGTTATTGTGTGCATTTAATATTCCGGTGTTAAGAACAATGCTTAGCATTTGGACACCTGATGAACAACAAAAATTATGTAAATTATTTTAATGTAATTTCTTACTAAAAATAATTAAATACATTTTAAAATGTAATTAAAAAAGTATAATACAATGATGATAATAATAATAATAATCTATGTTTAGTCACCACATTTATATTACGTCACATTTTGAACCGGATTAAGTGCACATTGCAAAAGTTGATGGTTTTGCAGATTATTGGTAATTTGGACTACCTTGAACAATAATAATTGTAAAAAATGTTTATCCTCGATGTTAATAAAAATAATGATAATAATAATAAAATATGCTAAATTTACATGCTATGTAACGCGAGTAACCGTTAACACTTTGTACTTAATTTTAAACATTTTTGATTATGTTGCAACAATGCAGGTTTTGTTCAATCGGCTGGTGCTTTATTTTCCCGTGTTGGATTTTTTCTCAGTAACGTCATTGCCCTTTTAAAATCTTTGGCTATACTGTTGAAACATATCCCGGCACTGTATTTTAGTTTCGGCTGCAGTTATCATTTTTACAATGCTTTTAGGAATGTAAGCTATTTTTATTACAAAAAATGTTGCAATATATTGTGTTTAATGCTAATATATTTTATTTTATAAGAATACTTATTGTCTTGGTGAAAAAGAAAATATGGAGGCAATGTCGTGTTAATGGAGAAGCCAATAATTAAAGATTAATAGAAATTAAATTAATTTTTATTATTTAAACGTTTATTTATTTTATTTAAATTAAAACACACTCTTACTGTACTTTGAAAAATAATTGAATATAGTGTTTTTATTAAGAATGTGTTAATGCAAAATGTAATTCTAATATTTTTAGAATATTTTTTTGATTTATATTCTGTTAAGAATCTTTATTACAGTATCTACGTTATTTGTAATTAACTCAAATATGTCAATTTAATTATTGTAGAAATAAAGGTAACAAGTATGTGGATGCAGTTTGATGTAGAAAGTGCATTCTAACTTGACATTTTGTGATATTTTAGGGTATTAGGCACATGTTATCTATCAGCGACTCTTTATTAGAAACGGAAATTCTGTGATGATAGAAGAAGTGCGTCGATTTTATTTATCTTCTACGTGTCTAAAATATTAATTACTACTTTAGATAATACTTTGTTAATATTTAAATAAAAACATTTTATTGAGAAAAAATATTTGACTATAATCTGCCAGATCATTTGTTATAGAAATTAATTATAACAGCCCCATTTATTCAAACTTTGTTAAAAGAATATTTTATTAACTAAAATACATAAATATATGATAAAAAAACGCACACATTTGAACAAATTACACTGTCTTTTATAATTTTTGTCAAACGTATTGAATCTGAGTTTATCAACATGACTATGTACTTGTTCGAAACTCAATTTTTTATAATATAAATAAGGCTCTCATTAAGTAATATGTTATTATACAAGCTGTTAACTTACCGTTTAAAAAATTGAAACATGAGATTAATAAAACTTAAACTCGAATTTTAGAAAATCAAATGTACAAATGTCCGTTTTTTGGTTAACAATTATTTTTCAGTCTATATAAATCAAACCCTTAGTAAAATGGCAAGTCATACTGAAAAGATATCAGCAAGGTTAAAGTGCATCCTGAAGCCTTATTTGAAACATGTTTTCAATGTTTTAAAACAGCTTGGTAAAATAAAATCTGAAATAATGTATTAAAATATTTTATAAATATTTTACTGTTTAAACAGTGAGTTCGAACAGTATAGATTAATTTTTGAAACTTGTTGGAACAATAATTATGTATACAAAGTACGTATGCAAATTATTTTGTAAAGTATTTGCATTTTGTAGCAAAATTTACAAATCTTTTAAATGTTAAACCAAAATGTTGTTAAAAAACAGCAAATACATTTTTTAATTTATTTTCTTTTAAAATAATAGAAAATAACTTTTATACTTTGTATAAAACTCGTTTTATCTCAATCTTCATTTATAATAAAATAGAACATGTATTATGTTCAATATATTTTACAAAAGTAAATTTCTATATAAAATCACATTTTTTTACAAAATAAAATGTACGTGTAAAAATAATTACTTATTTTAAACACAAAATATTGTGTTTAAAAATATGCTTTTAACTTTGTCTAACTTGGAATGTTTAAGAGTGACATTAGAATTATCGAATTTACTGAAAAACAAAACTTTTTGAGACAAGTAGGAACATTGTACGGTTTTTTCCTATTTGTTAGGAATTATTAGTATATACCTTTTAATTCTTACACTCTTTCAGGTTTTAGACCAATATCTTACTCACCGAGCTAACAGTACTTAAAACAACTGCTGTAGTGTATTAACTATTGGCTTAAGACTAATAAAACAGTTTATATTAGAATTTTTATTTTAACAACTTTTATGTAGATAAGTAATAAGAAAATAGTTTTAATACTTTTTGAAATAAATAAAATAAAAACAATGTTTAAGTTTTTGTAATATAACAATTTTTTTAAATATATTAAAATGTATTTTTATTAATAAAATGTTTGCAAAAGAGAAATAAACTTACTTAAAACTTAAATTAGCAAGCTTGATAATTGTTTTCAAAAATCACATTAATGGTTGCAAAATAAAAAACTGAAATAAAAAAATATTTAGTAAAAAAATGTTTTTATTTTGCTAAAAATAAAAAGTAAATATTATTTTGAAAATAACTTGTTTAATTTACCGTAAATTTAAAAAATGATGCTCATTCTTATGGCTTAAATATTATGATAAACATTTAATAATGTGGTTATAACTAGTTTTACTATGTTCATAAAAAGGCTTTTAACAAGTTAAAAATCACACTCACACACACACACACATATATATATATATATATATATATATATATATATATATATATATATATATATATATATATATATATATATATATATAAACTAACCTTGTAATTGTTAACGAACTTATCAGCAAAATAACACATATAAAAAATACTGCTCCATTAATTGTCGATAATGTCACACGATATATAAACATCAAGAGTGAAAAACTAGTAAATACACCCATTTGTGATACAAATGCAACCAGTGATTGAATAAAACCTGAACATTTAGAATATAATTAAAATGCAACTTTAAAATTATGAGTCAATTTTAATAATTAAATGTCGTTGCATATTAAGTAATTAATTTGCATTATGTATTTATTTAAATGTACATAATTATTTAATAAATGACCTATCGAATTCCGTCATTATTAAAAAATATATTTGTAAAAATTATTTACCTTAAAATGTTACATATAGTTGTAAAAATAATTAAAATGCAATGGATTTACATTTATATTGTGTACATTTTCTTAAATTCTTTTGCAATGTTCAATTTTTATAATTTTAAAATTAATAAACAAATATTTTTTAATTTAATTTAATTATATGTACTATATTTATATATATATATATTTAATATATGACGTTCTATTTCATTTTGATCCCATTATTTGTACTACTACTTTTTTATTTTATTTTTGATCTTATTATTTTTTATATTGATGGTAAAAATGTATTTTATGCTGAATGTATCTCTAGTGAGATATAAAAGTTTATTAATAATAATACTAATAATAAATGGTCCTACGTTTGTTATATTTTATTAATTTTGAATGTTTTTAAAGCGAAACTTACTCTGTTTATTTTGATCGGTCCATATAGAAAACAACGTGCGTAGCGTTGGACTGTTGAGGCTTTTTAATAATTTCAATATTAAAGCTAATGAAAAATTAATAAATATGTAATAATATGTTTTTTTTCAACACTGTTAACATATCATTTTAAAATACAAAATTTAAAATTATAAGTTTATTAATTTTTTTAAAAAGAAGTAATTTTTATATAAAATATATAAAACTTAATAAGTTAAAATTTATTCTGTTTAATAATTATATTTACATTTTATTATTAATTATATTAATAATAAATTTTATGTTAATAACTAAACAATATTGTGTAAAATATAATAATAATAATAATAATAATAATAATAATAATAATAATAATAATAATAATAATAATAATAATGTTAATAATAATAAATAGTAGTAGTGGTAGTAGCAGCAAGGGAAATAGTAAAAATATCTTATTTATTCCTTATAATAATTAAAAAGAATAAGTTGTTAGAGTATTTATCAATAAAATTATTATTTTAATTTCGATTTACAAATTTATAATTAATTAAAACATAAAACAGTTATGCCGAAATTTATAATAATTTTAAAATCTGATTTGATTTAATTATTACAATTTTATATATTGATTAACTTTTAAAAATCACTATTATAACATTTTATTAACGAATTAAAAATTTTGTATTTTTTATAACAAAATAATTAAAGTTTGTCATACCTAACTTTATTTAATTCCAATAATAAGTAAATAACTATTAAGACACAAAAGAATGTTACAAATTAATGACTAAATTATTTAATAGATAATAGCTAAAAGCATGTATATTTTTAAAATAAATAAACAAAAGTTGCACTAAAGTTTTTAAAAATATTATGAAATAAACAGATAAGAATTATATTTTAATTATTAATAAATTTAAAAAAAAAATTTTTTTATTTAATTATAAAAACAACAATACAAATTTTATTTAAAGGGCATGAACATCTTAATAATTCGATTAAGATTTATTAGAATTCGGTATTATTATTTTTTAGTATATTTTTACTGCCTTGAATGTTTTGCAGTCAACATCTTTCAGCAGTAAACATTTAAGCGAAGGCAAACGTGGGCCCGCAGTTAGTGCCGGTAGTGGGATTCTAATTCATGTCTACCAAGGTCCAAATTGAGTGCTGTACCGCTAGACTACCCCGATACACATTGAAAAATAATAGTACAAACGTTGTACACCTAATAATACATTTTACGCAACACAAAGTAAATTGCAATTTATTTTTATTTCTAATTATTTTGTATAATAAACATTTACAATAATATAAAACAGTTTATTTTTTTATTGCATTATTTTTTAAAAACATTTGTTTTTCAAACAGAATAATGATAAATACCTGCGTTGACAGGCATTAGATAGGTGTACATAGATTCACATTTTATTACTGGCGTTACAAGTGAATCCTTGTTTAGAATTGTTACATGTGTATTATTCACCAAACATTATTAATAACAAAAGAATTTGGACTCGGAAATGTAAGTTAGAAATGTATAAACAAAAAAAATGTATTAAAAATTATTCTTTTACGTTAACACTTTTGTAAAAGTAATAATTGAATGCAGTTAGCTTTCTTTTGAAAAAATTAGTCTAATATTTATTTCTACATAGTTTATTCAATTTTTACTGGTTAAATGTTTAACGAAAAAATATGTTTTGGCAGATATACATTTAACAAAGCCAAACTTGGACCCATATTTATTGTTGATAATGGGACTCGAACCTATTTCAATAAATAAATTTATTAAAAATTATTGTTTAACGGCATAAACTTGTAATTATTAAACAACACACTAACCTC
The DNA here is from genome assembly GCA_025895645.1 of Cardicola forsteri. Taxonomy (NCBI): domain Eukaryota; kingdom Metazoa; phylum Platyhelminthes; class Trematoda; order Strigeidida; family Aporocotylidae; genus Cardicola; species Cardicola forsteri. The sequence goes on along the minus strand of JAKXYG010001064.1, from coordinate 225,664 downwards.
ATAATATTAATTACAAACAATGTGTAGCAATTTCAATTAATAATTTACTAATTTTGCTGTGATTATGGACAGCCTAAATGTATTTATAAAAACTAAATTATTGTGCTATTACGTAAGATTATTTGGAAAACTAAGTGTAAACAACTTGATTACTAAATTATTTGTTAAATTCTGTTTTTATTATTTTATGTAATACTGATTACCCGTAATTTTATCGAGTTTATTAAAATAAAGTTGCTTTAAAATGATGCATTTCTTCCTTTTTAAAAACTGTAAGAGTTAAATAATTTCTTTTATTAAATGATATATAAGGGGTTGTTAATGAATTGAATTTTATTTTATAATATAAATATTAATAATTAATAGTTAATTTTTTAGTTAAAATTAATGAAAATTACATTTCTCGTATAATAGGTATGCTTCTGAAAAATTATTAAGCTAAGTTTTTAAAATAAAAAAATATTTAATTTAAAAAATATAACGTTTTGTATTTATAGCAAGGTTATAAATAAAATCAAAGTTATATATATATATATATATTAAAACATTGTATTTTATAAAATTGTCAAAAGGTCTCATTTTGTATAATATTTTTTTCTATGTTAAACTAAACATTTCATATTGTATAGAATAATAATAAAACAAAAAAAAATTTATTTACATTTTTCTAATCTGAACAAACTATAATGTAATAGTTAATTTAAAAAAAAAAAAAAAAAAAAAACTGAAAATTTTAAGATGTGTGGTGTGCTTGGTTAAATATTACTAAATTTTATAATGAAAAATTTTATAAATGTCTAAATAAATCTATGTTAAACAAAATTATATTCGATCTATTTTAAATTTGTTTGATTAATAAAATTTTGTCATTAAATAATTTTTTTTTAATTTTTGAAAAATATTTTTTTTAAATTTAAAAACATTTAGGAAATAAAAATGTACAATTTGCCCAAAGTACTTACAACAATAAATAATATAGGTAGCATTTGGAAGTGAAAACATATATGCAACACCCATAACTCCACGGCTCAAGGTCATCATTATAATACAAATTCCAAGAACAAGTAATAATACTTTAATAGACCGCTTTTCTTTTTTAATTGCATATTGATCGCCCAAACTTGTTGAATCATTGATTGAAATATTTTTGTTTTGCAAAAATTTTCCAACAGTTACAGCGAAAAGTACAGCCAATATAGAACCTATAATATCTGTCACTCCGCTAAAAAAGGGAAATAGTGTTAAAACAATTTTAAAAATATGACTTTTTTGTACCATTTTTCTATAACTAATGTAAGTTAAATAAGAATAAAATTAAATCTGTTTTTGCTAGTAAAACGTTTTTGATTCAAATTTAAATTGCATTACACTATTTTCCTCTATTTCGTTGTTTACTACAAACACATAATTGAGATGGGTTTAACAAAATGTATTAAAAGGCAAATAATATAATTATTAAAAAAAAAATTGCTTAAAATACAGACACACTAAAACCTATTTTCTGTACATATACTGAGTTTGAACATTCTGTTATGTATTTGTGCATGTATAATTAAATTTACTTAGCTAAACTGTTGTTTGTATCTTTGATGTATTGCATTATTTATTTATTTTTATTGGTAGTAAAAATGTATTTTTGAGCGAAATGTACCTCTAGTAAGATATTAAAGCGTATGTAGCAATAATAATAACCTGGTATAAGTCTTTTAGTATTTGTTACTTAAAGTGAATTTATTATACTAATAATGACATTGTTAATAAGCTATTTTCTTACGGGTAAATATGGATTTAGTCAAATATTTTAAAAGTGAATAATTGTAATAATAATAGTAATAATAATAATAATAATAATCATCATCATCATTATGGAACGTATATAGAACAATTCCAAAACTATTTTTTGGTTTTCTAAGCAATAAACTTTTAAGTCAGTTTATTATTTTTTATATAATGGTAATAGTAGATAGTAGTACTTTTGTAATGCAAGGTTGTTTAAAGTGCAACTGTCCTCCCAAATAATTTAAAAAATGCGAAAACATACTTCTACTGAAGTATTTAGGCCAAAAACCATAATAATAATAAACATAATGACAATAATAATAATAATAGTAGTAGTAATAATAATCATAATCATAATCATAATAATGGCAAAGTAGTAATAATGATAATAATAATAATAATATGCACTATCTATACATGTTGTTTATTTACTTGCATATTTCACTAGAATTTAGGTAATAACAATTTATGTGTATAAACAAGGCGTTATCTTTAAGAGAATAGAAAATATGACTTTATTTGTTTAAAGTCTATTAACAAATGCCATTGCTTATCTGAGTCAAATTTTAACATTATTTTTTGTTTCAATCAGCATTGCCTATTACATGTACATAAAATAACTTGCCGAATCCAAAACCTTGTCTATTAACTTTAATTAATTTAACATTTTATACAGAGTTTTGGAATAAGTTACTTGTGCATCTACTTCGTTACATTTGTTATGCAATTAGTCATGTTAGTTATTGAATAAAAATTTTCTTATCTGTAAATCTAATATTTTATATTTTTATTATAACCAATTTAAACTAATTGTTTATAAAATTTTTAAATAATTTATTAGTATGTACACTACTTTCAATGTTTTTCGAGCAGCATTTTTTAACAGTGGACATTTTAGCAAAGCCGGGTTTTAGTGCCGATGGTGGGATTCGAACGTTGTATTGCTAAATTACCCCGACGACTATATTAACTGTATTTTGTAAAAATGTTTACGCCATTTTCTCTAAATAAAACTAGTCCGTTTACCTAACATATCCGCTGTAAATATTTTGAATGTTTTTCAAAACAATTAATATCGTTGATCAAACTTTTCTACCTGTTTCAACTTTCCAAATTTGTTTTAAATATTTGGTTGATAAAGTTGGTTACATACATTTATGTGTTGTTTATTATTAAAATTTTAAACAAAATGTTAATCGAAACCAATAAATTTAGCACGATATACGCATTCACCATTAAGGAATGACGCCACATTTTAATAAATGCAAATTTTATTCACTGTCTTTTCGTTTAAAAAAATCAATATTTTATTGTAAATACTTTGCAAGCAAGAAACGTATTTTACGCAATTATTGCAGAGCAATTGATGTACAACCGATTACTATTATTTTTTCTAGTATTAACATAGCCATCTGTTTAGCATTTGAAAGGTATCTAGCATCGGTTTTGTCAATGTGGCGTCAAACATCTTGACCAAATATTTACTGTTGTGTCGTTTTTTAACAAATTTTGTTACTAACTGTAAAATATGTTTTTTTCACTGTTTGCGATAGCGTTAATTTGTACAACTGTAACTTTTTAAAAACTAGTGTTACATTTGGCCGGTAATTTATATGCTGTGAAATTCGGCAGCATTTTTCTTATTACAATACAAATGTGATAAGTAAAATATAATTTATTTCCAAAATATAAACGTAGTACAATAATTTTGACTTATCTAATAAATTTCGTACTATTTGGAATATTTAATTGTACATTTTTATATTTTTAAAAGCTTGTTTTAAATGTTCATATATGAGTTATCTAAGTTATATTTTTAGTACTAACAATTCTTTATTAAGACGATAAGCACACATTGTTACGTTTGTACATTTATTATTCAAACTAGTCAAAAGATTACAGTTAATTGCTAGTTTTTGAGCAATAAAACGTTATTCAAATGTATAATTTAACCATTTTTTGTATTTTTAATGTAGCGGGTGGAATTTATCTAGCCATGTTACAGCATTTATGTTTTCCTTATTTGCCATAATTTACCAAAATGGTAACCAAATGTTGTTTTGTTAGTAATACATAATTTTTATTAAACCAACACAATTGATTGTAAGTTCTCATACTTATTTGTACCGGAATGGTCTAGCGGTACAGCGCTCGAATTTGGACCTCGGTGGGCATCGGGATTTGAATCCCACCACCGGCCCACTAAAATGCGGGCCCACGTTCGGCTTCGCAAAAATGTCCATTGTTGAAAAATGCTTCTTGTTAAACATTCAAAGTAGTAAACACAAAATAAATAAAAAATTAATACAAGTATTATATATTAATTTTAATTTTTAATTTTTTTTATTACTTTGAATGTTTTACAGAAAACATGTTTTCACAGTGGATATTTTTACAAGGTCGAATGTAGGCCCGCATTTGGTACCGGTCGTAGAATTCGAATCCATGTCCACCCAGTCCAAGCCAAGCGCTCTACCATCCAGACACACAATATGTTTTGTTATAATTCACAATTAATAAAGATAGTTTATAATATATGATTAAATAAATTACTTACTTATACATTCCAATATCTTGAGCATTCCATAAAAACGGAAGTCCCATTAAATAAATAATTACCACATTTGTATCTAGCGCATTGACAATGGCAATAATAAACAATATTAAAATCAAGGCCCAAATACGTTTTTTAACTTGTTTTGTTTTCTAAAAATGCAAATAATTTAACTTTATAAAGTTTATGTTTTATTTAAAATATTTTAAAATAAAATTAATAATGCATTATTAGAAAATGTAATTATTGTAATTAATAATAAAACAACGCACAATAACCAGCTTTCTATACTTTATTGACAGTAAATTTGACAATCGTTTGTCTTTTTTTAATTCTTTAAACGGTTTAACTTTGTTTATGTTACACAAATTATTTGAAGTGTCATCTTTACCAACTTGATTACAATTAATTTCTTCTAAATAAAGTTCTGGTTGTGGAATAAAAAATATTAATACCAGAGCCGGTATCATTAATAAATTGCAAATATATACAGGCGTTTTAAATCCATAATTATAAACGAGAAAACCTAAAAATAAAATAAAAATATATAAATCAAACTAACTACTACATAAATAATAAATGCATTATAAGAGTAAGCATTAAACATTAATAACATTTTATTTTATGTAGTAAATTTGTAAGATGTATTTTAACCATTTATAGCTTAGTGAGTATGGCCTCAGTCTAAAACCAAAAATGACATTAGTTTACGTTTTTTTGAGAGGTATACATTGCTAATAATTTTAAACAAAAATAAAACAGCTGTACCGTGCTCCTAAAATAAAATCAAGCAAATATAATATTATAACTAATAACTCTGTAACATTAGTTATTTCGTAAATGTCTTTTCAACTTCTGTTTACAAATTAATTTTCAATAAATTTAGTTTTTTTACAATACAAATTTAATTTTTTTTTTAATTTTCAAATTAATTGTAATTTGGTATAGTCTATTATTAATAAAGTAAAATTATTTTTTAGCACAAAAATAATTTATTAAAATAAAATATTATGGTTAAATTAATACTGTCAAATTTGATATCTTACTGAAAGTACAGTTAGTTTTGAAAAAAATAGCTCTTGAATTGAATAAATGAAACCGAATAGATAAATAAATTAATATTTTATTTTATTTCTATTTTTACATATATATTTATTAACTTAAATAACTAAATATACTAAACACGTACTATTTAAAATTATTAATATAAGAATGCACTAACAAAATTTAATAAATAATTGTTAATACTGGATATAACAATTATATAAAAAATTAATAATAAATATAAACAAATTTGGATTATTATAATTTTTAATTTATTTCTGTATTATATATAACAGTAAGACGCTCGATTTAGACGTATGTAGGCATGGGTTCAAATCCCACCACCGGCATTAAATGCGGGCCCACGTTCAGATTCATTAAAATGTCCACTGTTGAAAGATATTTCTCGTAAAACATTTAGAGGAGAAAACATAAAATAAATAATTTATATATATATATATATATATATATATATATATATATATTGTAACTAAGAGAATGAAATTAAAATTCAGACCATAATGATATTTTGAGTATTCAACTCTTGTTGCTTATCTTAAATATGCTAAACATTTACTGATACGTACATGTAACAATTATATAGAAATGCACATCAAGCAACTCTATTCGCAAAAAAATTTTTAATTATAACATACAACAACATTTATTGTAGCGATAAAATATAATACCACTATTTATTAAAACTCAAGAACCAACATATCATTTTTTTAAATAATTTTATTTACCAAAATATACAAATATATACATAAAAATAGAGTAATTATTAACTGATTAAAACTAAATGCAAAATTCTGTTTACTTAAAAACCATTTTTAATTAAAAATAAATTAAATAAAAATATTTTTTAAATTAATTATTCCTATAAATGAAATCACTTTTTTAGCAATTTAAATTATTCAACTCAAAATAATTAGTCGGAGTATGCATCATGAATCTACGTTAAACGTCATACATTTTTTTACAATTTTGGTACAAATCTTTATATGATTATTAATTAAATTATTCTAATGCATCCCTACAATAATAATTTCAAATAGTAAACGTAAGTATATGTTTATGGTAGTTAAATTTTTAAATATTTTATATATAAAAACAGAAATCAAATATGGTAATAAACAACAATTAGTGGTAACAAGTACCGATAATTAAATTTTCACTGTTACTATAAACAATAATATTTAAAAATAAAAGTACGATATAATTCCATTTTAACAAATGTAATCATACTATTAATAAATAATCATAATAATTACATTAAATTCTAGAATATATATTATCAAACTATAAATAATAAAATACATTTTATTATTATTATTTAATTATTTATAATTTATATGCATTTTACAATAATATTTAAAATTTGATATTATGTTGAAAATAAATAATGTTTGCTATGTACTAAAATATTGTATGCTTATATAATACATTTCATTTTTCTTTTGTAAATATTTTTAACTATATACTATATTAAACTGTTAAAAAAAACCAATTTTTATTAAACCTTTTACGAATTAAAGTATTGATTAATAATAATGGTAATAATAACGGTAAGTTTCTTAAAACTGATTGCATAATTTATTAAATTAATTATTGAACTATTTACAATATAAGCGTTTTGTAAATTAATTTTTTATAATTAAATATTTTGTAAAAAATATGAAATAATTGTCAATTGCTCAAATTAATCTGCTATGCTTACGCAATATATATTAAATGTATTTTTTAATATTTTTAAAAAGTTTAATAAACTTTTCAAATATTAATTTTAATTAATTTTTTTAAATTATTTAATTACTCAATTTTGTTTTTTCTGACCGTATAAAAATCTACATAACAAGTCATTTTCCCATATATTATTAATTGACAACAATAATATATAAAATGTTTTAAATTTAAAAATAAGAATAATTAATTTAATCATTTCAAAGCTAAAACGTTTATTGTTAAACAAAAATATGTAACTTATTTAGACTTTGCCCCACATGTAATATTAATTTAATTTACCCCCAAACGGCGTAGCCATTGACATGCCAAGTAGTGCCAACCCATCAAAACTCGTAAATACCATCCACAACGTTTGTTGATGATGTTCGACATTTTCCTCATGTTTTCCTGCATTTTCGGCCAAATTCATTTTACACAAATTGAAAAGGTATATTGCAACGTGAGCATAAATAGTTAAAACACCGCCTCCAATTAGTCCTTCAAATGTTCCCGAAATAACCATGTACCAAGGATTTAAGTTTAACAATACAACAACACCTAAATGTTAAACAAAATTAAAATTTTAATTTATTTATTTCAATTTATAAATAAATTTTACATAGTTTTATATTAGACACAAATTAAATTTACTTATATAAATTATAGAGAGTGCTTCACTTGCAATTAAAATTCCTAGGGAAGTACGGCATCCTAGCCGATCCGCCATACGTCCAATCATCATTGTAGTGCACATTCCCAATAAAAGACGTATGGAATGACAAACAGAAATAATTTTTGCCGATTGCATTTGAACAATAGTAGATATGTTTTTGTTCGGTACAGAACTAAAAATGGTAATTACCACTAGGTAATATTTTTAGGTTTAATAATTGAATAGTAATATATATATATATATATATATATATATATATATATATATATATATTAAGTCTCGATACCCCATTATAGCAAATTATATAAACACCAAAAATTCTATTTACAAATGATTTGATACGTAGTTAAAGTACAAAAAATAAAAAGGTGATTTAGTTATTAGATAACAATATTATGTATGTCATTAATAGTTAGTTTATAAAAAAAATGTATACTTTGTAAAAATTACAAAAATAAATCAGTAAATAACAAGTTGAGTATCTGGATAATATGAACGTGTTATTAACTTTTCCATTATTTTAATACGCTGATAGCAATATAATTATTGCTTGTTTTGGGTTATTTAATAGTTGTAATGCATAAGTTACACACACATTATCAAATGTATTTATTCTATCTTAAATATGACTTTGTTCTGTGTAAGATTTTGGTTTATTAAGTGTTTTATGCATTACATAATTGATATATGTTTTTAATTTGTTTGACAAAGTAAAAATATAATTTAAAACAATTCTCGATTATAAGTTATCATAAGTTATTTAATAAATAAGTAGCATGCACATTTTATTAAAAGTAAGCAAAATTAAAAAAAACATAATTAATTATATAATTAAAAAAGTTCCACATTTAATACTAGTATTGGGATTCAAGCCTATGTTTACCCGGTTTCCATCCGTCTTTCTATCAGTTCAACACAATTGGGTAATTTTTGTTTATTAAATGTTTTTTAATATGTGACTATTTACAAAATAACACAAAAAAGTAAACATACAAACTGCTATTTTTTAATTGAATATTATTGTTCATTTCGTAAATAAGTCCATGTTCAGTGGTGCAACTAGGTTAACGTTAGAAACAAAACATTAATAAAAATAATTATTATTATTATTATTATTTTAATTAAAATTATTTTATTTATAAAAAACAATAAATAAATATTATTCTTTTTTAATTATATGTAAATATCAAAGCTTTTAATAAAATATATAAATTTATATTAAAACATTTAAAAAAAGTTTAATAAGTAATTGATGGTTATTTAGAACACATTTATTATTAAACGTAATTTAGTTTACTTTAATTCTTTTATTTATAGGAAAAGGTGTGCCATTTTTGATAAAACATTTTTAAAGCAAAATTTTATTTTGTAAATTGTCTGCATTTTTTCTTTGACTATAATATATTTGTACAAATCGATGATAGCTAGCAGTATGCCTTAACGCGTCTCCTTTTACAACACAAGTAACAATGACAATGATTTATATACTCGCTTTACAAGTTATATGGTTGTTTATTTATTTACTTTAGTTTACTTAAATCGCAATTTAACAACAACTAGATGCATTAAACAAGATATCAAAGAAAATAATTTATAAAACTATTTGTACTAAAAAATTAAACCTATTATAATATTTATATATATATATATATATATATATATACATTTAAATGTAATTACAAATATATAACGTATTGATCCATAATAAAATATCCCAATTCAATTGTTATATACAGTGGTAATAACATAATAACCAACATGCAATAAACTTTCCATTTTTTAGTTCCAATGTTATCATTATTTGAGCTATTTGGCATTGTAAAATTTAACTTTCATGTGATTAGATGTATATATATATATATATATATATATATATATATATATATATATATATATATATATATATATATATATATAGCACGTAACATAATTATATAAATTAGTTTGATAAACAATTGAATACTGTAACAGTGTGCCACATTTTAAAAACAGGTATGTAAGCCATTTTTTAACTTTGTGTTTGGCATTTACTTAAGTGTTTAAATAAAATGATAAGACTACTTACCTGTGTCATTTCCGTTTATCTTAACGCGTTTGATTTGAAGTACCATAGTAATAGAGTGTGTTACAAACTAGCATAATTTTATACATTAGATTTTGTTTTATACACTAGTTTGTGTCAACTGGCTAGTGTACAATTATGTTGCACAAATTTAGTAAATGTAGATTAGATTACAGTTAGCATACCTAATAATGAAGATACATTCCAATTGTTACTTTACTACAGTTTTAGTATTCTTATCTTTAACAAGACATAAAACAACAAGCAAAACGTTTTAATTTGTATTAACTTGTTGCATTTGACTGGGCAGTATAAATTGTTGGTGCCAGCGTAACGGAGTTGGGACAACAGTAAACCCCTAACTGCTAGAGCATAAGTTTGAGTGCCCCCACCGGTAATGAATAAGGTTCATTGCTTGGTTTGCTAAATATCCACTTGTTGAAAAATGTTTTTTTATAAAACATAATAATGTGTTTATTTTAGTACAAAATAATTTAAATAAATTTATAAACCCATATCTTCTCAAGTTTAAAACCGCAGTTTTACCCACTATGTAATATCGAGTTATGTTTAATGGTTCATAAGTCTTAAAAATTGTATTCTATTGCAATCTATATAAGTAGAAATGCTTGATAAATCATTATGTGTAACAAAAACGGTTTAATATGTTTTCTTTTATTCTTAATTTGTGACATTTCAATTTGTTTAATTCCAAAATATACTTTGTAACTACACGTACAACGTGTGCTAATTTACCTAGGCAGTACAATTTTTAGACAATGTCAAATTTAATTTTGATTTCGTTTTCTTTTGTGATTGCGGAGCATTTATTCGTTTTTGTAAAACTATTTAATTATAGGAAACACACTAAGTTATATAAAAACATTTTTCAAACATTATCTTATAAGTACTAGTAAAATATTTTATAAAAACTAATTTTATGCTAATTTTATAACCAAATTTTAATTTAAATCAAAAACAAGAATGTAGAGACTTAAGAAAGATTAAAAAATTAAAATAGTTGCTTACAAATAAATTATATTATTAAATATGTACACATATAAAAATAGATAATAAAAGCTATGCAATTTTAACATTATAAGTAATATTCATTGTTTTCCAGAATTTTGTTAAAGCTTTTAATATATAGGTTTTTACGTTTTTTAGTCCAATGTTGTAGAATTGGATTTTACACTACATAATTAATTTTCTCAATTATTTTTTTATTTCTAAATTTATTTACATCATCTTTTCAAATGATTTATTAATTTAAATGCATAAACGTTTTGGAATTATCTTAATTTTCTATATTGTAAACAAAATGATTGTTTTAATTTTAAAATTGTTTAGTGCTTACTTTGTGATTCTGCATTAAGTTGCAAACTGTATTATTATTGTGCCAATGTTTAAGTTTAATGCAATAATTACTTTTTTTTAATTACAGTTTTAGTAACTTAAGTTTGTAATTAATAAGTGTAATAAAAATAAAATTTTCAAAATGTTTGTTACAAACATATCAAAATTTTATTTTAAAAATCTGTAATGTTATGTTTATAAATAGCCATTTTCGTTTTTAAATAATAAATTTTAATGTTTATCTTCTAATAGTTTTAATTAGTATAATTTTAAGTAAAAAAAATTAATAATAGATAAATATTTATATTTGTTTCGTTTTTTATATTAAAGAATATTGCAAATAATGAGACAATACGTTTTAATATTTGAGCAACATTTTTAAAATTACTATTTTCTAAAAACAGATACAAATAAACCGCAATTTATAAAACATAAATGGCCAACAAACTTATCATTTGTTGTAAAAACACTTGTAATCTATATACTTGTTGCTTTAATCATTTTAAAAATCGTTACGTTATATTAAATTAGTTAACCCTTATTTTATTTTTAATTATTTTAACTTTCTTTCTGTGTGTGAGGTTTGATTATTAAGTATAAGTTTGTTTTTATAATAACTTTTCTGAAAAAGTGTTTTATTAATTGCATAAAGTGTATGCTTATTATGCAATTCCTGGTTGTCATTAATAAAATGAGTTAATAATGCTTAATTAACTACATCTTGTTTATCATAGAAATATTATTATTATTATTATCATTATTATTACTATCATTATTATTATTATTATTATTATTATTATTATTATTATTATTATTATTATTATTATTATTTATTATTATTATTATTATTATTATTATTATTATTAATGGTTATTGGCTTAAAAACTTCAGTAGAAGTAGCTTTCAGCACATAAAAATATAAAAAATTATAGAAATAAAGTACAATTAGCAGTATGTAACACCAGTCCAAAAATAAATAAATAAATACATGAATAAAGATTAAATTACATAAACAAAAAAACCTCAAAATTAACGTATATTTAAAAGTTATGTGCAATATTATGTCCATGAAGAGGCATAATATTACTTAGGAAACGTACTATAGTTAATAGTGTCCAAGTATAACAGTATACATAAAATGTGAATGACAATGTGTGAGCATGACTAATAAAACAATACACTGGATGAAGGATAATGAATGGTCACAAACTAGAATTAATAGTCAACTGGAAGGTGTCAACATACAGAATGGAATTGTATAAATATAAATATTTTTACCTGTAATTTACAAAACGTTTGTAAACAGCAAGTATATATTTTTGTTATAAAATAAAAAAAAAATATTTTTTTTATAATGCAGACAGTTCTTTAATAAATTTGCAGCAATTTATTTTAACAACATTAATTTATTTTTTTTAATGTACATTTTAATAAAAGCCATTTTGTACATGTTTAAAATAAATAATGTTTAAAAAAATTAAAATTATTTTGTTTATAGAACTTTTATTTTCTTTTCAAAATGTATCCGATAATTCTTTCGTAAAAAACAGTTTTAGTGGCTGCATATTTGGTATATCTACACAAGGACGGGGTAATTAATATTAAAAACAAAAATGTAAGTGTTCTTCTTGAAATTTCCGATACTCTATTATTTTAGCACAAAATACTTTAAAGTAAAATAATAAATCGTAATAAAATTATATTTATTTATTTTTATTTAATTGTTACTTTTTATATTTTTTTACAAAAACATTTATAACAAATAAATATTTTAACAAAAATTAAAAAAGAACTCGTGATAACACTCAAACTGATATCCACTCAAGTACTAGTTTACAGCCGAACCACTAAACTATTCCACGTTAAAACTGTGTAGGTAATCATTTAATTCTAACGACCGGCCCCAAATACAAAACGTCACTTTAGTTTGATATCATTTTATTACCTGAAAATGCCTATATTAAAAAATTCGGACAATAAAAAACAAAGTAAAAAATAATAAAATAAATTATTTTGTATTTTTTCAAACCAAATAATTAGTTTAGAATTGTCAAATTTACTTGAATAATAAATTTACTAGGTTTTTAAGTCAACCAGAAGCACAATACAGCTGCTTTTTCCCTATTTGGAATAATTAGCATCGTATACCTTTCAAGTTTTACACACACACACATAAACTTAAACCCACGCCCTATTTGCTGTCAGACCAGCGCCCTAAACCACTTAGCTACGGGTGAATCACTTTATCCATGTAGATTTATTATTTATAGTGAAGTTGATCAGTTTTAATTACTCAGTGTCCTCAAATGCTGCTACGTTACTACCGGTTTGGCAAGTAAGAGAACTTTTTAACTAAGATTTTACCATATAGGTCCTTGCATACTGCCAGGTTTAATAGCCTATATAATACTGTTTAGCTATATTTATTAATGTGTTTTTAAAAAAATTATTTGTTTTAAACTTGCTACATTAGAATTGTCAGATTTACTTAAATAATAAATTCACTATGTTTGAAAATCAACCATCAACTAAATATAAACTGATTTATTTTTTAAAATTCAATTATTTTTGTTTTATTTATTCATTTATTTTTATTTTATATTTGCTACTACTTAATGTTTTACGAGAAACATCTTTAAGCCGTGGACATTTTAGCGAAGTCGAACGTGGGCCTGCATTTTAATGCCGGTGATAAAATTTGAACTCATGTCCACCGAGGTCCGAATTCGAACACTGTACCGCTAGACCACCCCGGCATAAATAAAAATATAAATAAAATAATATTTATATGTTGGATACAATATTTTACTTCTAAAATTTAACTTAAAATTTTTTAAAATTATTTATTTTTATTTTTATTATTTTTTATTTTACTGGTAACATCTTTTAGTAATAAACATTTTGCAAAACCAAACGTGAGCCTACATTTGACGCTGGTGATGACATTTGAACCCATGTCTATCAGGTCCAAGTTGACTGCTGTATCGCTATTCAAATATATATATATATATATATATATATATATATATATATATATATATATGCATATTAAAACCACCGAAAATTGTAGTTAGTTTTATTAGAAACAAAACTTTACAATTGAAAGCTGATCTATTTTGTTATATATTTTTTCTAAAATACTTTATTTAATTAATACTGTTAAAAAAATAGTTTACAATTAAATTATGTTAATATTTAAACTAGTAATAAATAAGTATAATATGTATATGTTTGTTATGATATATATATATATATATAAGTTCTTTAAACGCGAGGAATTTAAAATAAAGAATTTATTAAAAAAATTAGTGTTTTAAGTATATAAAATGTTTACCAAAATATTTAATACTACATTAATTAAACTAAAAATAGATTGCGTTTCTATTGGCGCATATATAAATGTATGTATGTAAATTCTTTTGAACTACCAACCTTAAAGTAAAATTAATAACAATAACTTTTTTCGTTCGCCAAGAAATTCAATTAAGCTAAATATAAACAAAAACCTTTTTTAATATTTACAGTTAAAAAATGTTTACAACTTTTAAAGAAAATCCTGCATTATCTTTATATTACTATTATACCTAAATTAATGTTTATTTTAAAATGACTTTTTAAAAAAAATGAAAAATAAAAATAATTGTAAATAATATGAAGCATTTTATATTTAATTGAATATTTATTTTGAGTAAAATATTATTCAAAACATACTACTTATATAAATGTAATTATATATATATACAATGATTCGGGATGAACCATTTGGCTTTAAAAACAAAGTGTTGTGTGGGACAAGTTTTCAAAAACATTCACTCCGGTTGTTAGAAAGAAAAAGCCCACCCTCGACAAGTAATGTGTTGGTTTGGTATTAAGTATAATCAACCTATCAAATGGAGAATTATATCTGGTACCTTAAATAGTGAAAAATTTGTTTCAGTTATGAAGGATGTTTTTCATTATGAAATGCAGCACACTTACACGGGGGTTACTACTGTTTTTCAGGACAATGCTCCATGTCATACGTCCAAAAAGGTAACGTCATATTCATCTAACTTCACTATATTTGCTTTATATTTACATTTAGACAGTAGAGGGGCTAAAATCAAAAAAGCTATCTTTCGCTCAATTGCCACCTAACAGCCCGGATATCAATGTTATTGAAAAATTTTTTCAGTATGCTAAAGCGCAATATCAATAAGCATACCGAAATTGAGGATTTATGTGAACGCATTCGGTTTGTTGTTCAATATGAGATAAAACAAGAATATATCAACACTCTCATTGACAGCATTCCAAAACGCCTGGATCAGGTTGTTCAAAAGAAAGGCGATCACATAGATTATTGAATTTTTTGAACGTTGTAATGTCCTTAATCATTTGGTAACTGAAAAAATTGCGTGCAATCTGTATTTTTATTGATAGTTGACGTTATAAATCATGTTAATCATTTTACTCCATTTCCGATTTTGCACCCGTTGATATTTTATATAATTTTTTTTACTTACAATATATATGTATATATAATTATAGTTTTTTTTCAATTATTATATAGTATTGTATATTTTATAATTGAAGTGACGTTTCTCTTGTATGCTATGTAGATGCTAGAGAGGTTTTAGTTAAATAATCACTTTTTTGCAGTAATTGTTGTGAGGGTTGTATATATATAAATTTCAAAACAATTAATTTATTAGTAATTAATGTGCTTAATTTTATTGTTTTAGAATATTGTTTTATACGCCTAAATTTGTATTTATTTACCACAAATATAATTTTTATTGTTTCATAATATTAATCCAAACAAAAAGATATATACGTAATAAGTGTAAAGTAGTGAACGAGAGCCATTTTTTCTCATAATTTCATCATTTGAAATGTGATCGCGCCAGGTAATCCTTAAAATACTTCTATGACACCAGCGATAAAAAACATCCACCATCTCATAAATCTTGTCTGTTTTCTTCCACGTTCCACTCCAATATACTGCCGTACGAATCATTAATGATGCAAACAAACAAAGTTTTATCTTCAAGCAAATAGAAGAACATGATCATAATGATTTGAGTTTATGGAATATTGACTTTGCCTTTCCAAGTCTGACTTTAGCATCAATTTCGGTTTTTCTGTTTTTACCAATGATGCTTCCCAGATATGTAAAATGAATCAATATTTTGTCCACTAATTTTGATGGGCAAATCATTATTTGACTTAGTACACAACATTTTTGTTTTTAAACAATTAATCCGTAAGCCAATATGAGAACTGACATAAGTGAGACGTGTTGTCATGTTTTGTATTATTTCTGAAGTTTTACTGAGTTGACCAATATCATTTGCAAAATCCAAATCTGTTAATCGGCCATAGTTCCATTTAATACCATAAGACAAATTATTTATAGATCGAGTCAAAATGACATCAATTACCAAAAGAAACAAAAACGGTGACAAAATACATCCTTGGCGTACTCCCGTAACAATTTCAAACATAGCAATATGACCACTTTTTGTTCAAACACAGCAACTTGAATTTTGGTATAGCAAACGCATAATTTAGACATATTTCAACGGTATTCCGTAAAATTTAACGATTTTCCACAAAGTTTCTTGATAAACACTGTCAAAGGCTTTTATAAAATTTATAAAATTGATTGTAACTGATTGCTCAACTTTTGGACATTGCTCAATAGTGTTACGGAGGGTGAGTACTTTTTCAATGCAACTTCTTCCTTTTTATAAACATGCTTGTTGTTTTTAAAGATGTTTATCTACCGCATTATTTAAACGATTTAAAATTTCTTTGCAAAACATCTTACCAGGAACAGACAATAAGGTTATTCGGCGCCAATTATTGCTATTGTTCAGACTTCCTTATTTGGGAAGAGAAACAATTACCCCTTGTACAAATCATTTGAAACTTGTTTATTATACCATATAATATTAAATAAATGAACAAGCTCGCGTACTACAACGCCACTTCTATGTTTAAGCACCTCTGCAGTTATCTCGTCAAGTCCTCCTGTTTTAACCTTTGAATTGCATAAATTATTTCAGTTACAGAAATGTCATTAATACGTATATCCGGATTTTGAATTACATTCATATTATTATCATTATCAAAATCTATGAGAGTATTTGACATGGGCTGATTAAGTACTTTTTTTAAATGTTCTACCCATCTAGATGATTGCTCATCACCTGTTAGAAATAAACGACCATCTTTTCCTTTGATTGAAATAGCGATGTTCTTTCTAACTCTCGACAGTTGTTTTACAATTTTATACAGAGTCTTGGAATTATTTTTTGCTGCTACCTTATCTGTTTTTTTTTGCATCTGCTTTCTAATTAATTATTATCATTATTTTTACGGCAGCATTTTTAATCTTTTTAAATTCCAGGAGACTGATAAAATCCAATATTTCTTTGTAAAACGACATTTTCTAACTAGTACATTTACTGCACAGTCTGTAATTGTTTTATAAAACAATTTCTATTGATCATCAGACTTTTCTACTCTTTTCAGATTTTGAAATAAATTTTTAGGAATTGTAAAATTGATTTGAGATGTTTGGCTGTTTAAGCTTCTCACACGAAATAGATGTAATATCTTTATGGTTTCTATTGTCTTTAATTTTAAACAAAATTTTCTAACAACAAGATTGTGATCAAAACCAACATCTGCACTGCGATATGCAGGTACATCTTGCAATAAAGATCGCCATTTTGTGCTAATACAAATGTAGTCAATCTCGTTTGTTGTTTTTCCCTCTGAAGAAACCCACGTTGTCTTGTGTATATTTTTGTGAGTAAAAAAAGTGTTGCCAACACTCATTCCACAATGACTGTTTAGCGTCAACAACCTATAACTATTATCATTTATGCTATCAGCATAGCCATGTAGTCCAACATTTAAGAAGTACCCACATCTATCTTTGTTCAATTTTGCATTGATATTACCAATCAATATTTTAATGTCTCTTCTTGGCACATCATCCAACAAACTTTGTAATTGATCACAGGAGATATGTTTTTGGTTCTCCTCAGTAGCCTCAGACTTGCACAATTGTTACTTTTGCAAATCTGGTGTTGAATCTAGCTGAAATGATACGGTCGCTTACGGGCTTTTATCCAATCATAGCTTTAGCAGCATTTTTCTCAACATAATAACAACTCCATAAATATAATGTTCTTCATGTCCAGAATGTAAAATTGATTTATCTCTATGACCTTGACCTTTCCATCGCATTTCGCTAATACCCAAAATATCTAAATTGTACTTTTTCATTTCTCGAAGGACTTGTTTTAACTGTCCAGTACGAAAAAGTGTGCGAACATTCCATGTCCCAACACTGGTTAAGGTTTTGGCATTAAAGATTTTGAAAATTAAAGATTGAATTTCCTTTAAACTTTTACTTAACCTTGTTATTTGTGTAACTTTGTCATTTAGATACGTGCAATCACTTCTTTGCAATTGTTTACTGGAATGGCTTCCTCTTTTTGTTTATGTAGCAGTATAATTTTTTTTACAGAATTCAGGTTGCTAACTTTGTGTTCAAACCCTCCTCTTTTATCCAGGACTGTATATTAATAAAATCAATAATAAAATTATTATATTTACCGAATAATTAATATATATATAGTTCACTTAAAACAAATTAAAGGTTTATAAAATTTATAAAAACCTTTATTTATAAATTATTACTATAAATATAAATGCATAAATGTTTTGTAAAAAAAAACAAATTGAATTGTAATTATTCAAAGTATAGTAATTTTTAATTTTAATTTAATCACATATTTACCGTTTAGGCTTTATTTATATTTATTATCATAGTAACATTCTATTTTATTTTGTTCCGAGTATTTGTACTACTACTTTTTTATTTTGTTTTTATCTATCTATTTATTCTTATTGATGACAAAAATGTATTTTGCACCGAATGTATCTTTATTGAGATGGTAATGCTTAATGTAATAATGATAATAATAATAATAATTTTGATTAGTTCCTTGTATCAAAAACAATGCGTTCAAAATTATTTTTTATTTTTTTAATATAATTATTGACATTTGTACGTTTTATAAATTTTTATTGTTTGACTTTACTATTATAATTGTTATTTTTTAATTTATTTTTGATTACTAACGTAGGCCCGCATTTAGAGCCGGTGGTGGGATTCAAATCCATATCCACCCATGTCCATGTCGAGTGCTGTACCTCTAGACTACTCTGGTACATGTTATGATTTATTAACGATAATTTTAAAATATTTTAATTTTAATAATCAAAAACTTGTATTTTTTATTTTTAAGTATTTTTTTTTATTATTTAAAAAATTGCTCTTAAATGGCACCGGGTTCAGCGTGATCACCAATGTCCTAAACCCGGGAGAGGCTTGCCACAGCACTTTGGTGGATTGAAGCTCGCGACGGTTTCTAATCGGGTTCCCTCGGGTGCGCAGTTTCTGTCAGTTAAAAGATTTCACGGTACTCCTTTGTTTCTGCCGGTGTAGTCTAGAAGTAAAGTGTTCTTCTTCGACGTAGGTGAGAATGGGTTCGAATACCACCATCAGCTCACTAAATGCCCACATTCGGTTTCGCTAAAATGTCCACTGCAGAAAAATGCTTTCAGTAAAGTAGTAATTATAAATTAATTAAATAATTTGCGTTATTTTAACTAATTGTAAAATTTTAAAAATATGTTTTTACATAAAAATACTTTCAACAGAATTAATTATTAGTAATATAAATTACTATTAAAAAAGTATTTAAGTATTTTCTTTTTAAATGCATACACGTAAGCCAGCGTATTATGCCAGTAGTATAATTTATGCTCTTTCATTTAAATTAAGCAATTTAAAAATTGTGCTGCTCCTCTATAACTGACAACAGTAGCTACTGTTTATTTTGGCTTTAGTTAAAAAAAGTAAGAAATGTTTGTGCGCCCTTATAACCATAATTAATCATGTTGATGATTTTAAATAAGGATGTAGGCACTGATGATAATTTTAAATAAGGATGAAACAGTTGTACAATACTCCTGGTTAACTGAAACCAAATAGATTTATTATTTAATTGAATTTGACAAATATAATAAAAACCCTTGAAAACCCATAAATAAATATAACCAAACCGTGCTCTATAAGGCTGTTAAACCTGGTAGTATGCAAGCACATATATGGTAAAAATCCTAGTGGAAGGAATCACTTACATGTAAATATTGGTTTATTTAGAATTGACAGAATCACTTGAATAGTTAATTCACTTGGTTTTAGTTAACCAGGACAACTGTACAGCTGTATTATCCTTATTTGGAATTATCAGCAGTTTTGCACACATATAAACCCACGCTCTATTAAATCAGCGCCTTAACCATTGATCTACGGGTAATTTAACTTAAACCTGTAAATTTATTATTTATAGTGAATCTAAATAATTATGATCTAAATAAGGATGAAACAGTTGTAGAGTGCTCCTAGTTGACTCAAATGTAGTGGATGTATTATTCAAGTAAATCTGACATTCTGAACTAAACTTAATGCAATTAAATAATTTTAGATAGGCTAGTCATTAATATTTAGTTTATTTTTATTTATTTGTTGTTATTATTAGTATTATTATTATTATTATCGTTATTATTATCGCAAAACCGTTTTGCTTTGGAGAACATTGAAGGAAAAGAACGTTTTATGTAATTGCGTTTTGAAATGTTGGCATTAAACATCTGAGACATTTATAATTGTCCTTTTGACTCTCATTCTTGTGCTGACTTTTATTTTTTCGTTGTTTAAACATTATTTTAAAAATTAAGTTGCTAACCTTGTAAGTTTCTTCTTTTGTCAACCGAAGTTAGGACCGTTTACAGTAGATTTTAATTCATTTTTACAGTTGTTAAATTATTTAATATAAATAAACGTGTCTTTAATTATATGATTTTGTTTAATCATTGAAAATATTGTTGGTTTAAAATTTGAACGTACCTTAAATAATTTAACTATATTAGTTTGAATATTGTAAAAGAAAAAATTTAAATTAATACAATTATTTTTTTAGTTTGTTTATACTTTGGCTTTCTTTTATTTTATCATTAACGTTAGCATTATCCTTATCTACAGTCTCTAATATTTCGGGAATTATGCATACAAGCATTGTAGAAAAACACAATAAAATTGTCAATATAATATAGAATATTTGATTATTTTTTTTTTAAATAAACGTACAATATTAATTTAAAAATAACTTGTTTTAATAAAAAATATTAATTAAAACTATAAAAAATTAATGAATACTTGTTTGTGTTTAATTACATTAAGTTTATGCGTAATCGCATGCTTTAAATTACGAACGTACATATACAAAAATTTATGTTTTATAAAAAACGAATTATTGAAATACGTAGCATATATTGACTAACGTAAAAACAATCTCTACATAAAAACGTTTGTTAAAATTAGTTATTGTAAATAGGTTGTGTTTTAGAATGAGCCACTGTTAAAATTAACACATTAAAATTGATTTATATTCTTATACCACTTAAGCATATTAGACACATCTACATTTTAAAATAACCCTAAAAAATTATTAAGAAATTGTTTTTTGTACAAATAGCATTACCGAATTTTTGCTTAGACAAAAGCTCAGAATTTACACATTTTGAAAAAATAAAAATACTACTGAATTATTTATTTAAAAATAAATTATATTTTAAAATATGTAAATAAATATATAATAAACATTGCTAACTTCACAAATTTAATAGTTCAAAAGATAACTATAGTTTGTACAACTTACCTTAAACACTTTAGATAGGAATTAACCAAATTATAATATAATTTTGTAAAATTTTATTTTTTAACAAAACAATAATTTTTGGTCTAAACAATAAAAAATACCTTAAATTAAAAATTATGATAAAAAGCACCTTACTTTTTTAGAGGTATGTATCGGAGCATTGTTCTGAACAACTACGAAATATTTAAAAGCGTTTTTGTTTTAGTTCAGACTTAAAAAATGGTTACAAATTTTGAGCTGTCTAATAAATACTTGATTGTACTTAATTCAATAATATCTATAATAAATATTTTACATTTAAACAATGGATTTATAATGTTGGAAAAAATTAGGACTACAAATAACCGTGGATTGCATTGTCTATAGTTTGTACTTTAAAGTACACTCATCAGTAAAAAATGTATCTCCAAAATCATACGTCACTGTTTTCATACATATTTACAAATTCCACACGTCTTTCTTAATGTTCTACTGTTAACAAAGCATTTTTACATATTTTCTTTAACTGCAGATTGACTAATTTTATCTGTTCCCAAATAAACAAATATAAAAATTTTTAATCTTTTTAATTATGTTTAATTGGTTTCATTTTATTTTTTTCAATTTAGTAATTATAAACGAATCATGTTGTTCATTTGTAAATAGTACAGATCCATTTCCTGCTGTTTATGAATGTGTATAATTTTTTAAAATTTTGTATACAGTCCTAGTACATATCTTAAATACATCTGCAATTTGTTCAATAATCAAATCAAAATTATGCCATTTTTTTATTTGTTTGCAGTTAAAAAAAAGCTTCCATTATTGAAACGTATTGTAATCACTAACGGTAAATATTTATAATTGTGTTTAAGATTAAAAGATTTATTTTTTTATAATATAAATTATTTTAAATTTTATATACATACAAATTTTTAAAACTAATTAATTTGCTACAAATTAAATGTATGCAGTAACGTTGTTAGGTAATGTAAACATTTGTAAAATTATATAAAAATAATGTTTTATTAAACTTACTGTTGAGTAATTATTTTATATAATAAATTTAATTTGTTTATAAATTGTAATTGTAACCATTACCACTTACTCATTTAAATTATTTAAGAATTTCAAGACATTTTAATAATTTTAATTATATTAAATTTACAAACAACTACCACATATGTAAAATAATAATTTAAAGTTAACAATATTTAGATAAAGCGTTTTAATTAAAAGAAAATTTTTAAAATAAACTTGTGTAATTTAAAAAAAATGTAAATAATATTTATACAAAGAATAACAAACAACAATTTTTACAAAATAAAACTACAAGAATAATAATTTTAATATATATTTCTTAATGTGTTCAAATATAAAAAATATTTGGTTGTTAAATAATTATTTTTAATTATTTTTTTTACACAGAGATATAATAATTATGATTTTAAAATAATTAAAATAGTAAATTGTATTATTTAACTTTTTTAATCATGTTATTTTTAAAATAAATAATTTTGTTTTAAAATTAGGGTTTATGTTTAGCTCTATTAATTAAAAACTACTTTTGCTTACTGTTTAAGTAATAAACTCATAAAAATAATTAAACTTATGTATTTCATGTCTTCTATTTTTTTTTGTTTGGAAGTATGTATTTGTACACAGTTAAAAACATTTGAAATCGTAAAAATAATTTAACACATTTTATTTTTATAATGGATGTTATTTTTTAAACAATAATATATTAAGTCTTACTAATTTTAATTGTAAATCGTTTTATGTATTTAGTTAAATTATATATATATTTAAATATGTTTGTAACACAAGTGATATAAACGTTAATTTAGGCCACAATTTTAACTTTTTGTGTATTAAAACATTTTTAATGTTAAATATAATTTTCTTAATTAAAATAATAAATAAACAATGATTTATTTTTATTTTTGTAATGTTTATTAAAGTAATAATTTAGATTTTATTATATTTATATTATTTAGAAAAAATAAAAAAAATTTGTAAGGAAGGGCACGAGCAGTTGTCAATAAACTTTAAACGTATTATTTCTGTTTTAATCGAACGTTAAAAAGTTTTGTTTAAAACAAAATAATTATTTTGCATTAACTTACACTTTTATTAATTATAATTAATTAATCTTTTACAACACGGAAGTATTTATGTTTTTGAGATCGTTAAGTAAATAGCATTTAAATAAAAGATTAACGTCAATTATACTTTAAATTTATATCAAAAATTAAAAAAACTAAGTACAATAATTATGCAACCATAATTGTAAAGATAATAATTATTTCATTACTAAAATATGGGTTTCTACATAACCAAAAACGTGTACCAGATAATATTAATTTATAATAAAATAATTTATTTTTAAAATATTAATATATATAAAATTTAAAACAATTTACTATGTTAAAAAAATTGAACAAAAACGGTTTCTATTTTAAAAATAATACCAATTTATTAATCTAATATTATTTTTGTTAATTTAATGTTAAAAGCATATTTAAATGTTTTATTACGGTTATTTAATTAGACTGTACGACTGCATTACTATAATATTTTTATTAAAAATAACAAAACAAATAAAGAATGTAATAAATTTAACTAAATCATTTGGTTTATTGTATATGTTTTTAAAATAAACACTTAAAATAAGTATGCATTTTTAAAAGTAAAATAAGTTTAAAACAATCGACTAGTAAACTAAATAATAGTTCTGTTATTAAAAAAACAGCATGTTAATGACTGTTTAATGTATATTTAAATGTATATTTAAATAAATACAATTTGTATAAACAGACAAAAATATCAATTAACTTAAAGTTAACAAAAAATTAATGTTAAAGTTAAACTTTAAAAAATAATGTCAGTCTTTCATACAGTCAACTCAATATGGTTATGTTCTTTTATCCGCCTAAAAAAATATTTTGTTTGTACTTATAAATAATCATTCTTACAGCAATATATAGGAGTGAAATATAAAAGTAACAGGACAACATTGATAAAATAATAAATGCTTTTTATCGCCAGTGTCTTAAAAGTATTTTTAAAATTACCTTGAGCGATTACATTTTAAATAACAAGATTATAAAAAACTGACTTTTGTTAACTAGATGACATCATTACAATTAGACAAATAAAATTAATTAGTTTAATTTTGCGTTTACCGCCCAAAAAACTAGCAAAAATGGTTTTAGAATAAACAATTGAAAATATTAAAAGATTGGTAAACTACTGAAAACTTGGCTAAGAACCATCCGGAAAAATTTAATTAAAATGAATGTTTTATGGGATCAAACAGACCGTTTGGTACAATGTTCAAATGCATAAAAAGTTTTTGTTGTTTTATGTTTGCTTTAATTTATAAAACTCTGTTGTTGTTTTTTGTTATTACTGTTGTCATATAGCCCCATGTTTATTTTTAAAGCGAGAAGGTTTTGTAATAATAATATCAAATAACAAATGCAAATGTGTATGTAATTAAGCATATAAGTATTGTATAATTTTAACTTATATAACACATATATAACAAATTAATTAATTGTTTCTAATTTTTATGTACTTTTTATAAATTATTGTGTAAACAATTAAACAATTAAATTATATAATTTGAATACACGGTTTTTTTTATTAAACTATTAGTTTCTAGACTACATAATCACAAACGTAATTTTTTTTAAATTATGTAGCGACCGAACTACAGTATATAAAAAATTTTAATTGTTAAAAATTACATTTATACACAAAATGTTACAATTTTAATGTAACTTACATTTATGTGTTAAATAAATATTTTAAATAAACATTTTTAAATGAAGAATGTAGGACATATAATATACAATTTATAAATATTAATAATTGCATTATTTTAAAAACATTATTTAATAAATATGTAGCGGTAAAATTAATTAATTTAAAAACAATGCTAAAATAGTGTTTAAAACACTTTTATATTATATAGCAAAACGAAAAATTATATTTTCAGAGTAACGATTACATAAAGTAGATTTACATACAAATATATATATATATAATATTTTATAGCGTTTTATTGTATAAAAATAATGTATTATATTTCTAAAATTTATAAATAAGTGTATTGTAAAATATTATCAATAAACTACACAATAATATTATGTTAAAATTACAATTTTATAAAAAGTAATTGCAAAAAAATACTTAGGAAATAATAATTTTGTTAAAATTTTAATTTAAAAATATTTATTTTTAAATACAATATAATACATTTTTAATGTTATACTTAATCAAAACAGTGCTTTTATTTATACCAAATAAAAATATTAGACCAAGATTAACACTATACTTAAATAACAATCTTGTACTTTTAAAAATAAATAATAAATGTTTATAAAAAAAATTAAATGTTTTTTTCAATTTATGAGTTTTAAAATCATAAATACAATAATTTACGACAATATATTGCATTTTTCAAAAATGCAGTTTACTAATAAACATTTAAACAAATTGTAACAACAATAACAAAATTGTTTTAATAAATAAAATATTTAAAATAAAATTATTTTATTTTTTGTATAATAAAATAAATTTTATTAATTTTTAAATCTACTTAATAATAATATTAATATGCATTATAAATTTTAAAATTGTAATTTCGCTAATAACTGTTTTACAAATTTAATAATAAAGTACACAATAACATTTGTTTTAACAATAAAATACAATACCATTATTATGAAAACTTGAAAAATAGTTTTATCTACTATAATACATAAATATACAAAATAATGGCAACAAACTTAATAATGTCAGTAATTTAAGTGATATTTACGCTTTTGTTCAACCTCTACCAGCAACTTGGGATAGGAATTTATTAATGCAATTTTTTACAACATGATTAAATTTTGTTTTCAATGATACGTCAATTTCCATGCGGTTCACCTCACGTTTTAAAATACCAGAAACATTTTCAATTACATTGAGGTCTGGATTGTATGGACGAAGTTGAATAAAAGTAAGTTTTTTCCTTTTCAAAGCTTTTGTGGTTTAAATAATAAAAACGTGTAGTAAATTGCAAGCTATGTTAAAATACACATTACCACTTTTAAAGTATGCACAGGAACATCGTTTTTAATAATTGTTAATTGTCCTATAGCATTTCTAGACAGCTCACTATAAAACAAATCTCTAAATATTTGTACAAATTCAGCGCTGTTTAAATTATCACTAGTACGCATCCATTTTGGAGACTGATTGTACTTAATTGCAAAATATCCTTTAACACATGAAAGATGTGCAACTTTTATAGCAGTACAAGTGTGGTTGAGTGGGAAATTTGGACTATAAATAACCTTCGAATGTTCAATCTATAATTCATAGGATATAGCACACTCATCTGTGAAGTATATTAATATCCAAAATGACAATGAATAATGTTTGTACTTTTTGGAAAACTCCACTCGTTGTAATCTATTGGCACGACTAAGTGGAGGTTTTTAACAACCGCTTTAAGAATGAAGCCTTCAGATTTCATCTTCCTTCTTACAATTGAATATGAAAAATCTTCTAAATATTGATTTTTTATTTGTTTAATATCTATTGTTCTGTTTTTTAAGCTGCTTAATTATAAACTAATCATCTTGTTTGCTTGTTGAACGTTTTCTACCAACTGTGGGTGATCTGGGGCTTGTTTTATTATTCAAAATGTTGTACACAGTTGAAACATCTATTTTCATGCATTCGGCAATTGTTTGAACTTTTGTGCCTTTTTTATAAAGACTTTGAACTAATTCATAATTATGGGTAAACAAATAGCGACGCTGAGCTGTTTTAACCATAAGTATTGTGTGCGGAATTAAGAAGCCTTTTTATCAAAATTCCAAATTTTCAAATAGAAAATAAAAATCGACCTTGTGTTTAAATTATTAAAAATAATTTAATAATTTTTTTGAAAAAAATTTGTTTTAAATTTTTTTATATTAAAATACTTTTAAAATAAATTATTTATTGACAATTTAAAAATACAGTGCAAATTTGTAAACATATGTATGAGCAGTGATTTTATTTTAAAATTTATTATTTTTAAAAAATAAAAAAATATTTTTGTAAATAAATTACATATTTTAATATTTAATAAATTTTAACTAGAATAAGTTCAAATTTAGGCATCGTATTACCAGCGTATGTACCAAAGTTATATATTTATTAAAAATTGTAGCGCATTAATCGAATCTTTATGTGTAAAAAAATTGTTATTTTAAAAATGTATATTAATTTATTTTACAAACATATTTTTTTAAAATTAACTGGAATGGAATACGTTGCCTACTGTATTTAAATCTTAACCAGAACTTTATAATTGTTGTTATTTTGTACTTTAAGATCACAAAATCAACCCTTGCTTTATGGTTAAATAAAACAACTCTGTTATTGAAACTTTTTTGACTTATTGTATATGCATCCAATAACACTGCGATAAAATGGGATGCAAATTGATAAATCAATGAAGAAAATAGTTTATACTTTACATGCATTGCATCAAACAATGTTTTGTTAGCACAATGAGTTGATGTTACAGAACTACAATCGATAAGTGTATTAATAATTTTATATGGTTAAATACAAACAGCATAATGATTTTGACTATAGTAAAATACAAATAAACATGAAGGTCGTTTGTCATAACCTAAAATACATACTGCCCTGGAATAACTGCATTCAGATAGCACAATGTGAGAATAAAAAAATTAAAAAGCGGTTTATGATTAATGAATAATATTGCATAGAAAAATATACAGCTGCATCACTGATTATCTGTACTAATTGTTCTCAAACCATTTTAAAATTTTTTTATTTCTGCTTAATGGCATACAAATGTAGTTATTCTAGAGGTAATTAATAAAAATACATATTTTCAGTGTAAAAATATCAAGAGGAAAACAAATGTGTATAAATGGTAAATTAAAGATTATTATTAAAGTAGATGTTATCCATTTACCAATTTTCTTTCATACTAGTTGTGAAGTTTCTAGAGTACTAATGCTTATAATAAACTCGGACAAGGAACCCAATTTTTACCAAAGATTGTGCAAATCCCTCGTTGTGACTTTTTTTTTAAATTTGTCACGGGCATATATACGAAATTGGGAAATAGGTAATTTTTGCATAATAATTTTAATTTAGATTCTTTGTCCTTCGATATCCTCTTCCTGCTAGGATCTAAAGCAATTTCTTCCCTGGAGTATGTGTGTTTGTGCTTCAAATTTTGTTCAATTATAATATATTTATCGTTCTTAAGTTTAACAGTAAAACGTGCAGAACAATTTGAATTTTTAGTTTTACAAAAAACTACATAAAAATTAAGTTACTTCGTTTTACAAACTTCTGTGCTTTCTAATTTTTGGTTTTGATAAAAAGTACAACTCACTTTGTCATCAACTCTCTGACCCCTATTTTACCATTAATTCTTTGCACTTTGACGCTTCTACTGTTTTTAATATTCTAACCAGTCTTAAATCTCCCTCTTGCGGACCTGATGGCGTTTTTCCCAGGGTCCTTAAGGAATGTGCGGAGGTCTTAGCTCCTCATCTAAGTTATATTTTTAACCTCTCTTTCTCCACTGGTTGCATTCCAACCATCTGGAAAATAGCATTTATAAGGCCTATCTACAAATCGGGCTGCAAGTTTAAACCTGAGAGCTTTAGGCCAATTAGTATTTTATTATCCCCAAGCAAAATAATGGAAAGGTTTGTCACATCACCAAATTAAATTCTATTAACCCTGCTCAACACGAGTTTCTGCCCCGTAAGTCTTGCCTAACAAACTTAATAACCTACACTATTAGCATTTCTTCAACTTGACTCTAGCCCTTTAGCGGACGCTATCTATTTTGATTTTGCGAAAGCCTTTAATAAAGTTCCACATGATTTGCTTATATTACTGGACCTATCCTCTAGATCACTGATTTCCCTATCTATGACCGCTCTTGTTAGGTTGGGTGATCTTCCTCTTTGTAACATCACCAGGGGTTCTCCAAGGCTCAGTCTTAGGCCCTTCTATTCATCCTTTACATCAACGACTTACCATCGGTTGTCAACTCTAATATTCTTTTATATGCCGAAGATGTTAAGATCTGGAGTTCCAATCCAGAATTCCTACGTCATGATATTTTTAATATCAACAAATGGGCGCTTGATAATTCTCTCCCGTTAAATCATTCTAAATGTAGGCATATTTCTTTTGGTAAGCCATCTGGAAATACCTTCAAGATGTCTCCAGACGATACTCTTCCATTAGAAACTGTTAAAATTATTAAAGACTTAGGAGTATTATTCGACTCATCTCTTAACTTCACGGGGCATCACAACAGGGCTATTCATAAGTGTTATAGCTTGATAAAATTCTTCAATAAGAACTTAGGAAGTATGTCTTCGAAAGCGTTCGGCTAATTTACATGCTTCTTTACATAAGGCCCTGATTTAGAATATTGTGCCCAGGTCACTGCCTCCTTGTCCTTACTTCTGACATCAACAACCTACAAAAAGTTAAAAAGGACTATTTCCAGGTTGCTAAAGTCGTATAAAAACACACCCTATCGTAGCAAAAGATTGGCATTTATTGCCATTCTGGCAGGGCAGATAGGCGACTCCAAGAGACCCCTATTTTGGTGCATCAACTCATCTCCTCCGAACTCTCAGTCCTTTCTTTAACCTTGCCCACAACTTACCTTGAGTGGGCATAATCTGAAGTATTAGGCAAACCCAGAGCTTCCACTAAGACTAGATTACACCATTTTTTCCTCTACAGAGTTATTAATCACTGGAATCGACTCTTGAGATCGTTAATGCTCAAACTACCCAATACAGATAAATCAAAACGTTTATACTGACCCTATTTTATATTTCTATTCTATTTCCTTTAACGATATTGTTGATACCATTTGAACCGAGGATCAAAAAGGAGTCTGACTCCTAATCAACTCGTGAAATATCCTTGTATCTGTGAAACCTTGACGTATGGAAATATTTTACCACGGTTTTGTCCAGACATACAGTAATAAAACTTATTGTTAGTATTTATTTTAAAAGCGTGGATAATATTTCACTCTCCTTCAATTAGAATAGGTACATCGAGTCCAATCCGGTGCACAAACAAACGCCATTGCTAAATGAGGCGAGAGAACAAAAAAATGTACATTAAATAGTGCCTAAAACATTCAATTACAGTTCAATTTTAAAATAAACTAATCAGAGAACAAAATTCACATCTAATAAAAATTTACTCAAATTTTGACTAATTAAAATTATATGACGTGTGTAAAATTCCTTTATCTTACAAATTGACTTGTTTGGATCAAGTTGGATAGCTACCTATACGCAAACGCCCTTATTACCAATTTACCTTTGTTTTACTTGCAGAAACCTTTATTATATAATTTCAATAATCTGTTCTTCAAATATCCGTTGAAGTAAAACTCCTGTTTTGTGTGTTATCTTTATTAATAAAATGATAAATTGACGTTTGGTTCTATAATTACAATATTAATATAAATGCGACAACTCTTTTAAATTTACATCAATATATATATATATATATATAAATCAACATGAATTTAATAATAATATAGGATACAAACACTACCAAGAACAACTAATGTTATATAACAATAATAATAATAATAATAATAAACACAATGTTAATAAAAAACAGCTTACAACAAACTGTTCCACGTTATTGCAGTCAAAATTCAAACAAGTGCCAAATTAACAATCAGTCACAAACAACTAAATAAGCACAAATAAACAAACATTTATAAGTTAATTATTGGTGCTTTTTCAAGGTAATAATTAGGATTTTACACTCCCCCCAAAGCACCAATAAATTGAATAGAAAGTCTTATATAATCATCAACGTTTAATTTGATGCCAAGAATGAATTGTAGTTTGAACGTTGTTCACTATTCACAATCGATTGGTATGGAATTTCGACCAAAGGTAGGCAAATTAACGTTCGACCAATATTGACGGTTATAGTCCGTTTTTCAACCAGAATAAACAAAATTTAATACAAGCAAGCACGTTTAAACACTTAAATTGAACCATACATACAATGATGTATATTGCAAAGGCATGTTAATAGTACACCAATAATTTCACAATTTACACAACAGGCTTGGCAAAATTTTATGATGTAATCAACCGAAACAAGTAAAATTCGATAAACAGAACACAAACTGATAATAATAACCTTTATTAAAGAGGGTTTATAGAATAATATAAACATAAACAATTACAATTCACACAAGGGCAACACTTTTGTTTAACAGGCTTGTACAATTGAGTAGATCATGCTTACGTTGAATTTGATAAGACCAAATTGTACTTTTTTCGGAGTAGGCATACACTCCTAATACTTCGGAAAACACCTTTGGTTGTTCTAACATTAATCGTGCGTACCAATCCATCACATCCGTTTGAATACCATTTATAAGCCCCATCGGCCATACATTTCTTGGTAGTATCCTTGTCTACGATTAGAACCAGGTCACCTTCTGAAAGGTTACGTTCACTTTTAAACTATTTGTTTCTTATTAGTAAAGTTGGGACGTATTTACGTAGCCATCGTTTCCAAAATATATCCGCTAAATGTTGAGCTTCCTTCCATTTTCTATTGAATATTTCAATTTTATTATTTTCATCCGTCAATTTGATAGGTATCTTGTAAATAAATAACAACTTATTCGGAGTTAATGCACTTATATTCTCATCCTCACTTGATAAGTTTACGAGTGGCCGGTTATTTAATATTTCTTCTGCTTCAATCAAAAATGTTAAAAACGTTTTATCTGATACTGGCCTTTCGTGTAACATTGTCCTCAAAATGTTTCTTATTGAACAAATAATTCGCTCCCAAATACCACCTCTATGACTGGCTGTTAAAGGATTAAAATGCCATTCGCATCTTTTGTTTACCAATACCCCTGCTATTTTTACTTGATTCCATTTTTGCATAATTTCTTGCAATTCTACTTCGGCGCCTCGAAAATTAGATCCATTATCACTAAATATGTGTTGAGGACAGCCCCTTTTTACCATGAATCGATCAAAAGCACATATAAATGAATCAGTGTCTAACGTATAAGCAACTTCAATGTGTACGGCTCTGACAGTCAAACATGTAAATAAACATCCGTATCTTTTTTCCAACCTTTGTCCTCTTTTAACGTAAAACGGTTCAAAATAATCAACTCCAACTGAATTGAAGGGACGCGAATCAAATTTAAAACGGCTAATTGGAAGCGGTGCCATTGTTTGTTTGCATGGCTTAGCGTTTATACGTTTGCAAATCATACATTTCTTTAAATTTTTTTTAACCGCTGAGTTAATTTTAAGATCCAAAACTTTCGCATATCACTTTCATTGTATATGGGACAACCAGAATGTTTGTTACAATGATAATCATTAATAATTAAATCAGTAATTATTAATGTTTGTTAGGCAGGATTACCGGATGTCGGGTATTGAAGGGCAATGGATTTCTTTGCAATCTTCCTCCAACTCGTAATATTCCTTAAAATTTAAACGGGTTTAATTTACAAAATGAATTGGTTTTATCAAGTAATTTACTTCCAGCATTTATTTTCTTTAATTCCAATTTAAATTTATCTCCTGTTGTTGATATTCTAAGCACATCTTGCAACAATACAACCGGCTGACTATTTGCATCATCTCTGGCATCATATTCTATATCTTTAAGACTTTTTATTTTCTTGTAGAACACAGCATGCTGAACTAACTTTAAAATTAATTTTTTCGATACTTCTACCTCTGAGGGTTTCAAATATCCAACAATAATGTTCCTTCAATAATTCCTCTTTGATTCAAAGTTGTGAATAAACCTTAAGCACCATCCTAAAACATTAGCTAGTTTTCTCCAAGAATTAAATTTTGCTAAATAGTTTAACAACAAATTATTAACAAATGTAGTATATATTGAAGCCCCCTTTTCTTTAATTTCGTAATTTTGTAACACGGACAATTCAATCGTTTTATTATCACTTGGCCAAAACTGACTTTGTTGTAATAAAACCGCAGGACCTGACAACCAAATTGACAACTTAGATTTATCGGATGGCAACAAACCGCAAAATGCGTAGTCAGTTGGATTGTCCTTAGTGCCTACATATCTCCATTTATTTAGGGAAGAACACACATGGATAATTGCCAGACGATTGGCTACAAACGTTTTA
Source organism: Cardicola forsteri (assembly GCA_025895645.1). NCBI lineage: Eukaryota > Metazoa > Platyhelminthes > Trematoda > Strigeidida > Aporocotylidae > Cardicola > Cardicola forsteri. The sequence goes on along the minus strand of JAKXYG010001064.1, from coordinate 191,461 downwards.
AATCTCTTGTGTGAATTACGTAATGAGTATAACACAATAGTCGAGTCCGTCCAAAACGTAACTGACTCTATTGGCAGTTTCAATTCTTTTTTAATCTAAAGCATTATCTTGGCACATAAATGCGCTGCCGTTAGTTCAAGTCTTGAAATTGTCATAGTTTTTAATGGTCCAACTCTTGTTTTTTCAAATAAGAGTAATGTCTGCACGTTCTTGTTAGTATTTTCAACACGTAAATAAATAAATATTCCGTATGCATGATTTGAAGCATCTCAAAACCCGTGTAATTGCAATCGCATGTTTGATAAATTATTATAAGGTAAAATGCACCGATTAATAATCAACAATTGCAAATTATGTAATTTAGAATATCAACTATTCCACTTTCTAATCAACTAATTAGATAGAGCTTCGTCCCACTTTAATCCCATCCAAAACGTTTCTTGTAAAAGTAATTTTGGTATTAATAAAATTGGAGCTATAAATTCATTGGATTAAATAATCTTGCTATAAACGACAACAAACTTCTTTTGGTAATAATATCATCTACTGTGTGCGTTTTAAATTGAAATTTATCTTTAGATACATTCCACTCAATATCCAAGGTCCTTTGTATTAACTCATTTTTTGAACCAAAAATTTTGACTTTGGCGGAATCTTCATTATTGGAAATGTTTTCTAACAATTTTGGATCATTAGATAACCATTTTGTTAATTTGAATCCCCTATTATTTAGTGCATCACGTAGTTCTTTCAGTACTAACATTATCTCTTTTTTAGTTGGCAAACTAGTTAAAAGGTCATCCACGTAAAATTATTCGTTTGCTACTATTAAAGTCATTGCATTACAGTAATTTTTTGCAGACTTAATGGTTTTACGTAAAGCAAATGATGCACAACTTGGAGAAAAGGTAGCTCCAAATAGGTAAACTTTCATACGATATTTTTGTGGAACTAGGTCTAGTTTACCGCCTGGCTACCATAAAAACCGCAATGCATCCCGATCCGCCGTTGGCACGCAAACTTGATGAAACATAGCTTCTATATTGGCCGTTACCGCAATAGGATAACGTCTAAAACGTAATAACACGCCAATTAAAGTGTTGGTTAAATTTGGGCCCAAAAGCAAGCAATCATTCAATAATACATTATTGTATTTAGTGGCACAATCAAACACTATTCTCAATTTGTCAGGCTTATAAGGATAAAAAACTGAATGATGTGGTAAATACCACGTTCTTACATTAAGTGATTTTAGAGCAATTTCTGTTCAATGTATTTATTCATAACTAATGCGTACTGTTCATGTAGTTTCTTGTCATTTTGCAGTTTTGATTTTAAAAACCACAACCTTTTCTGAGCTAAAAACTTATGTGTTGTCAAACACTTGTTACTTCTCTAAGGTAAAAATAATTCATAATAACCATCAACAAATTTTATTGAATCCTGCATTACCTTTAAGGCATGCTTATCTTCAATTGACATTGCTTTTATTGATAAAGCTCTATTGTTAAATTCTTCGTTATACATCCTTTTTAATTGCAATGATAATTCGTAATCCAAAGTCGATATATGATTCAAATTTAAATTTTTTTAAGTATCAAAGTTCAAAGGTCCAAAAAGTGTCTATCCCAGTATTGTTTAAATGGCATATGGTTGCTCTATGCAACCTACTTTATGTTGTAAAGTTAAATGAACTTCGGGCACATTACTTTCTATCAAAATCAAAGCTTCATTATTTTCAACGTAAGGAAACTGTAAATCTGTTAAATGGTTCTACGTAGGCAACTGCTTTTTAGTTGGAACTATCCTTCTAACTTTTGGTAATTTATTTACACTCTACGCTTTATTTAAATTTAACAAAACACAATTGTCGATTAAAGTAATAGTTAGATCAGATATTTCTAAACAAGAGCTTATCGTTTCTCCATTTACAGTTGTAATTGTTATTTTTCTTGATTTACCACTAATTTCCATTTTTTTAATTAAACGTTTATCAATTAGAGTTGAATCAGAACCATTGTCTAAAAATGCACATGTTTGAATAGTCGTTCCATTATAACGAACTAATATTGGTACGACCGATAGCGCTGCTGATGGAGTAAAGGTTTCGTTTGAATTTTATCCGGTTTCGTTGTCAGAGTATTGTTTTCATTTAAATGTATTACTGATTTTTTCGTTATGAATTAAAGTGTTATGTACCTTTTTTCCACAACCAGGTTTTAAACAACGCATTGGGTTTTGACAATGAGTAGATGTATGATTACGCTTCAAACAGTTAAAACAAAGTCTAAATTTCCTTAACAATTTAACGCGATTTTCGATTGAATTTTCTAGAAACAATGAACACTTATCCAAAGAGTGTCGTTCAATACACACAACGCATTCTGCGGTTTTATTATCGTTTTTTTCTAACTTTCTAGTAGCGGTGAATGATCTCCTTGGATTTGTACGCTTTAAATTGTTAACTGGTCAAAAGGTACTATTTATTATTTCAACTCTATCTTCTGCCAAGTCCGCTAAATTAGCTAAACAAGGTTGTCTACCTTCTCTTATAATCTGAACAGTTTTTTCAATTCACAAATTTTGCATGTAAACAGGTTGTCGTTGAGAAATCGCCCTTAGTGTTCTATAAAAGGTAGAGTCTGCATAGCATCCGATCTTACTTAATGTCATTTTACAAACTCGTAACTCTCGAGCAAATTGATTTAAAATTCGAGTATCTTCTGACCGTAGACCTGAACCATCAATTAAATTATCAATCATAGAATGACATATAACATGGTTTTGACCAAAACGCTTCTCTAAAAGTTTACGAGCCTTTAAATAACCTCTTTGTGAATTAAAAATAGTACAATGTTCTATTGTTTCCTTGGCTTCACCCTCATAATAATGTATGAGATAATTTAGTCTCAATTCCGGATCGTTGATCTTTCTGCAAACACTAACGTCAAAGTTTTTTATGAACAACCAATATTTCATAGGGTTTCCATTAAATCTTGTAATTTCCCTTTTTGGGAGATCCATCAAACTGTAAATGTTTCTGGGATACTAGTCTAAAACTAATTCATCAGTTTCTTTATCATTCGCAATTGAGTTATTATTAAACCCATCAACTGATTGAACTCTTTCAGCCCTTTCCATTTTTTATTTTCTAGCTGTTCTTCATTCTTTTCCTTTAACAACACAGGTGGAAAGAGTGATTTTTCTGACATTTGTAAATTTATTCAGTTTCTTCCAAAAAATTTAATCAGATCGTTGATCTTTCAATAGCGACGTTGGAGGTTCGCAAATCAGTTTTTGTTTTGCAAATATACAAACTTGCTGTTTTTGATAGCGACGTAAGAATTTCACTAAATCCTTTCTTTTCAGCAAATTCACAAAATTTGCTATTTCCAATAGCGACGTATATGGTTCGCTAACTTTTGTAAGATTTCTTATCTTACAATTGACTTGTTTAATCAAGTTGGACAGTTTATACGCAAACGCCTTATTACCAATTTACCTTTTGTTTTACTTGCAGAAACCTTTATTGCTACTCAATAATCGTTCTTCAATATCCGTTGAAGTAAAACTATACGAATATAAAATATTCTTTATTAATAAAATGATAAACGCGTTGACGTTGTTCATAATACAATATTAATATAAATGCGACAACTTCTTAAATTACATCAATATATATATATATAAATCAACATGAATTTAATAATAATATAGGCCAGGCAATACAATTTAAGAACAACTAATAATGTTATATAATAATAAATAATAAATAATAAACACAATGTTAATAGAAAATGAAGCAGCGAACTGTACCCACGTTATTGCAGTCAAAATTCAAACAAGTGGCCAAATTATTAATAATAGTCACAAACACCAAATAAGCACAAATAAACAAACATTTATAAGTTAATTTATTGGTGCTTTTTAGGCACAATTAGAGATTTTACATGACGTATAACATTTACCTGGATTTATGTTATGGACAATTTGTACTTAATTTCACAGGGCATTACACTAAGTTGCCACACGTAATTGTTTGATTAAATTCTTTGAATAGAACGGTGAAGATGTTTCCCAGGTGTGTTTGTTTAATATATATGCTTGATATAAAGCCTATCTGGAATATTGTGTTTTTATTTTCTTACACCTAACATAAATACCTCAGAAAGATGCAAAAGAGCTGTTTTAAACATTGCCTTAATACTGCCAGGGTGCCTAGCGGTATAAATGGGCCTGACCTCGGTGATGATCGATGGGTCTGAATCCTACCACCGGTACTAAAATGCACCACGCTTGGCTTCGCTAATATGTCCACTGCTGAAAAATGTTTCTCGTAAAACATTCAAAGTAGCAAACATAAATTTAAAAAAAACAAACATGCCATATCACTTTAGACTGCATTCTCTTAAGTTGTTGCCATTAATTGATAAACGACCCCGAAATAACTTCATCTTGGTGCATTAATTCATTTTTTAAAATACTCAAATCATTTTTTATCGTAGCTCACAACTCTTTCAGGGGACATAAACTTAAACTAGACGAACCCAAAACTAACACTAAGACAAGGCTACACCATTTTTCCCATAAAGTTATAAATCACTGGAATAGACATCCCACAAATATTGTTAATTTTCAATCAACTCATTCCTTCAAGCGTTCCTATAATTAATTTGCTCTTACAAACTTTTATCAACTAACTTGCCTTCTAATCCATCTAATGCATTAGCATTATTTACCATTATTTTATTTTTTGTTTATTCTCTAACTTTAAATTTTAAATTACTTTTTGTTGTTTCTCACATTTGATAATGCATATAAAATTTGCACCAAGGATTAAGAGGAGTTTAATATCTACTTAACCCTTAAACCAAACTGTAACCTGTAATTCATAATTTAAAATTTGTTATATCAAACATACTACTAATAAATTAAATACATATAATTAAAAAATAAAAACACAAAATAAATAAACAAATTATTTTAATAAATAAACAAATTATTTTAATTACATATATATATATATATATATATATATATATATTGCCAAATAAAATTTAAAAAACATAAGAAAAAGCATTTATAAAAGAATACAATATTTAGACAATTTTCCTTTTTTATTATTTTGTACCTTTAAATATAATAACTTAATTTTTACAATTACTAAAATATTATTTTAGTTTTTTAATAAACCAAATTTAAAATTCAATACAAAATTAATATAATTTTTTTTATAAAGTTTGACTTTTTATATTTTGCATTGTAAAATAAATACCGCCTAAGACGAAAAATGGATATAGTAAATTTGGTTTCTGCAATAAAATTAACAACTCAATTAGCAGATAAAAAACAAGATAAAGTTTTATTTTGTCTTTCTAAACATGTTGAAGCAATGTTACACTCCGATTTAATGCAAAAATGTATTTTAATTTTTAATTTATTTAATTCTCCATTTATTTTAGTGAGTTTATTAATATATATATATATATATATATTGCACATTTAAAAAAATGATTATTATTAAATATTTTATTTAACGGTTTTTAAATATTTTAAATTGTGACTTTAAGGTAAAATCATATTTTTTAGTTTAATTAATTACATATGTATTTGTTTTATTTCTATGAATTAAAAAAATAATTTATATTTCTTATGAATTAACACTATTATCTTTAAGAAAACAGTTGTTATTATAGTAATCATTATATATATATATATATATATAGTATATAAAGCAGTTTTTATTAAGTCTTATTACATATTAAAATTGTTTTTAATTTATTATTAATTCCAGTTTTTTTAAATGTTGAATTAATTTATTGGGTTGTAAAATGTTAATTATCTTTGCTGATGTTTGTCTATTTTATATTATTTTTGTTTATTTGTAAGTTTTATTTACGTTATGTAAAATATTTATTTAGTTTTATAGTTATGAAACACTATGTATATTGATTTGTATAATTATTAAATTTAATGCTTGTTGAATAGCAATAATAATGGATTATAACAGCAAAAAGGAAACAAACAAAAACCAGTGTTTATTCAGTTACGTTAAAATATCATTATTCCAATATAATTATACATATAACAATATTTAAACCAAAAAATGAATAGAATTCACAAATTGTAATGTGATGTTTTTTATTCGTAGAAAAAATTACTAACTGTAATAATTAGTAATGCTTAATTTTATTACATAAATACTTTAAAAATGTATTTTATTATCTATAAATGTTTAATAATTTGTACATAAGTTTGTTAGATTTTATATATTATTGTTTTTATAAATTAACACAAATTATATTTTATTTATAATTTTTGTTTCCACAATTAATTATTTTATAAAATAGTACGTTTATGCATGTATTTTGTATTTTGTTAGTTTAAAAATAAAAATAATTAATAAATATTACATAGGTTTTGTTTAATTTGTTTTAAAAACAAATAGTTTAATTTTTTTAAAGTAATGTAGTTGTTCCTATATTTTTAATAATGGGATTGTTTTATGAGTATATATTATTTGTGCTATATTAGAATTGTTAGATATACCAAATAATAACTGTACCTGATATTATCCAACTAAGGACATTACTGTTGTTTTATTCTTGTTAAAAATTATTAATAATGCGTATTTTTTAAGTATTACAGAGACTCGGCCTTAATACAAAATCTGAAAAAAATTGTGTATTTGAGTTTGTGACAGGTTTAATTATAAGATTTTATAAAGAACAAATTAATTGTGCATTTTTAGTATTTTTAAATTATAATTAGTTATTTATTTATTATGAATTGCTATACAGATGTAGTTTGTTCTTAAACAAATAAGCATTACAATTTTTGATTTAATTGTTGCATCTACTTATTGGTTTAATTAATGTAATTTGTATAATTATCTTGATTTGTTTTGGTTTCGAGGTGACTGTTTTTTTTGTTACTGTAATCTGTGTGGGAAAACAGTCAGATTAAGTATCGCTAATTAATTATCGCCAATATTAGATTTAATTATTGTACAACATTTAAATATAATTTAAAAAACCATTTAAAACTTGAAAGGTATGCACTGTTTTTAAAAAGAATAGAACAGTTACACAATTTATATATTTTTAAAAATAAGTGTGTTTTGATAAAGTTATAAAATCCGCAATATGTGATTAAGTTATTTTTATTTATTTTTACAATGATGATTATATTTTTAAATGTTAATTTAATATTATGTATTGATTAGTATTGTAATTGTTTTGGTCATTTAATGAGATTAATTGTTTGTTTAATTAAAAAAACGTGTTTTTGTTTTTTATTTAATATTTTTAAATTTTCGTTATTAAAAATTTATTTTTTATTTAAACATATTTTATGTTGTAAAGCACTTTTTAATATAATTAGTACTTTTAAAAACATTAATTTCAACAATTTTGTGTTTAAGTTTAATACTTATATTTCCATTTATATTAGAAATTATTAATACCAATATATACATTAAAAAAAATTTATATTTAATTTAAAAAATAAAATACATTTATTAATAGCATAATCGAATATTGTTTTATGTCAACATTTTTAACATTGTGTGTTATTTTAAAAATATATACTAATTAATAAATTTTGTTTTTAAAATTTAAATAGATAATGCACATTAACGAGTAATAATCCATCTTTTGATAATGCGTTATGTAATTAATTTTCAACTTAAAACTATTTCAAAAAACGTATACCACATTAAATGTTTTTTAACTGAACAAAATTATTTTTAAATAAAAGAATTAGTAAATAATAAAAAATTAATAATACAATGTAGTAAATTATAATTAAAACTGAATAAATTTTATTTTATCTTAATATTTGTTTAGATAATAGAAAATACCATTAATAGTTTATTTCAATAAATAAATGCTTTTTTTCATGTATTTTAAGTTACATTTATTATTACAATTTTAACTTTGGTTTATTTTTAAATATGTTTAGCAGGACTTAAATTCACTTATACCACACGCTCACATAGATGAGGTTCGGTGGGGATTGCCACCTTTTACAACCCAACAACTTCGGTTACGTGTTACCAACAATACGTTAAATCAAAATGCTGAAATTTTATTTATTAAATTGCCTAAAGAATCAACAATTTCTGTCCATCGAAAATCAGGTCTAATTCTTAAACAATGTATTAATCAAGGTGAAATAGAAAGTTTGTTTTTGGCAGGAGTTGAGCCCAACAGTCCGGCAAGCAAGTAGGTTGTTAAAACTATTAATATTGATCGCTTTAATTGTTGTATATGTTTGTGCAAATAATGATACATTTTGTTTAATGTTTGCAATACAATTTTATAAAGGGCTATAGTAACTCAGAAATAACGTTAATAACAAAGAAAGATATGAAATTATATTAAGAGTTAGCTATTATTAATGTAGGACCTTATTTTACAGTTATATAAGTGGTCAGAAATTAATGAAGTGATAAGTAATCTAATCTAATTATTATAGCAAAATAATTAAATTATAAAGCATAAAATTAATTAATATTAATACAATTTTTGTGTATTAAAGAAACATAATTAACACATGTTTTATTTATTTTTATTAAATTATTTTAATAGAAAATTATTTGTTCAAACATTTAGAAAAATACGTCAAATACAATTATAAATAAAAACTGTAATAATGTGAATTATTTTATTTACATAACATACAATATTTATACTTTAATCCCACATTTCCGTTTTTAACATATGGTTTAATTTATCACTGCGTTTTTAAGGAATTATTTTTATTTAGAATTGATAAACTAGCATTGTCAGATTTACTTGAATAATAAATTTATTTGATTTTAAGTTAACTGGGAGCATTGTACAACTGTTTTATCCCTATTTGGAATTATTAGTAGTGTATATCTTAAAAGTTTTATACATACATAAACTTGAACCCACGCTTTATCTTGTATTAGACCAGCGCCATAACCACTGAGCTACTGGTGGTTAATCTTGACCCTGCAAATTTGTTAATTATAGTGAATCTAATCAATAGTAAATTTACAGAGTCAAGTTCATACACCCGTAGCTCAGTAGTTAAAGGCACTGGCCTGATATTTAGATAGGTTTAAGTTTATGTGTGCAAGACTTAAAGGGTATGCGCTGCTGTTGATTTCAAATTAGGATGAAACAGCTATACAGTTCTTCTGGTTGACTGAAAATCAAGTGAATTTGACTATTTTAAATAAAAATATAGTTTAATTGTTGAAGTACGATTTGATTATGTAAAATACAAATTTGAACACTAAAAATATCTAATTTTTATTGACACATTTACTAATTTACAAATTTTGTTAATTTTCTAACAGTTACAAAAACCGTATGATAAGAGTTTAACCATTAATTAGGATAGATATATTTAAGTACTTCAGTCGTTAAATTATTTGGTTTGGAATTTGTACATTATTATAAAGCCTTTTGATCTAATCAGAATAAATGTTGCATCATATTAAATATAGATTTGGATAAAGTGAAATGTGATACCCTTCCCCCTCCTTATAAAAGGTAATGAATCTGAATTATACTAATTTTTTAAAATATTTTTGTTTTTATAATATATTATTTTGTATTTTGGAAATAACGGAAAACATTTCACACTTTATAAAAAATCAATATATATATATATATATATATATATATATATATATATATATATATATATACGTATACACACGCTCGTATATACGATATCGAAACTCTAATTATTTCTAGTTAAACAAATTAAATTTTAAAATATGAAATTTATTTATAAAAATAATGAAAAATAATTTATATATATATATATATATATAATTGTATAACGTTTAACACACGCTCGTAATACGATATCGAAACTCTAATTATTTCTAGTTAAACAAATTAAATTTTAAAATATGAAATTTATTTATAAAAATAATGAAAAATAATTTTTATTTTAAAAATAAAATAAAATGTAAAATGTTTATCATTTTACATTGCATTGTAAAATACATAATAATTACTTAATTTGAAATATATAAAAGAAATATAAAAAATAAATAAGTAAGTTTATGTTTAAATTTTATTGTGCTTACAAAAGTTTTGGTTTTTAAAGTCTACTGTTACATTAGGCTGAAAACAAAGATTAAGATTAATAGAGTTTTGTAAAACGTATGAAAATTATCTTTCATGCAGAAGAAGATAAATTGAGAAATATATGTACTGGTCTAATTTTCAATTTTTGGATTTAATATTTTAGAGTCATGTGTGATGTTGATTTTGCTAGGCATTACAAATATTTTGTAAAATAAGTTGCATATATATTTTGTCTATATAGGTATTAAGCTAAAGTTATAAAAATGTATTTATAAAGAGCACAATTTGGTCAGTTAGAAATTTATAAAAATGTTAACAAATTATTCCAGTTGTTGCTTTAACAAGATGCATATGAGCATAAAAATCATGTTCAAAGTAAATCTGCATGTTACACTTTATAATTAGTAATTTGTTATTCAGCATGACTTACCATTCACTATATGTTTGACTAATTTTAACTAAAAAAACTTGTTAATTAAACAACTGATTTTTGTACATTTGATCCTCTACATTTTAGATTTAAGTTTTAATAATTTTATGTTTTTTAAACGGTAAGTCAACAACTTGTAAACTAACAAATTACTTATAGGGAGCTTCATTTATATTGTAAAAAAATTACGTTTTAATTTATTATATCGACACGTTGATAGACTCAGATTTTAAGCAGCTGGGAAAAGTTTTAAATGAAAGTGACTGTTGCTTCAATTGTTGACATTATAAAGTTTGTAACTTTTTCTTTATATATGTATGTATTTTAATCAATAAAATGTTTGTTTTTTAACAAAATAGATGTGTTTGTTTTTAAGATTTAATAAACTGAGGTATTGTGTTTTATTGCAATAACGAATGTTCTTGTATATTACAATTATTAATTATGTTTTATGAACAATATTTTTTATAAATATTAGGAAATTATTATTTGAAGCATGTGATAAAAAGTGTTAACTATATCTAGGATAAAAAGCAAGTGAGTCAATTTATTATTGACTTTCGTACCAGGCTGTAGTTGTGGAAAACACAAAAACGTAGTACAAACGTTGGGATCAAAATGAACTAGACGAAATTAAAAATATAATTCAAACTTATTATATTTAAAAAGGTTACTGTAAAGTATATTTTTATTATGGAATACAAAGTATAAATCAGCTTAAGCGGATGCATGGGTGAGAACACTTTAATAAGTTTGTTAAAATCTCAATATAAATTAAAATAAAGAACCATTTAAAAAAATGTTTTTAATTTTAAAATTTATTTAGCATTAAATTTAAGGCCTAAAAAACGTTGATTTATATATTATTGGCACTTTATTTTTGCAGCTTGGAAAAGTTATAAATGAAAGTGACTGTTGCTTGAATTGTTGACAGTATGACATTTGTAACTTTTTCTTTATAAATTCATGTATTTTAGTCTACAAAATTCTTTTTTAGTAAATTATATTTGTTTTTTGCTTTTAATAAATGCAGATGTTATGCTTGATGGCTATAACAAATGTTATATATTCTAATTAGATTTTGTATTTTTTTCGAATACGGTGTTTAACAAATGTTAGTAAAGTATTAATTATGGCATATACTTTTAAGTGTTAGATATATTTATGATAGATAACAAGTGCGACTACCCTAAAATATTATAGTGGGTCAAGTTAGAAATCAGTTTGGTATGCAGCTGTAGTTGAAAATCCGAAATATATGCAATTATTCGAGTGATAATATTAGCGTTTATTTTTAAATTTTTATAAATTTATCAAGTGAAAATTTGAATTAAACATACTTTTTAGCCAAGTTCGATTGGTTAAACAATCTTCCAGTAATAGGATTTTAAAAATAGGCAAATTAAAGAAAGAGTCGGGTAACACAATCATTACCATCGTGGCAAAAATATTTTATATTTTATTCTGTTGATATAATTATATTTCAAGATAAAAAAATTATTAAATATTAAAAAATATGTAATTTATGAGTAGATGTTTATAAAGGATAAAGTACAAAATGTTTATCCAAAGCAATGTAAAACAATATACATAAGTTTAATAATTCTATATATTGAAGAATGTCTACAAATAAATGAACAATTGAATATACAATATTAAAATTTGTAAAATATAAAAAACAGTTGTTCTCTAATTTGAGTTAGTTCAAATTGTCTGCAATTATTTTTAAGGTTTTCGTAGTTTTATATTAATTATTGCATTAAAATTGCATTAAAATCTTGGACAAGAAATTTAAAAAAATATGTCGTAAATGGTTGAGTTAAAACATGAAAGTAGTAAACGTTTCCAGGCAATAATATTTAGTTTAATATAATATTTAGTTTATTCAAGGACTTAAGTAATTCATTTGTAGCTGTTTAATGTATAAATAAAGTAATTATTTAGTAACAACTAAACATCGGGCTTACGTAATAAGATTGTAATAATTGTAATAAGTTGTATACTTATCACATTAATTTTAATAATTTATATTTTTTTAAATAATATGTATGTATTTTTTGTGATAAAAATGAATTTGTCCCAAGGTGTAATTGGTTTTTCTATATTTTGTTTAAAAACAAAATAATTGAGGTATACACTAAATTTTTAAGCAATAAAAATGCAAATAATTTTATATATTAGATTAAAATATATTTAAACAAAATTTGAATGGAAATTGTAAAAAGAAATTTTTTATTTTGTAATAGTGTATATTTTAACATTTTTCATATCTAAAACAAAAATTGTATTATTTACATTTAAACTTATTACATTTTGCAAACACAATACCATAAATAAAGATGTGATGTTGTATTTTGTATTGTTGTGTTAAATGTATCTTTATATAAAATTTGAATTGTTCAATGAGTATTACTGTCTGACTAACCCATATATAAGCTAAAATATAATTTTTTTTTGCTATGCCTATAATTCTACACCTTTGAGCGCATATATATATATATATATAGTTGGTTCAATGTGCTATGTGTAATTTTAGCTTAACCAATATAGACATACAAATGCACAGTTAGTATAAAAATCAATAAAATATGAATAATTGAGTTTTTTAACATTATTTAATTTTATTAGGCACATCCAGTTTTTAGTAAAATATTTTCTATAGATTAATTTAACAAAACATTATGTACAAACATTCACTACCTGTATTATTTTAAAATTATATATATATATATCAAAGTAGAATTGCTCACAGAACGCTAAATTCAAAAATGGCTCAAAAAGACTTTTGTGGTCAGTTTTATAGGTTGACACATTTAAACATTTTTATTTCCTGACGTTAGTAAAATATTCATAAAATTTGTTGTGGCATTAAATTGGCTAATTTCATTTTTCATAAAATTATGCAACACAGGTTTGAAAATAATATTGCGAAGATTTTCTTAAATAATTATGAGCTGTGTTAATTGATATATATATATATATATATATATATATAATTTTTTCAAGAAGAATATTATATAAAGTTAAGTAAAGTAATCACTTGTGGGTATCACTGATTTAAAGAGGATATTAAATTAATTGTATTAAATCTAATTCGTGAATATAAAATATAACACCAAATATTACATTAAATACAAATCATATCTAAGCTTTTTTGGTAACTAAATACATTCATGTTTATTACACTACAAAGTATTGAAAGATAAATGGGATTGTTTCTTTACGCAAACACTTGACTGAGTCGGTTTGGTATGTTATTGATTAGGCTGTTGATGAAGACTTATGTAATCTAAATTTCGACAAAAAATTGGTTAAGGATGATAATTTTTAAAATTGATTATACATGTTTTGTTTTATTATATAAATAAATCAAAAAAGAATTAATTATTATAAGAACTATTAAATGGAAATTAAAGATGTAATTTTTTTTATTTTAGTATGCGTTATATTTAAACTATTTTTATTTATGTAAAAAATATTGATATTATATTATACAAAACTCTTTTGCTTTAAAAATAAGCATAAAGCAATAAAACAACAATAACAACAATGACAAAATCTTGTTGGCATTGCAGATTCTGCAAATCGAAGATTGAGTTTCCTTTCGGCTTTCACTCAACCCTGTCATCTGTGTAACTCTGTCATCCAGATACGTGCGATTACTTCTTTGCTGTTGTTTGCCGGAATGACGTTATCCTCTTATTGTTTTCGTAGCAGTATAAAGTTTTTACAGAGGCCAGGTTACTAACCTTGCGCTCAAACCCTCTTCCTTTATCCAGGCTTGGGACTGGCTAAATTAAATTATTTCTAGTCCAAACTGGGCGGAGTTAAAAATATTAATACAGTTAAAATTGTGATTCTGGAATAAGAAAATTGCACTTTAGTTTATAAAATATTACTGTATTTTAAATTAATTAAGATAATTTACTATTTCTGGTTATTTTATACTTTTTACAAAACCAATATAACGTTTGTCGAATAAACAATTTTTGAAATCACTTAAAGATAAGTTTGTTTAAAGTTAACTAAACACGGTAGCTTATTTTGGTATGCAAAATATTAAGATCTTTAAATTAGTGTTTTATTAACCATAATACAAAATACCAAAAATTTAAATATTTTTATTATTATACACCGTACCTCTAGAATTTTTGTAATAGAAAATCGACTAAGCGTTTTATGATTAAAAAGTCAAAACATATTATTTCTTACTCGTTACTAGCAGATAACTAATATTTTGTTAATTATATTTAATAAACTTTGAAAACTGCAATTTATTTCTTTTTAGTTACACAAACAAATTTTTTGCATTTATTTATAAATAATCTACATTATTTAAAAAAATAAAATAATATTTTAACATTTTTTTATTAACAGTTACTAAATTTTTATCCTAATCTTTGCGAAAATATTAATTTATAAGTCAATTTTAAAAACAAATTAATATTTTTTAGCAAAAACCAAAGTAACTTTTTAGGCGTAGCATTATATTGTGAAGTTGTTGTTCATTTAAATTATTTACTTTTATGAGAAGAGTGAATTAAAACAAATGTATAAAAATATTTATAAAATTTAATTAATTAATTTTATTTTATTTTTATCATAAGGTAACTACAGCGTTATTTTGTACTGAAGACACATAAACTTACTTTTTTAATAATTGATTTTTCAGCACATTATTTAATAATTTATTCATTCTTATAAAAATAGCTCATTTGTATTTAGTAATTTCGTTTATATGGGTGTATGAACTCCTCACAGTATGATATTTTTTATTTTAAACATATTTCTTATTACATGTACGTAGATTAACGTAATTTTTAATTTTAACACTTATTTTTATAAAGTTTAAAATAAAATCAATCGAAAATAATAATTAATTTAGCACACTATTTTCTTTAATGGCTATATAATGGTTATAGATGATGCTACAGATAGTGACATAAGTGACTCCAATGTTGACCTACTATGATATTGAAATATCACTTGTTACTTATCCTAGACATATCTACCTAAGACAATACTTTACTAATATATATATATATATATATTTAGTATTATTTGTAGAAAGATTCTTAATATAATACACAATAACATTCGTTTTAGCAATAAAGCACAATACCATCATTTTGAAAACTTAAAAAACAGATAATTGGTTTAAAAAATAGTTTTATCTACTAAAATACATAAAAATACAAAATGAAGGTAACAAACTTAATAATGTTAGTAATTTAAGTGATATTCACACTTTTGTTCAACTTCTGTCAGCCGCGTTGGGTAGAAATCTATCAACGTACCAATATAAACCTTCGGAATACAATTTTTTACATGATTAATATTCGCTTCCAATAATACGTCAGTTTCCATGCCGTTCACCTCACGTTTTAAATTACTAAAAAAGTTTTCAATCACATTAAGGTCTGGACTGTATGGAGGAAGCTTTTCAAAGCTTTTGTGGTCTAAGTAAGGACAACGTATAATAAATTGTAAGTCATATTAAAATACACATTACCACGTTTGAAGTATTCATAGGAGTATTGTCTTGGATAATTGTTAAGTGTACTGTAACATTTCTGGACAGCTCGCTGTTTAAATTACCACTCGTACACATCCATTTTGGAGACTGGTAGTTCTTAATTACAAAATCTCTCTTTACACATGAAGGATGTGCAACTTTTATTGCAGTACAAGTGTGGTTGAGTGAAAAATTTGGACTATAAAAAACCTTTGAATGTTCAGTTTATGGTTCATAGGATATTGCACACTCATCTATGAAGTATATTCATCTCCACAATGACGATTGATAATGTTTGTACTTTTTGGTAAACTCCACTCGTTGTGAGCTATGGGCATGACTGAGTGGAGGTATCTTAACAGCCACTTTAAAAATGAAGCCTTTAGATTTCATACGCCTTCTTACAATCGAATATGAAAAATCTGCTAAGCATTGATTTTTTATTTGTTTTACATTAATTGTTCGGTGTTTTTTAAGCCGCATAATTGCAAACTGATTATCTTGTTTGGTTGTTGAACATTTTCTTCCAACTGTAGGTGATCTGGGGCTTGTTCTATTATCCAAAATGTTGTATACATTTGAAACATCTACTTCCATGTGTTCGGCAATTATTTTAACTTTTGTGCTCCTTTTATAGAACCTTTGAACTAATTCATAATTATGGAAAGACAAATAACGACGCTGAGCTATTTTAGCCATAAGTAAGCAGGAACAAGAAGCTTTTTTCATCAAAATTACAAGTTTTGAAACGGAAAATAAATTATTTAAATTATTTAAATTAATTTTATATTTTTTTGGAAAAGAATTTGTTTTAAAATTGTTTATATTAAAACAATTTTAAAATAAATTAATTATTGATTATGTAAATTATAGTGGAAATTTATATGTACATGTGAGCAGTTATTTTATTTTAAAACTTATTATTTTTAAAAATAAAAGGAATATAAAATTTTTAAAAATTATTTTAAAATTGTAGTTGTAAATAAATTACATATTTTAATATTTGCTAAATTTTAACTAGAAAAAGTTTAGATTTAGGCATCGCATTACGACCGTATGTATCAAAGTTATACATTTATTAAAAAATGTAGCGCATCAATCAAATCTTCATAATGTATAAAAAATTGTTATTTTAAAGGTATTTATTAATTTATTGTACAAACAAAAATATTAAAAAAAATTAATTGGAATGAATTACTTTGCCTATTGTACATCACTGAATTGAGTAAAATAATAATAATATTAATAATGACTTAATTTCAGATCAGATGAAATTCAAATGGGTGATCAGATTTTTGCCATTTCCGGTTATCCAATTGATTGGCACACTTTAGAACAACTTCGACACAAAGTCATCGAACTGAATGGTCTTCCATCCAATGCGAATCTATACGATTTGGCAATGTATTTGCTCAACCGTCCGTATCACTATAATGTGTCTAAACACGATTGCAATTTGACCGATTTTAATATAAATTGCGCCGAGTACGATGCACCAGAATTGGCTGTTATTCGCTATCCCAAATCTTCTCCTATGTGGCGGGGTGATTATGGATTACCTGGTGTCGATAATGATTTGGTAACTTTCGTATTGAATAAATTGTTAAAGTACTTTAATTCCATATTTGCCAATAATTACGTTAGGTATTACTTTTTATTATTAACTGGAGTATTTTTTAATTGCGATAATAATGAATTGGAATTTAAATAATTAAAAAATTTTTTTTTCTTATTGTCAAGTCATCTTTGTCCAATCAATATGAATTCGAAACAGTTCTGGTTAATCACTTAAACCAAAAGGGATTGGGGCTTCAAATTGGATATAACGAGAGTATGTTAGCTATTATAAATTATTTAATTATGACTAGGATTATTTTAAAATGCATAGATGAACATAATTATTATAGTATGTAACCGAGAAAAAGTCAATAAAATGTTAACTTTTTAATTTTTTAAATCTGTTATAACCAACATTCTACAATTACATCAAACATATATCGTCAAAATTTGTTCTTCAATTATTCTTGTAAACTTGGCATTGACTTTTTAGCAGATTTAACACAAAAAGTACAAATGACCGTTTGGTAATGTTACTACATTTGCTAAAACATATATAAAAATTGGATGGAGTAGTGAATAATTTTGAAGCTAAAATTATAATAAAAATACCAAATTGGGTGTCAATATAAGCAATATTTATTTAATGTTTAACTCCGTCTAGACAAGACCAGAAATAAACCGATTTAGCCAGTACCGAGCCTAGATAAATGAGGACAAGTTTAGCAATCTGGTCTCTGTAAAAAATCTACATTGCTACAGAAACAATAAGAGGACGCCATTCTGACAATGAGCGGAAAAAAATTGATAGCACGACCCAGATGACAGGGTTGAGTAAAAGCCGGAAGGAAGTTCAATCTCTAATTTGCAGAATCTTTGATTAAATAAAAATTATTTGGTCAAATGCTACATTTACAGCCCAAAAAACTAGCAAGAACAGTTTTGTAATGGAGAATTGATAATGGCATAAGAAAGGTTTGGGGTAGATCATAGAAAACTTGACTAAAAACCATTTGGGAAAATCTAATTAAAATGAATGTCTCGTGGGACCAAACAAAACGTTTAGCAACATTTTCAAACACTGAATTATTTTGCTGCACCGTGTTTTTTTAAAAATTATTGAATTTTGATATTGTTGTTATCTTGTTGTCCTATGCTTATTTTAAAGCAGAAGAGTTTGTGTAGTAATAATAAAAAGTGGACGGAACAACAAATAATTTTGTATTTCACATTACAATAAAGAAAACAATTTGGGTGTCGATATAGTTAAACGCATGTACAATTAATTTTTTGTATCTGTTTTGATGTAGATAATTTAAATTTAAACATATTTTTGAACATATGCTGATTAGTTAACTATAATTTTGTAGAAATTAATAATTGTTTTTGAAATGCTAGAAATTATAAATTAAATTTTTCAAATTGCAAAATATAGTTTTCAAGAATTTGGTTATTCGTTAACATATGGTAGAGAAAAATAAAGCTTTGTTTTTTTTTAACTACTAAAAGTATTGTCGTTGTTTATTATTGCACTTGAGTGATATTACATGAAAAATTAAATATCCCTTATATTTGCAGTAAAACTTTATGAAAAAACAGAAGTCTAAACATATATTTTTAATGTTTTTCAGCAGTGGACATTTTAGCAAAACCGAACGTGGGCTCGTATGTTAATGCCGGTGATGGGATTCGAACCCATGCCCACCGAGGTCCAAATTGAGCGCTGTACCGCTAGACCATTCCGGCGAATGAATGTTTTATATACTAAAATAAGATATAAAGCAAGTTTAATACAAACGTTACTATGAACAATTAGAAAATTTTTTATTTAATAAACGTTTTATTGGTTTGGTATAGAGTAATGTAAATTATATCAGATATTTTGAGCAGTTATAATTTTAATTCATTGTTTTTAAAATTATAATAAATTACGGTTTAGATATAATCATAATTGTGTTAGAAAACGGAAATTTATAGTAAATACCAGACCAATACAATGTTTGTTAAATATAGGTTTTTTTACTTATTAAAAAAAACATTTACCCTTATTTTGGTGTCTAAGTTGTTAATTATTTTGCCGTGTTTTTTTTCATACAACAATGTGTCAAAAAGTGAAAACAAGCAAAACGCTTTAAAAAACGTTTTTTCTTCAATAACGTGTTCCAATAAATGACTTATTTTTTGTAAATTACATTTTACAACTTAAAAAACTGACTAGTTGTTATATTTTTAAAGTTGCACAAATATACGCTTTTAATAAAAGAAAATAGGTTTTGGCCTTTTATCAGTTTATCCGTTTTGGACCCAAAATGTACAATTTTTCCAAGAAACTTTAAAGAATTTTTTTCTAGTTTTATAAACATCTATTTTTTACTTAATTCCAACAAAGAGAAAATCTGCTTAATTGTTTGTTGCATTATTTTACAATCAGAAAACCTTATTTTAATTTGAACAATATTACAAAACACATTATTCATTTTATTTAAAAAATTAAAATGTAAAATTAATTAATTATATTATTCATATTACTTTTCCAATTTTTGTTTTAATTTAAATGGAGTGAAATGTGACACTAATTTTATGTTCATAAATGTGATTATTAATGCTTTACAACCGATTGACGTGAAACAAATTATAAATAGATTAAATAGACAAATTATGTGAGTTGTATCTAATAATTGCGTTTATTTATTTGTTAACTTAAAAATGTGGTGTTTTGTATATTTTAATACAACTCTTTCTGAATGACTATACAATTAAATATGGACTATTTAATGTTTTAAAGTGCAAAGCCCCCTCCGTTTAAATAAATTACTCAATTGGACGTCCTATTGCTTACCCCTTGCAGATAGTAGAGATTATTGGAGGGGTTTAATTTGAGATATCATTAACGGTAGATGAGGAAACTAACCAAGGGAAAAAGAATTTAAAAAAACCGCATTGGTCAACCTCGGTGAGTGAGTGTGAGTTACGTTAGTGCATTCTACTATCAAAAGGGGATTGTTTGACCTTTGAAATGTATATAAGGTGGAAAAATCAATATTTACATAGTATTATACGATTTGTATTACGTTATCGTGTGAATTTGGTCACACATTGAGAAACTTTTCCATCCCCAACTGCCGAGTAGGCACACACTCACACAAAAAGTTATCGGACTCTTATTGGCTCCTTCTTTCGCAATTTCCCTTGGTTGGTTTTATCATCTACCTAATTAATATTTAAAGTCAGTTCGTCAAGTGGGTAGATGATAAAACCAACCAAGGGGAAAAGAATTTAAAAAATCCTATTGGTCAACCTCCGTGAGTGAGTTTGAGTTACGTTGGTGCATTCTTCTATCAAAACGGGATTGTTTGACCTTCAAAATGTATATAAGGTGGAAAAATCAATATTTACATAGCACTAAACGATTTGTATTCCGTCATCGTGCAAATTTGGTCACACATTGAGAAACGTTTCCATCTCCAACTGCCGAGTAATCACACACTCACACAAAAGGTTGTCTGACTCTTATTGGCTCCTTCTTTTGCAACTTTTTCCCTTGGTTGGTTTTATCATCTACCGTCAAGTGCACGTTGTAAAAGCTAATGTTTTGCCGACTTTTGCACTATCCTAGGCGTTAATAACCGGTAGAAGATGTCCATTCCCGATGATGATGATAATGGTGATTATCATTAAGCAATATCGTATATCATTTATTGTCGTTTTTAATTCTTGACATTTGTTACAATAATTGTACCGTTATCGGTCCCAACTTCGGTTGAGAAAGGAAGAAGATGAAGTTACAGTAGGCAACGTATTTCATTCCAGTTAAATTTTTTAAATATTTTTGTTTGTAAAATAAATTAATGTATATTTTTAAAATAACAAATTTTTTTTACACATTATAAAGATTTGATTAATACGCTACATTTTTCTATAAATATATAACCTTGATACATACGCTGGTAATGCGATGCCTAAACTTTAACTTATTCTAGTTCAAATTTATTAAATATAAAAATGTGTAATTTATTTTCAAAAATAATTATTAAAAAATATTTTTTAATTTTATATTCCTTTTACTTTAAAAATAATAATTTTTAAAATAAAATAATTGCTCATACATATATTTACAAATTTGCACTGTATTTTTAAATAGTCAATAAATAATTTATTTAAAAAGTATTTTAATATAACAAATTTTATAACAAACTTTTTTCTAAAAAATTATTACATTATTTTTAATAATTTAAGCACAAGGTCGTTTTTTATTTTCCGTTTCAAAATTTGGAATTTTGATAAAAAGGCTTCTTATTTCCGCTCAATTAATACTTATGGTTAAAACAGCTTAGTGTCGTTATTTGTCTACCCACGATTATGAATTAGTTCAAAGTTTTATAAAAGGGGTACAAAAGTTAAAACAATTGCCGAATGCATGAAAAAAGATGTTTCAACTATGTACAACATTTTGAACAATAAAACAAGCCCCAGATTACCCACAGTTGGTAGAAAACGTTCAACAACCAAACAAGATTATCAGTTTATAATTAAGCAGCTTAAAAAACAGAACAATAGATATTAAACAAATAAAAAATCAATATTTAGAAGATTTTTCATATTCAATTGTAAGAAGGAGGATGAAATCTGAAGGCTTCATTCTTAAGGCGGCTGTTAAGAAACCTCCACTTAGTCGTGCCAATAGATTACAACGAGTGGAGTTTTCCAAAAAGTACAAACATTATTCATTGTCATTTTGGAGATCAATATACTTCACAGATGAGTGTGATATATCCTATGAATCATGGATTAAACATTCGAAGGTCATTTATAGTTCAAATTTCCCACTCAACCACACTTGTACTGCTATAAAAGTTGCACATCCTTCATGTGTCAAAGGATATTTTGCAATTAATTACAATCAGTCTTCAAAATGGATGCGTACTAGTGGCAATTTAAACAGCGCTGAATTTGTACAAATATTTAGAGATTTGTTTCATAGTGAGCTGTTTAGAAATGCTACAGGACAATTAACAATTATTCAAAACGATGCTCCTATGAATACTTCAAAAGTGGTAATGTGTATTTTAACATAACTTACAATTTACTACACGTTTTCCTTATTTAAACCACAAAAGCTTTGAAAAGTAAAAAGCTTACTTTTATTCAACTTTCTCCATACATTCCAGATCTCAATGTAATTGAAAACTTTTTTAGTATTTTAAAACGTGAGGTGAACCGCATGGAAACTGACGTACCAGTGGAAACGAAAATTAATCATGATGTAAAAAATTGCATTTCGAAAGACTATTGGTACGTTGATAGATTCCTACCCCAAGCGGCTGGCAGAGGTTGAACAAAAGCGTGGAGATCACTTAAATTATTGACATTATTAAGTTTGTTACCTTTATTTTGTATATTTATGTACTTTAGTAGATAAAACTATTTTTTAAAACCAATTATCTGTGTTTGTTTTTAAATTTTCATAATAGTGGTATTGTGCTTTATTGCTAAAACGAATATTATTGTGTATTATTTTAAGAATTTTTTTACGAATAATATTAAATGTATATATATTAGTAAAGTATTATCTAAGGTACTTATTAACAAGCGTTAGATATGTCTAAGATAAGTAACAAGTGCTACATATATTTCATAGTATATCATAGTAGGTCAACATTGGATTCACTTATGTCACTATCTGTAGTAGTATGAGCCTTTTAAAAAATATTTTATTAAATTAACGATAAAAAGACACCATGTTAGTCAACTACGAAAAAATAGTGAACATATAATTCCATTGACACATTTAAACGTAAGCTAAAAAAATTTCATTTTTCAATATGAAAATGTGTCAGTTTTTTTCTCATTTTAACTTAAAATATTCAATACATTGGAAATATTTGGAGTATATCGAATTATTTATACGGTGACATTTTTTTATATTTGTAAACATGCTAAGATGAATAGATAATTTAACGTAGTAGTTGAGGCAAAAAGGTTCAATCAATATACCAATTTTTGCTGTGATTATAGGTATATATATTAACCTTTCGTTAAAAGATTTATTGTTTTACAACTTGCTGTGATTTGTGTTGTTTGATTTGATACTGATCGTTTTTACTTTTTTCGTACCTATTTTTTGTGTGCTGAAAGTTACTTCTACTGAAGCATTTAAGTTAATAACCATAATAATAATAATAATAATAATTATTATTATTATAATTATTATTATAGAACTAAAATTTTATAGTTTGCAAAAAATAAGGACTTGAAAAATAATCAACACAGCTTAATTATTTCTAAATTCGACCTTTATTTAAACTTGACACGATTATTGCAATTTTATTTAAATTAACTGAGTAAAGTATAATTTTCACATTTTTATTGTATTGGTTGATTTTATTTGATAATTATTTGTCAATTTTAACATTTAATGAAAACATAGTGAGGTTTACCTACAAATACAAAATATATCAAAATGTATATCAATATGTATATATCAATATGTCGGGGTGGTCTAGCGGTACAGCGCTCGAATTTGGACCTCGGTGGACATGGGTTCGAATCCCATCACCGGCACTAAAATGCGAACTCATGTTTGCCTTTGCTAATTGTCCACTGTTGAAAGATGTTTTTTGTAAAACATTCAAAGTAGCAAACATAAAAAATAAAAGAAATAAAATGATTTTTATTATAATTTTTGCTAGCATACAACAGACAAAAAAAATGCTTTATTATTTTAACTACAAAAAGTGTACTGATTATTTATTACTGAACAAAAAACTTATTTTCTATAGAAGAATTAAACAATTTTTACATTTAAAGCAAAAGTTTTGTAACAAAACACTAAATTAAATATATAAATTTTTTGAATACCAAAATAGGCTACTGTATGAAGCAAGCTTATTAGAAACGTTTTGTATTATAATTTTTGAAATAAATAAATATTTATCTTTAAAAAAAACAAAGCCACATTGTGTATTTTATATTTAACATAATTAAACCGTTATTTACATTAAGCATTTATTAATAAAATTAATTAATTAATTAACTGAACTATATCGAATGAATGAATATTTATGTTATTTAACATAGTTAGTATAACTATTTTTAGACAATGAAGGCATCTATGTTGTGTCCATTTTTCAAGATAGCCAAGTTGAAAAAGATGGAATATTAAAAATAGGCGATCGAGTAGTTGAAGTAAGATATTCATAATTATTATTTCAAATATATTTAAACAAATATTTTATTTATAATAAAATTGTTATCATCCTTTTACAATTTGTGTTAAATGATAATAGATAAATTGGTCAAGTAATAAATATACTTGGGATAAATTAACTAGTTCCTAGTTAAAAATTTTATATTTTCAATATCCATGTTTTAGTCCTAACGAACTTAAACCTAGGTACGTTTGGGTTTTACATTGAAGCCTTATCCTTTGGGTGGTGTAAGCAAATTTTGTAAATTTGTCATCTGTAGTAAATATGAATAATGTCAACTAACATTAAATAAAGTGTGTTACTACCGCTTATAAACAAGTGAATAATTTCTTTTATCATAATTTTTTCTTAACTCCTGGCATACTGCACAAAAGTTACTAGCATATAAAACATATATCAATTATTTATTATGGAATGAGTTGGGGCTATTTCTTTTTTACAGTTTGTATTATATTATAATTATCGAATTTACTAAATAATACATATACTTAGTATAAATCATCAAAGTGCACTGTACAACAATTTTCATATATGTTAGGAATTATTAAGAATACCTTTCAAGTATTACACTGAATAGGACCTACGTATTTTTAAGTTTGGAAGCAAAGTTTTATTCATTCAACTATTGTCAACTTTACTAAAGTTAAACGAAATAATTGTAAATTTTGAACTCAAATTAACAGCAATATTGGCAATTAATCAGTTACGAATTCATATAATAAATTATATTTTTGTTTTTAGAATACATTATTTAGCAATTTATAAATAGTAAAATAATTTTACATTTTATAAAACTTGTTTTGTAGTAAACAGTTTTTAAAAAAATTTATTATGATAAAAACAATAACTGTCTGCAATATTCAAACTTAAATTATTTTGCAATGAAAGATTTAAATTGTTTTAATGTTTAATATATTTATTAAATGAATCAATAAAAAATATACGTTTTAATAAATACACATTTTTAGAAAAAAAATTATTATTTTGAAAATACGTGCCTACATATAAACAAAGACTATTGCATCAAATATTCGATTGCTCAAATAAAGACAATTTAATAATAATTTAATAAAAATAATTTTAAAAATCCTTTAAATTATAAAAATTGGTACAACAAAAAATACCTCATTTAATGAATAAGGTCAATGTGGCTGGTTTAAAAATGTTGGTACATTTTGGGGGTAATTTTGCCTATTTCAATTTACAAGGAATCAGGTTAAATTTTGATCATCCAATAAAATTAAATTAGGTCAAATTTTAAATTAAAAACGGAGGGATGTTTAGTAAATCTATAAAATTCGTAAAATTAACGTGTTTAGTGTGCAACAAATGGACTGAATTTATCTGTAAGCGAAAAGTACGTTAATTTTATTATTACAAAATCAAAAAGAAATTGAATAATAACATTGAAGGAAGTAAACAAAGAACATTTAGAAAAAATTTTAATATTGCATTTTAAAAAATGTATAAAATTGTCAAAAATGTTAAAATCTGGGATAATTCATGTTTTATTTAGCTGTACACAAAGATTCAGATTAATGGCGTTTACTAAAAGGCATGAAATTTATCCTGAAATTTTAGAAGATAAAATTGAAATTGTGTGCTGTTATTTACGGATTTCGCACTTAAAATTTCATATTCAAGTGTAGTGTAGATTTTGCTAGAGGTCACAAATTAGTTTGCAAAATAAGTTGCTCACATGTGTTATCTACATAGATAATGTGCTATGGAGTCTCAGAAGTTACAAAAATAGATCCGTGCTAACGAAATCTTACACAGTAAAAAATTAATGAATTTTTCTTTAAAATTATTGTAGTCATAGTTCTAGCAAGATGTTTTAAAGGATTTAAAACATGTTTAAAATAATGCTCTGGTGTACATCTACAAATTGATAATTTATTTTTTAGTATAACTTACAATTTACTATATGTTTGACCTATTTAGACTGCGAAAACCTTGTTAACTAAAAAACGTACATTCAATCCTTAGCATCCCGGAATTAAGCGTTATGAATTTTATGTAACTTTTTTGTAAAGGGTAGGTTAACAAGTTCTAAAATTACGTATTACTTATAGAGAAAATTGTTTATGTTGTGAAAAATTGAGTTTTAAAGGATATTATTGGTACCCTGATAGACTGAGATTGGAAACAGCTGACAGAGGTTATAAAAGACAGTGAATTTCACTTTAATTGTTGACATTATAAAGTTTGTAACTTTTTCTTTACATATTTATGTATCTTAGTCAATGAAATTATATTTTTAACGAGTTATGTGTTTTTGATTTAAATTTTAGTAAATGGTGGCATTACAAGAATAGATGTTGTTGTATATTATAATTGGAAAATATTCTTACGAATAATGTTACTTGATTGACATTGATAAAGTATTATCTTAGGTGTGTATTAGTAAGGGTTAAATATGTGTAAGATAAGTAACTAGAGCAAGATGCTACAAAGTATTACAGTGCTTCCATTTTCCTACGCCAACAGTTACTATTTGTGTTCATAATTTTGCAGATAAATTATCAAAATTTATTAAATTGTTCATCGAAAGAAGCCCTGAAAAAAGTTAAAACATTTTGCCGTCGTGCTTCGTTTATTCAAATCAAGTGTACTCGCCCGGATCAACAGCAAAGTAAAATAAACGTTTTATTGCAATAAAAGGAATTTTTTATGTATTATGTGCATTGCAATGCCTAACTGTTTGCAGGAAGCATTGTATTTTTACACAATGCTACTAATAACTTTTATATTTGACTGTTCTTTAATTATTTCTTTTATTAATCCTTTATTTATATTTATATTCATATTACTTAATAAAAATATTCTTCATATATATATATTATACAAAACCCTTTTGCTTTAAGAATAAGCATGGGGCAATAAGACAACAATTACAGCAAAACAACAACAACAATAACAAAGTCTCGTTGGCATTAAATATTCTGCAAATCGAAGATTGTGCTTTCTTTCGGCTTTCACTCAACCTTGTCATCTGGTAATTTTACCATCCAGATACGTTGTTATTTGCCGGATTGACGTCATCTTTCATTGTTTCTGCAGCAGTACAAATTTTTACAGAGGCCAGGTTGCCAACCTTGCGCTCAAACCCTCCTCCTTTATCCAGGCTTGGGACTGGCTAGATTGAATCATTTCTAATCCAAACTAGGCGGAGTTAATAAAAATATAATGTTTTACAATTAGGCTTTTTATTAAAAACTTTAAATATGCATGTATATATTAATATATAAGCATAAATTTGATTTTGCATTACGTATTCAATTATCTTAATTAAAAAGTTTTATTTTTAGTTATTTGCACTATATTTTAAAATCACATTTAGAATATTACATTTGTGTATCAAGATTTGTGTTGTCTTGGGTGCCTCTACTTGGTGGACATGGGTTCGATTTCCACCACCGACACACTAAATACGGGCCCACATTCGGCTTCGTTCATTTGTTTACTAACGAAAGATGCGTTTCCCGTAAAAATAAAATATAATGAACTAATTTGTTTATGCATACAAATTTGACTTTTTTACTAGTAAAAAATTTCGTGCTTAATGCAGATTAAAAATATGTTTATTTTAAAATTATTATTTAAATTAAACTACCCTTTTTATCATTTATTAAATGTTACACTCTAAATTATCACGTTTTATAAGCAAGATAATATTGTTTTTTAAATAAAATTAAATGATATTAATTTCTTAATAGTTATTTTTATATACTAAAATATTGAACAATTTACTTTCCTTAGTTGGTATTAATAAAAATATAAGTAGTGCAAGTAGCCATTACTTTTTGATATAATAAATTAGAAAAAAATGTTTTACACAATCAGTTTATATAAATTATAAAATTATTTTAAAATATAAATCTCAAATTATTTTTTCTGATTAACGGTTATATTGTATATATAAAGATTATTTACATTCAACATCACAACTCGTAAATGGCCAAATTAAACTGGAACAAAACAGTGATGCCACGAATTCTGTTTTATCAAACAGTATAGATAATGTCGACACCATTTTGGACTGGGAATTTTGTAAAATGTCCGATCAAACTCAACAAGGTAGATAAAACAATGAAATAAATAAATTTTATTTTATTAATAAAAAAATAGTGTTATTATGTGTTAAAAGACAAAATTTTACAATTAATAATTTTTTTTTTAAAACTTCTAATTTTTTATAAGCATTATTGATGAATTTGGATAAAACAATTTTAGAAGACAAAATAAAGGAGTGGAGAAATATATTTGGACCTGAATTTCAAATACTGGTAAGACTAATTTTCAAACATTGATTTACAAATATACAACGATAATATCTTATGTTTATTAAACTGTATTTATTACAGTCTACCATGATTTAACAATTGCTTCTTTTAATTCCAATTAATATAAGTATGTAACAATTGCGTGTGTATAAATACTAATTTTTTACGTGTAATAATAGTTTTATAAATGAAAACAAATTTCAATTACAATAATACATCAAAATAATTTTGTCACAAAACCATGTGTACATCAAAAATTAGAATTAATTAATTTACTATTAAGTATGAATAATAAAATAGTACATTATACAACAAAGTACAACAGTTGATATTTTCTTTTAAAGAAATCAATTGTACTTTGTTTTTTAGCGTGATTGAATTGTAAAGCTTTTCAATTCTATTAATAAACTTATTTATTAATGACTATTTTCGTATTTTTTAGTATTTTATTAAAAAAATACATTTTAAAGATTAAATAGATCCGATTACTGTTAACGTACCATTTAAAAGGTATGTATTAATTTTACTGGTTTTTGCTGTAACACCTGATTTAAGAAATTTAAAAATTTATAAAAAATTATACAATATATAACAACATGTACTTAAATATGTTTAATTAAAAATATCGTTTTATTGCAGCAAAATCTAAACTGAAATATATCGACAAATGTTTATATACAACGTTGTATTTATGCCAGTGTAACTATTTAACTAGTGTAATTTAACATTTTAAGATTGATGCTCTTTATGTATTTATATTAGCAACGAAGAAAATATGCAAATATGAATAAATAATAAACAAAATAAAAATGGACAAAAATAACAAAATGTGTTTTAAATAAAAATTGGATTGAATTAATTTATCAACATCAAATAATTTTTCCATATCTCTATGTAAATTTAAGTATCCGCATACTTGAACATGTTTGCATTGTAGTATTCATTGTATAATTTAAAAAATTCGACATGTGGTTTGGGATTTGGAATTGAGGGAACGGGTGAAAAATGTTTAACGACCGACAAGGACGAACAGCGCTTTTTCATTATCGAATTGAATCCAAATGGACCTATTGCTCAAGAGGGAGTTTTGAAAATTGGGGACGAATTGTTAGAAGTAAGTGATGTATATATATATATATATATATATATATATATATATATATATAATGATGGTACAATTTACAACAGCAAAAGTTGGTGGTAGTGTCATTTCTTTATTGGTTCCAAGTTTGTATACCATGGCTAATTCCAATACGAAGAAGTTGTCGGATGTGAATTTAACTTTGGCAGAAGGGTGTAAATGAAGTTTCTTGGCTAAAACAACCGCTAAATTGTGACACCGCTTGTGTTCATAGGAATTGATAAGTTAGTCTTCTTTGAGGGAAATTGGAGTAGATACCGGTTTTAAAAAATAAGCTTTCAGTATAAATAAATTTATATTTAATTAGAAGTTATAATTATTATATTAGTATGTACTTCATAATTAATGTCAGTTTGGAACTAGATTGCACATTTGTTAATAATTTGTTTAAAGTCTATATATATTTTAAAAAATCTTTAATAACAATGTTCATTTTTTATAAAAACAAATAATAAAATAAATATAAGTGAAAAATAAATATATTAAACGATGTTAATATTTTTCATGTTAACCGGTCTTAAAAAAAGTAGTTTGAAGCCTGTTGGAAAATATATTCAATAAATATCGGTTTATTATTATTATAGATCGTTTAATTTAATAAATTAGTCAATATTCGGAGTTGTAGATTTTGGATTGAACAAATAAAAATATTATTCTGCACAGTATTTTATATTTAGGTTTGGACAATTTACTAGTATTGTTTAAAAACAAAAATGGAGTAATGCTTGTGTTTAAAAGATTACTGTAGAATTGTATTTCAGGTTACTTTTCCTAATTATTTTTACTGATTTTATTTTATTTTGGTTAGTAATGTGGTCATTTTCACATTACTTTCTACATTTATATGGACTGTTCAACGATTGACTTTGATGGCTTAATAAACAACAAGCCTAAAACATTAAAAAAGTTTTTTGGCTAATAGACAAAATTTTTGTAATGGCGTCACTGTTTATAAAGATTGACGAAGATCCTCTATTTTTGTCAGGGTAATCGTTTTTAGTCTAATACCTACTTATGGTATACATATACCTTAAGATACTTATTAAGTAAGGATGAAGGCTTGGACTTAGCTGCCTGGTAATATCGCAGCGTACTTTGTTTCTACTGTTATTAGTTTGGATGCTTATAGGCACCTAGTCCAAAATGCACCACGTGGAGGAGGAACAGTTAGTAATATCTCCATTATTGGAAATCAAGACTTTATAAGCATTACGCATATACTCGTGATTATTAGCATATATAATGATATGAATAATATTGATAAAACTAGAGATTACTTTGTAAATTAATAAGTTTTATGATTATACAAAGAAATTTATTTACAATAAATAATTGTACTATTTATATTTATATTGTTTTTAGATTAACAATAATAAACTATTTCATTTGAAAGATATAGAAGTTGCAAAAATATTGCGCTCAGCATCATTACAAGGTTATATCATTTGTGCCCGATTACTTGAACCGATTAGTCCACCTGACTTTTGGAAAGATTCAAATTCTAAAACGGAGAATGAGAAAATTTACGATAATATTTATAATGAAGATAATGATGATGAAGAAATGATGAAAAATAAATTGAATTTTGAGCATATAAGTACCAGTGAAAATATTATGAATTGTAACATGACAATATTGGTTAATGCACGTCCCTATTGTCAGCTGAAACCAAACAATCACGTTGACAGTGACAATGATTTGACTGCAGATATTTCAAAATTAAATAATATGAATTCTATTGGTTGGCAAAATTGTAACACTGATGTGCCAAGCTCTAATAAAGAAAATAGTTCTGATATAGAACTTGATACCGAACCAGCAAAAATAATTGTGTTAAACAATCATGCTACAGATAAATTGAATACAGTCAAAAAGGTAGGCGTGTATTTCAATTATTTAGCTAATTTTGTTTAAATTGTCAAATGAAAGGGTTCTCTCACTTGCTAAACCGGTAGTAACGTAACAGCATTTGAGGACACTGGGCAATTAGAATTGATCAGATTCACTATAAATAATAAATTTACAGGTCGAAGGTCATCCACCCGTAGCTCAGTGGTTTAAGGCGCTGGCCTGACACCAGATAGGGCGTGGGTTCAAGTTCATGTGTGTGTAAAACTTGAAAGGTATGCGCTGCTGATGATTCCAAATAAGGATGAAACAGCTGTACAGTGCTCCTGGTTGACTGGAAAACCTAGTAAATTTATTATTTCAAGTGATTCTGACAATACTAATATAACATTTCTAAAAACATAATCCCTTAAAACCCCATTGTTAAATGTTAATATATGTTTGTGAAACAGCACATTTTTAATATCAGGGTTGTAAGTTATATTTATCATTATTAACAACGTGTTGAAAATGATCTAATTATACTTTTACAAAAGAGCGGACAAAATCCTCATAAGTTTAGCCAAAATATGCAGTACAATGTTTTTCAAGCACCAAATGCCAAAAGTCGAAACATAATTTTACTAATAGCTAACTATTAAAAAATTATAATTATCCGTGCAGAAATAGTTGAACGTTTTTTATTCAATTTGCAAATTAAATACAATTTAATTACAAAATTAATTGTCATTAACATACAATCGAGAAATTTGATAATTTTTTCATTTGTAAAATTTGGAGTAGATAAACAAAAATAATATACATTATTTTAATAATTATTTTATTTTTTCAAATTTGGATAGAATAAATGAAAAGTAAATTTGAACAATTTACTACATTGAAACAAACTTTATAACATTCCTAAAATTTGGGCTAATTTTTTACGTTGACAATGGATTTTAAGTAGACATAACAAATATAACAAAAAGTATTTTGTTTACGTATAAAAATTTAATACTTAGATAAACGTAGATAAGTTTAACAAATTCTTGTTTGTTTGTTTATTCTATGACAACATATTTTTTATAATTGAAATATAAATTAACAAACAGTAGAAAATACTGTCTACGTTGATTTTTATCGATTGAATCTTTTTAACTGCAAAATGTGGTTTTGAAAAATGTATGTTTCACAGCAAGTAAGCAGGATGCCTTAATTGACACACCGTTAATGATGTTTTCTAATTGCATTTTATTAAAATAGTGTTTTGACATGTTATGAACAGTACCAGCATTTTTTTAACTTGCTTTTTATTGCCTTAATATTTTCCAAATATCTTTTTTTATTTATTTAAAAACAGCACAATTATTAAAAATATCTCAAATTCAAAAGGTTGTTAGACAATTCTTATAATATTTGTACTACTTTAATTTTTTTTACGGCAGACATCTTTCAGCAGTAGATATTTTAGCAAAGCCAAACATGAGCCCTCATTTAGTGCCGGTGGTGGGATTCGAACTCCGATGTTTAACCAGGTTAAAGTCGAGTGCTGTACCGTTAGACTATTCCAGCACGTTAGTAAAACTTTTATAAACCCTTATAAATAAAACTGATTGATTTTATTTTTTATGTAACTGTGCAATGTATATAAAAATTTCTATATATTTAAAAAATTATTTTTTATAGGTAAAATGATTACTTTTTTCTGTATTAGTTTAGAATATATATAAAGTTGTAATTTTTTATTTCTCATTTTTAACAATTCAAACATTAATACATAATAAGATATCTTGGCTAAACAGCTGAAATATATTGAATAATGTACTCAACAATAAGTTGGCACAAAATGAATGATAAATTAATAAAGCAATCACTCAATTTTAAAGTAAAAAAATTTTTTTGTCTTATATTTTCACACAATAAATAAATTAATATTTTATATTTAAAATGTTCAAAAATTAGATGGGGCCCATCTGTGTTAGTTTATATTCACCAAAAATGTAATAAAAAACAATTCTACTGCTTTCAACTTTCCTCTAATTATTTTTACACACATTATTATACTTTAGCTTTATATAGTAATATTAATTAATTTACATGAAATTAAATATTGGCGTTTGGTTATATCAACATCCAACTGTTGTTTTTATTGCTATTTGAGTTATTTTTATTTTTATTTTTTTCTATTTATGTTTACTACTGCCATGGACATTTTAGAGAAGTCGCATTTTGTGCTAGTAGTGGCATTCGTACGCATATTCACCAGATTCAAGTCGAGCGCCGTACCGCTAGACTACTCCTGCATATACTGCAAATTTATTCGCTATTTTATCCACTTTTTATACAAAGTTTAATTGTAACTATTACAAAACGGTTATTTCAAACTTTACTTTAAATTTACTAAAATGTCAATGCTAGGTTGATAAAAATAATTGACGAATACATTTTTCTTATAAAAGTCATTATATCTGGGTGCTGGTTGCATTAATGTGATTGTACCGGAATTCTGTTTTGCTAACCCATCAGTTCCAACGACCGACATAAGAACACAACACAAGATTGATACTGGAATCAAGTATTCAAGATATTACAGCTGATATATACAGTGAAGCCAAACTGAAAACCGATACACAGTTGGCTGGCTAGTTCACCTATTGATTGTGGTTGAGTGTCATCATTACAAACCTTGTTGAAAACCTAATTATTTAAATTAAAAGCAAATTTGAAATGACTACGTTTATCTGTTTTTTACTAGGTTACCAGCTGCAATGTTATGTAAAATTGTGGCAAAAAATTATTTTAAAATGGCTTTACCCGATTAAATTTAAATTTTAAGCAATTAACTCAAATGTTTAATCTTCATTTATTTTTTTAATTATTTAAATAATGTAATAAAAGCATATTATAAATTATTTAAAATTATTTATTTATTTTTATATTAAAATAGTTGAGTAATTCTGATTTTTTGTTATTATATTGCTAGATGAATATTGTTCAATCTACAGATTTACATGACAATTCAACAAATGCCAATCCTCCATTACGTTTTCCGCAAGCAGAAAAAATTGCAAATTGTCCAAGTTTTGAACACCGCCAGTCTCAATGCAAACAGAAGTCAAAAATAAATAAAAAATTCCCAATAGAAAATAATATTAAACTTGTTTCATCAATGATTCACAAAACAAATGGCAATTGTTTCAATATGACAGTTGTAAAAAAATCGGGGGAACTGTTGGGTAATTTTTACGTTATTTTTTAAAATATTTTTAGGTGCTTGCACTTTTTTAAAATTAAATAAACTTGATGTTTTTGTTTTACGTAACATTAAAATGCTCGATATATACATATATTTATTTTATGTTTGTTACTTTGAATGTTTTACTAGAAACATTTTTCAGTAGTGGGCATTTTAGCGAAGCCGAACGTGGGCCCACATTTTAGTTCCGGTGATGGGATTCGAACCCATTCCCACCGAAATCCAAATTCGAGTGCTATACCGCTAGTGTAAACAAAATTTGGTCACTTTTAATTTAAACAATGTTTAAGTTATTTTTCTTAAATAATTCAGATGAAAAAATGTATAAGAGTGATTAAAAATGCTCATAACATTTTGAGAAACAAATTCACTCTATCTGGTCCCAATTGTGTGTGTTTTAGCTAAAAAAAACATATATTTAGGAAAATGAATTATGATATCGAGGGAAACACTAGAAACGACGCTTACTTGTGTTTCAATGCAGAAACAAAAGTACATAAAATACATTTATTTAATATAATTATAATTAAAATTTTTAATTATGGTATTTGAAAATTTATACCATATTTTGTTTGTACAGGTTTGGAACTAGAAATGGAAAATGGCACTGATAAAGGTATTCGTTTGATTGGCATAATTCCAAACAGTTCAGTTGATCAACTAAATCGATTAGTTCAATCAAATGCAACAGATTTAAATTGCTCAAATTTCTCCAATGAATCCAAGTTGTTTGATAGTTGCAATTCAAACAGTTATTGTTCCAGTTGTGAAGATACCATTTTACATTCTGGCGATTACATTTTATTTGTTAATGATTACAATTTTCAATATGCGTCACCATACAAAGCGTTACAAATTTTGCGAAAATTTATTTTCTATACCGGTTTGGTCAGGTAAAATTGAACATAATTACACATTGTTATTATACTTTAATACAATATTGAGTTTATAAATAAACGTTGGTAAACTGTTTAAACAATATAGGTTATTATTTTTTAAATCTTATTTTTTGCTGATGTATATAATGTACACAAATGTAGTTCAAAAATTCTGGAAACTTTCATTAAACATCGAATTATCTAGTTAACTATTTTAAGACAAAATGTACTAAGTTGAGTATTTATTTATGTATTATTATTATTACTATTACTATTACTATTAATAACATTATTATTGAAGTATTTAATTTTATACTGGAATTTGTTTAATTACGTATATATTATGTACATGTAAAAAAGCTGCGCTACGTTTCTATAATATCGGATGTAAAAACTTTTTATTTTTAATATTTATATATTTTTAATTGTCCCAATTATTTTTAACTTTATTTTGTTTCTACATTTTGCACTAAATGAAGTCAAACTAAATAAAATTTAACACTGCTATTCCTAAAGCCCTTTTATCAACTTTGCCCAAGTTCGATTTTAAACAATTTTTGACTCTATGCAGGCTTTTAAAATATACGTAAATATCACCATATGGGTTTTGAGGATTTAAACTCAAAATTAATTAAAGATATTTTTTTACCATTATTACTATCATTAAACTGCAAATCAATATAAGATAACATTTTAGAATTCTGATCTTTTATCATCTTCATATTAATTCATATGTTGATACCATCCTCATATCACTTGAGAGAATTTTTATCTGTCTACTTGATCGTAAAAACTGTGGTAAGAAATGTGGGGCTGGCCTTATAACGTATGTTAATAAAAAATATTGTTGTAGTCTTAAATTAAATTTTAAATATTCGCAGAAGGCAATTGAGTGTCTAATTGTTAACTGTCGAACTAAAAGTATTGACATAATGGCTAAAATAGGAGCTGTCAAAATTAGCATATTGAAATTGATTGACTTTCCTTACATCACTTAAGCATATTAGGCACATCAACATTTTACTAAAATAAGCATTAAACATCACATTAGCAATATCAATATTCAAAACACTAAAAATATTTTCTTTTGCAAATAGCATTATCAAATTTACGCTTAGACCAAAAACCCAGAATTTACACATTTCGACAACATGAAAAAACTACTACGTTATTTGCTTAAAAATAAATTATATTATAAAATATGTACATATCTATAAAGCAGACATCACCAATTGTCCAAAATTAATAATTCAGGGGATAGCCATGCTTTTTTATAACTTCTTTTAACCGCCTCGGATAAGAATCGACCAGATTATTGATATATTCTTGTGGAATTCGATTTTCTAACACGTAATTAATTTTTTCTGAGAGTGTGCCTCGATTTTCTGTCCGATTCACCTCGCGTTTAAGATAACTGAAAAAATTTTCAATTACATTGAGATCTGGGCTGTATGGGGGCAATTGAACAAAGCTCAACTTTTTGCTATTTAATGAATCCTTGGTCTAAACAAAAAAAAATTCGGATAATTTTTAGATTATGATAAAAACCAAGTTACCTTTTTGGATGTATGCACTGGAGCATTATCTTGAACAACCACCAAATGCCCTGAAGCATTTTGTCGTAGTTCAGACTTGAAAAAATCATTAAAAATAGCGACAAATTCTGAGCTGTTTAAATGGCTACTTGTTTGGGTCCATTTTGGTAGTTGCCCGTACTTGATTCCAAAATATCCATGAAGACATGATGGATGTGCAACCTTTTTCACAATGCAATTGTTGTCTTGAGGAAAATCGGGACCACAGATGACCGTGGACTGCACTGCCCATGGTTCATACTTTAATGCACACTCGTCAGTGAAAAACAGTGATCTCCAAAAACATAATGGTCGGTTTTCATACGTTTTGGCAAATTCCACACGTTTCCTTCTATGTTCTGCAGTTAAAGGAAACTTTTTCAACGTTTTCCTTAACTGCAGGTTGGCCGATTTCATGCGATTACGAATAAGGGAATATGAAAAATCTGGTAATTCTTCTTTTTGGATTTGTTGAATTGGCTTCATTCTGTTTCTTTTTAGTTTGGTGATAATAAAAGTATCATCCCGTTTACTGGTTGATGGTACAGGTCCTGTTCCTGGTGTTCTTGGACGTATATAATCCTTTAATACACGGTATACAGTTCTCGTACTTATATAAAATAAATCCGCTATTTGTTCAACGGTCAAACCCATATTATGACTTTTTTTGATTTGTTCGTAATTTATAGCACTTAAAAAATAGCTTCCACTATTTAAATTCATCGTAATCACACAAGATAAATGTTCAAAATTGTGCCAAGGTCAAAAGTTCAAATTTAATGTTAGATAGGTTAATAAAACAAAAATGAAAGGTAAAGTAATTAAAAATATTCTTTGATCTTTTCACACCATAATTAATGTTAAATTTTCCATACATATAAAATATGAAAACTGATCAATTTTTTTATATATAGTGTATGAAGTGACGTGTGCTGGGTTATGTAAACAGTTATAAACTTATGTAAACAAATTTATTTTTTTTGAAATTTGTGTTGCGTAATCCATTTATGTTTTTACCTTAATATGTATACAATTTTTAAGTGTGACTATCACCATTTACCCACTTGAATGCAATTTATCCAAAAATTCCAAGACACTTAGCTATTTATAATTATAAAAAAGTGAAAACACAATTAACTTTAAGTATCGATAGTCCATATTATTTTAACATAATTACTTAGTTGAAAAAAATATAACTTTCAAGTTAAAATAGCACAAATTAAAAAATAAGAGTTCACTGACAAGTACCATTTTAAACCCTGTAACATATTACTGCGAACGATTATTGCTTGTACGATCATCTGCTTGATTTTTTTATTAATATGTGCAAAAACATTTTAATTAAATTAGCTGGTAATTTAAATTATCCTTTACTTGTTCAGATTAACGGGCCTCACTAATAAAGTTACTTTCTATACCCGACTTTAAATACAACTGGATTATGTGCCTCTGACTATTTTCATCAAAACGATATGCACAACTTTTCACATCAAAATACTCAATCACTTGTTTACGTCCAGAAATATATTTAAAACATTATTATTTAAATTTCTTGAAGCCAATCGTTAAGTTATTCATACATGTACGTGATACATTATCTCCGAGTGTAACAACACTCTGATCCGCACGGTTAAACATGAATAACATAAATTTTAATAATTATTTTTCATAATGCTACTGTGTTTCTACTAATATTATTAACATAGTTACTGACAAATATTGTCCAGTAATCAAGATTAAGATGACAAACAACAATGCTTCCTGAATTAACCTTAAAAGACGCTTAGACACTAAAATGAATTGGCATATAATTCAAGTCCATATTAAAGAGGTTAAATGAACAAATCAAACTTGAAATTATCAAACTTAAGAGCTTTACTAATAAACATTTTCTCTCAAGCCATGATTTGCAATCTATTTGGAAGACATGAATAATGTGTTTAATGAATCCAAAGCGAATCAATTCAAGATAATTACTGAAAAATTGAATGATTCTTTTTCTTCAAGCATACCGGAATTTAAATAATCAACTAAAAATTATTAAACATCTATGATCCGTTTTAAAGTTTAAAAATTAATTAACAGTTGTCAAATGAATATTTTACTTAAACCTGTTGAAATTAATTCCAATTATAAATTGTGAAATAGCTGATTCATGGTGTATCTCACGAATCACACCTATTCCTAAAGTTTATTATTATTATTATTATTATTACATTAAACATTAATGTTAATGTTAATTGTTAATGTTCTATTAACAAATCCAAAACATTATCGCTCAATAGCTTACAACTTAGTTATTTTAACATTAACTGAAAAAATAATACTTAACAAATGTAAGCCTATATTAAACATTAATAATGATTGATATCAATTTGTGTAGCCAGTTTCGCTTATTACACACTCAATCATTAGATACAAAAGTGTTCTACACATTGCATGTTTTTGGATTATAAATCTTGATACAAATTTGGTATTTATGATGAAATTCGACAAACATCCGATCAAAAAAAAAACAGTTTACACAAATTGGTCGTAATAAATCAAAATTAACAATGGAGTTCTACAAGTTGCAGTACTATCTTCCGTTTTATTTTTACTCTATTTAGATCTATTACAAGTTTTACAGCCATTGCATTTATGTACATTTGCCAATGAGTTGGTTGTGTACACAAAACTATTTTTAATAATAATCTAAAAGAATTTAAAAATTTTAGTAATAAAATATCTGCTAACTTTTATTTTAATAGATGCTGGTTAAATTTACGACGAGATAATCAACAGAAATAATAAAATTGAATAATGTATTGAAATTAAAATTGATATATATATATATATATATTGAAGTGCACCTTTAGGTCCGCATAAATACCAAACTTATCTGCTATGATCACGTAGTGCTGGGGTGGCTTAGCGGACTAGGTGGGCATGGGTTCGAGTCCCATCATCGACATTAAATGCAGACCCACGTTCGGCTTCGATAAAATGTTCACTGCTGAAAGGTAATAAAAAAAATTAAAAATATGTATGAACACCAAGTTCTTTTGCTGCTAAATAAGACAAAAAAACTAAATGTTGATAACTGTATTATTAAACTGCTTGTAAAATCTGGTTTGCATTTATTAATGTTATATTGCTTACGTGTAACTTTTCCAGGTGTGTTAAAACAAGATTGTGTTGTATTTAGAAGATGCATGTCAAAATCTACAGCAATAAAATATTCTGTTTTATTAAATGACATTGTTAACCAACATTCAAAATCCCGTATACAAGTATCATTAAGGATTGAAGAAAATGACACAGGTTAGAATAAATCTAAAACATTTGAAAAAACAAGGGTGGTATTATTTGTATATGGAAGCCAAGACTAATCAATTTATCACGTCTGCC
Source organism: Cardicola forsteri (assembly GCA_025895645.1). Classification (NCBI taxonomy): domain Eukaryota; kingdom Metazoa; phylum Platyhelminthes; class Trematoda; order Strigeidida; family Aporocotylidae; genus Cardicola; species Cardicola forsteri. Next base: position 150,323 of record JAKXYG010001064.1, on the reverse strand, counting down.
ATATTTATCCAGAATATTAACCAATCCATAACCAAACAGAATTAATCTTATCACAGTAGGATTAAATTTATCTTTCCACCACGTATTTGTTTGAAATAATTTGTACATATGACTTAATATAAATGTGCTTTATAATAACTAGTTCAAAGTATAGTAATTTTGACATTTTTCATAAAGCCGCGTTTTACTTTATTGACTACATTCTTATGCAATGTCCATCACTCGCATAGTACATATTGTTCCTTTTATTTATTTATTCATATTTTTTAATGTTGTTTGCTACTTTGAATATTTTACGAGAAACAGCTTTTAGCAGTGAACATTTTAGTGAATCCGAACGTGGGCCTGCATTTTAGTGCCGGTGGTGGGATTCGAACCCATGCCCACCAATGTCCAAATAGAGCGCTGTAACGCTAGATCACCCATTAATGCTATTTTTTGGGTTGTGTTTTTATTATTATTCATTAATAGTACAAACATATTTGTGTTAAATGTATCTATAGAAAGGTATTAAAACTTAATTTAGTAATGACAATAATAAAAATAATAGTAATAATAAATAATAATAATAATAATAATATTAATAGTAACAATAAATGTTGTCTATTATTATCGTTTTACTTATTTATAATGTATAGCACTTCGTGCGTAAAAAGTACCTTTTATTTTTTTATATAGTTAAGTGAAAAAATAGTTTATTGCGGTTTTTATCTATATATTTACATTTCGCATTAATATCTAATACGTTTTATTTAAAATGTGAGTATTTATATTTTAAAATGTTGCAATGAAATATTTGTAGTTTTACAAATAACAGGATTTTATTTATATTAAATAATTATATTTTGGCATGTACAAAACATGGTTTACATTTAAATTGAACGTATTTGAATTATTAATACAAATATCAAATTACATCGTTTACTTTGTGTTTAAAAATACAAATTTATAATATGCAAAAAGAATTAAAGAATAACTTAAATACTTAAATTGATAATATATCATTTATTACTAAAATACGTAATTATCACTTAGTAATTATGTTTATATAAGTGTTGTCAAACAATAAATCTATCTCATTGTTATTATAATTTTAAACAAACGTTTATAAATAAATAATTCATTATTAATTTTATTTTGAATAATTACTTCGAATAAAAACAAAATAATAATTTCGATTTATTTCTTCTTCAAATTTTGGGTCTATAGTTTGCTTTATTTAAAAATTATCTTGATTCATAATTTTACAATTATTTGTATAATTTAATATATATATATATATATATATATATGTATATATCATACTGTTACTTCAAGTGATTTAACTTGTATAATGTATATTTCGAAATTACATTACAATATTGTAAATTATTATTATTATTATTATTATTATTATTACTATTATTATTATAAACCCCTTTGGTTTAAAATAAGCACTGAGCAACAAGATAGCAGTAACAGCACAAGCAACAACAAAGTCCCATAATTTAAAAAGAACATGGGGCTACAAAATAATTCCATGCATTTGAATATTTTACCAATATTTTAGTTTGAGCTCGTAAAGCATTCACTTTAAGTAAATTTTCCTAAATCAATTTTAGCCAAGTTTTCTGTGGTCTACTAACCTATTTTTGCCATTATCAATTGTCCATAAAAAAAACGTTCTTAATGGTTTTTTGTGCGATGAAGTTAGATTTTGACCAAGTAATTTTCTTTGTTTAATGGAGGTTTCTATAAATAAAAAATTGATTATTCATTCGGTTTTTGTTTAACCCTGTTATTGGGGTCATGCAATTAATTTTTTCCCGTTGTTGACCGGAATGGTCTGTTTTAGTTTCTGTAGCAAAATGGATTGTTCACAGAAATCAGATTGATAAACGTTTGTTTAAATTCTCTTCCTTTATGTAGGCTTAGGACTGGCTAGATTGATTTATTTCTTATCTCCTCTAGGTGAAGTTATTGTTAAATAAGGGAGAAAATTTTAAAAGTAAACCGTTCTATTCATATTTAGAATTAGACCTCAGTGAGTATGGTTTTAATTTCATCACCGACACTTAAATGCGGGTCCACGTTTGGCTTCGCTAAAATGCCTACTGCTGAATGATGTTTCCCGTAAAACATTCAAAGTAGCAGACGTAAATAGTAATATTAATAATCAAACAATAATTAAAATTATATAAAATTTAAATATAAACAATTCATATTTTTAAAAATTAACAATATCTTTTATTTTATATAACATGAATTTATTGTAGTTAACCTAATAGTATTAATGTATTTCTTTTTATGATTCAGGTAAATGAATCAAAATGTTTATAAAACGATGATTTTTTTAAATGTTAATTAATATTTACTATCTGTTACAATAAGTATATTTTTATTCATACTAAAATGTTTTTAAAACATAAAATTTTATTAAAATAATTTACTTATTAATTCATTTTTATTTAATTTTTAATGAAACTAGGATCACTTACACAAAATCTGGAGAATCAACTTGAGAAAAATTTAATATGTTTGCAAATTACATGAAGAGCATGTTGGGTTCCGTCCATTTCATTTAACTCAAGTAATGCAAATATTTTTGTGGTTACCATTTTTTTAACTTATTTTTATTTAATCAAACATTTATTTGTCAGAAACAAAATTTTGATTTATGTATTTCCATTTGCATCAAACGATAACAAATATTTATATTCAGTTTACATTTTCATTATTTAAATGAAACTAATATCAACTTTGAAGCATTTATATTATTTTTAAAATTATAATGATTGTAAATGTTGTGTTTACACTTTATAATAATATTATTATTTTTATACCTTTATAATATAAAAATTTGAATATAATAAGACAAAAATTTTAATTATGTACCTAAAAATATTTTGTTTTATTGTAATTGATATATATATGGCAAAAGGGTCCTTTCACTCCAAAAAGCATGAGGCAACAAGATTGTTTTATGTGAATACACTCTAAATTTTACAATAAAAATATGACATTTTATAAAATTTATTTTGTAAAATTTTATTAACATTTACAGCAATAAAGCATTGCCTGCTTGGTATATTCAAACTAATTATTTCAAAGTGAAAATTCTTTAATGTTTAATCTTTTTTTATTTATACAAGTAATGTTACTTAAAAAACAAATATTACTTATTTAAAAATAATTAATTGTATTTAAATAAATAAATTGTGTCTTGCATTTAATTAGTTAATAATTATTTAATTTAAAACAATTAGTATAACTTATTTTAAGAAAATTGATACAAAAATTTCAGGTAATTTATGTACAAGGTCAACAAAGCCCGTTTGAATTTCTCATACATATAGGGGTGATTTTGTTCAAGAACAATTTAAACAGTAATACATTGATTATTCAAGCATTTATTGTAGTGATGATTTCAGAAAGCTGCTTCAGAGCATTGAAAACTTGTTCAAAATAATGCTTCAGTTTACAATTCCAAATTTGCATTGTATTTTTAAGTATAGCTTACTTTAAGTTTGACCTATATTTAACCGAAAAGAGGACCTTTGTACACCTGATCGCCTACATCCCGGATTTAAATGTTCTTTATTCTGTTTTCAGATTTTCTAAACTTGCAAAATAACGTATAACTTATAGAGAACTTCATTTATAATATGAAAAATTAAGTTGCTAAAAATTGTATTGAATAAATGGTAGTCATTAGGCTTTATTACAAAAATAAATGTTGTTGTACAGCATAATTTGAAATTAATTTTGTAGATAATGTTACTTAGTGAATATTGCTATGGCATTAGCTAAGGTATATGAATAGGAATTAGATGTGTCCGAGATAAGTAACTAGAGTAAAATATTATGTTACGTGTCATGTCAACCACTGAATATTGTTTCTGTTATTCAATAATTGAGTTAATACACTATAGTTTGTAATAATTTGGTTAGTATTTCAATATTATTATTTTTTTAAGGATAAGATTTAATTGTTAATAATACAGTTGCTTCAACATTTAGAACTAAATAATTGATGTGCAACTAAAAGCAGTGTATTACATAAGATACGTACAGGTGTATATATAGCTGTAAAATGTAAAATATTAATTTTTATATAATTTTACTTTTTCTCTTTTTGATTTAAGGTAATATAATTTTAATTGTATACAATAAAATGTTTTAAAACATTTAAAGTAAAAAATTAAAAAAATATATTTTAATGATTTTTTTATCAATATAGCATGAATAATCGACGTTTATAACATTGTTTAATTACAGTGTGTACATTTAAAACATTACCTTGTTCGTATTAATAAAAATATGTATAAAAACAAACAATTTTTACCAATATTTTAGAACAAGAAAAATTGTAATGTAAATATTTAAAGAAAACAAAAGACAACTGAATTATTTGCTTCAAATTTAATTATATTACAAAATATGTATACATACAAAAATAAATAATAAACACTATACATTGTAAGTATTTTAGGTAGTATTTATTAATTTGTATATTGTTCTTTAAACATTTAGCTTTGGAATGTCTCCGTGTATGAACTGAATGTTCTGGAATTAATTTTTGCATTATATAATCAGATTTTTTTAAACAAAGAATTGTATTTCTTAATCTATTCACATTGCAATTATATCAAGATTTGAGGTGTTTGTGTTAGTCAAAAGTTTTGCAATTTCTATTAGTAAAAGTACGATAATTTAAAAATTACCATAAAAATTTCTACTGCTTTTTCAAACATGAATTAGAGGATTATTTATTATTAATCAAAATTGATCCTATTTTAAAATATTATTTTTGTTTTAAAAACATTATAGAGATATATTTATTAAAAATTGTATGACATTAATATGCGATCTGGTAATGGGTTACTTAACTTTTAATTGTTTCTAGTTCATTTTTTTAGTGTTCAAATATTTAATTTATTTATAAAAATAATTAATACAAAAAATTTATTTTATTGCATAGAAATGGACAACAAAAAGTATCTATTATATTTTTACAAAATTGTTAATACTAAAAAAATAATTTAAAGGTAATAAACAAAAAAATGAAGAAAATTTATAGTATTTTATTTTTGAAATATAAATAAATTTGCTAAATTTGGTTTTAAAAAACTTCTGTATACATTTTCTATTAAACTGTCAACAAAGATTGACAGTAATTGAATATAATCCTGTCGATTTAATTTTAGTATTTCTTACTTGTTTGATTTACAAGAAACATGTATCAAATTTACACAATACAACTCCTAAGCTAATTAGTGTTAAAAACGTAGTTATTAAAGTAAAACATCTGTAGCAATCACATAACTCTTAAGCATACTACTGTGATTATTTAACTAAAACATCTCTATTAACTATAAAGCGTAGAAGAGAAACGTTACTTCAATTATAAAATATACAATACTATATAATAATTAAAAAACTATAATTATATATACATATATATTGTAAGTAATAAAAAATTGCATAAAATATCAATTGGTGCAAAATCGAAAATAAAGTAAAATAACTAACACAATTTCTAACGTCAAGTATTAATAGAAAACAGATCACCAAATAATTAAACATATTACAAAGTTTGAAAAATACAATAATCTATAAGATCGCCATTTTTTGAACAACCTGATCCAGGTTTTTTGAAATTCTGTCCATGAGAATGCTAATATAATATTGTTTTATCTCATATTAAACAACAAACGGAATGCGTTCACATAAATCCTTAATTTCAGTATGCTTATTAATGTTACGCTTTAGCATACTGATAACATTTTTAGTAACATTGATATCCGGAATGTTAGGTAGTAATTGAAAAAGGGAACGTTTTTTTATTTTAGATTTTCTACTGTTTAAATAGAAATATGAAACAAATAAAGTGAACCTAAAGTAATATGTCGTTACCTTTTTTGGGCGTATTTTGGACGTAACCCTGGTGTGAGTGTACTGCATTTTATAATAAAAAACATTCTTTATTACTGAAACATTTTTTTTGCTATTTAAGGTATCAGATTTAATTTTCTATTTGCTAAGTTGATTATACTACCAAACCAACACATTATTTGTCATAGGTAAGCTTTTATTCTAACAACCGAAAGTAAATGTTTTTGAAAACTCAATCCACACAACACTTTGTTTTTGTAACCAAATATTTTGTCTTGAATCAACGTTTAATCAGCAATAATATGTTATTGGCGTTTACAAAAGGTAAATCTATTATCCTTTTGGTTTTTCAATAATAAATAGTTTAAATGTTAGTGATTAAAGTGTTAAACCCAATTCTATTGCCCTGTTTCTAATCGTTAAATAAGTAAAATTGTTAATACTATTTCTTTTAGTTTCTGAAATAGGTTCATTATAATTTTTTAACATTTTATTGCGATTTTTAGATCATGTGTAGTAGTTGTAGCACGTTTTATTCCAACATTATAATTTTGGGGTTTCTGAACAATATTATTATAAAATAAATTGTAGAGAGATTAACTCTAAAACAATTTGCCAGTTTCTTGATGAAAATCCTTCATTTTTAATTCTTTAATAACATTGTAACTAAGGTGAAAATATTTTCTATTACTATTGTTTATTTTACAAACAACACAAACACAACAAAATAACCGGATAAGTGGAATTTTAAGGTTAAACAAAAACAATTTTTAATTCGATTAAATATAAATCGTTAAAAAAATAATTAAAAACTTTTAAAAGTTATTTTTATTATATTAATTGTCATGAAATATACGGAAATTCTATTTAGTAAATTTGTTTAAATAGAACTTGGTTTTAAAATAAAATTTTTTTGCAAACTCGGTATTTTTAAATACATATTTTTAAGTAAATATAAAGCAACTATTAAGTAATTTACATTATTTTTATTTTTCAATATTTATTTTTAGGAAAAACAATTGGGCATAATAAATTAATTTAGATTTGATACTCTTATAATTTTTTGTGGCAATTGTTGAAATAGATGTATGTTTGTTTTATTTAGGCTGAAAAAATTGTTAACCAAAAAAATAATCTTTGTACAATTGATTCCTTACACCCCGAAATCAAGTGTTATTAATCTTGTTTGATTTTTCAATCGGTACATTAAAAACGTTTAAAATATACAGTTTCTAACTATGTATAGTGCACATCTAGAAATAAATAATAAAGTAATTATTTCACTTACTTTGTTTACATTTTATATTAGCTACTATTATAACTGACATTGACCGTTAATAACATTAAAAATATTGTTTATGATAAAACAATTTAATTAATTAATTAATTATAATTAACAATCGTTTTTATAGAATGTTTACTTTATTAAAACCAACTTAATTACTTCCAATTAAAACATAATAGTAAAAATTGATGTTATGTTCTTGTTTTGAACGTCTATTTTAATGAAAAATACAATTTTATTATAATACTTACACTATATATATATATATATATATATATATATATATATATATATATATATATAATGTTTATTACTTTAAAAGTTTTACAAGAAACCTTTTTTAACAATGGACATTTTAGCAAAGCCGACCGTGAGCCCACATTTTAGTGTAAGTAGTGGGAGTCAAACCCATACCTACTGAGGTCCAAATTGAACTTTGTACCGCTAGACCAGCCGGCATAAAACATTAAAAAAAACCATTTACAAAAAGTTCTAATTAGCTTACAAACAATTGTAGTTTTATATACTTTGTACTAAATAAAAGAAGTTAAAACACATAAAAACATATAATCAAACTCTTTAATTTTTTGTAACTGCAAAGGAAAAAGGTTTAATTATATATGAAAACGATTTATAATAATAATAATGATAATAATAATAATAATAATAATAATTATTATTATTATTATTATTATTATTATTATTAAAAATCATTATTCCATTTTTTAAAAGTTGATTAAAAAACTTCTTATTTTTATAAATATAAATAGGACAAATTAATTTATATAAAAAATACTATTTATGTAAAGTCTTGTAAAACTTATTAAAACACATAACTTAATAGATATTTTTTAAAGTACAGAATAGTTTTTTGTTGAGAAAGGAATAAATATTATTTGTGGGACTTTTGAAAAATATTAAAACATGATAAGTCTTTTATTTAAACGTTATTCTATTAACAGTAATAATAATTATTATCATTTATTGCTCAATACAAATATGTGCATAAAAACTCAAACAAAAGATGTTTAAAAAAATTTATAAATTAATACAAACGATTAGATATATTGTAAATATTTTTAAACAATTTAAATTTAGAGGGTAAACTTGCTTTTGAAAAACAAAAGTTTTACATTTAAGTTTAGTTTTTAATTTAAATTTATCAAATGTTAATATTTTTTATTTGAAAATTATATTTTGCGCAAGCCCTCACAAATAAGAAGAAAGCTATAAAAAAAGTTGTAGTTGATTTTAAGTATTGTTATTCCTAATGAGACATCTGGTAATAAATATGCGCCAAATTTGAAACATTAAAAAACGTTTTTTTTAATTACTTTTAAATGTTTTACAGTCACTGTGGTGAGATAGTATTTGTTCAAATATTTACGTATTTTTTCCACTAAGCAAACCAAAATTATTCTAAATATGTTGTATACAATTTAATATTACATAGGTGATCGTATGCATTCATTTTGATAATTCCGGTTACCTACCTCTATTGTAATAGCTATATCAGTAAAACAATTAAGTTACCTTTGTTTCATAGTATTTTTGATTTTGAACAAAACCGACATTACACTACAACATTAAAAACGAATATGAATACTTAACTAGAAAAATATTTAGCTCACAAAATATATATTGAAACTGTTTATTTTTTAATTTTGTTTTAATAAAACATTTATACTGTCATCTTGACGATCATTCCCGTCTATATATATATATATATATATATATATAACAAGGTTAACTTTTATCAATAATTGTTTAAATAACAATTTATTTGAATAATGTTATATGATAGCGCCGATTATTAACATTAGACTTGTGTTTAAATTATCTATTATATTTATTTACATTTATCAGAAAAAAGTCGATCATTAGGTCTTTAAGTTTAATAGTTATAAAAACTAATTATTAACCAAATGTATCTCTTATATTTTTATTTATGCAAACATTTATTTTAATTTAAAAAAATATAATTTTGTTTAAATAAATTTTATTCTAATTTAATTTATATTATAAATAAATTTAAAATAAAAATTTAAAATATTTACCGGTTCACATAATATAAAATTTGAGTATTGTTTATAAAAAGAAATTTTGTATTTAATATTTTTAAACTTTGTGAAAAAAATTAAATTATTATAATGCGCTAAATTGTTTAGTTTAATAAAAATATAAATTATATTTTTTATAAAAACAAAAATATTTTTGTTTGTTTACAGTATAGTAAGCAACTGTAGTACTACAATTAAATTATATATTTTATAAATAGGATTTAATTGTAAAATATAATTTATTATTTTTCTAAAATAAAAAATGATTATAAATAACTAAACTTTCTTAATAATGATTGTCAAATTAAATGTTTATTTACCTTTATACAAAAATAATAATCAATTGTAAAAAATTATTTTATATTGTAAACGTTTATACAATATAATTAATTTAAGGTGTAATTATTTATACATTATTTTGGAGACATTCAATTAACAACTAATTTATTATACCGTTTATTTAATGTAATATTTATTGTTTATAATAAAATATTATTTAGTCTACCGAAATATCATAGAACCTTTGTGCAATTTACATTAAACTGTAGTTTTAAAATATTAAAAAATTAATTATAATATTACTAATTTTAGTGTTTTCCGGAGAACAGCTTTTGTCAAGTAGACATTGTAGCAACACCGAACGGGGGCCTGCAATTACTGCCAGTAAAGGGAATTGAACTTATACCACCCAGATTTTAATCAAGCGTTTTACCGCCATATATCATCATATACTTAATTTAAAATTATTATTAGTTAATATAACAATTATAATTAATCCTGCATTCAGTTCAAATTAACTAATAAACAAATCATAATGATATCCTTTTGACGACCTGCATATATTAAACGTAAATCAGTTAGTTATACATATAAGAAATCAATATAAATTTTAATCACCACTTTACAAATTAAACGTTTAAAATTCAGTTGCATTTTGTACAACTATAAGTTTCAATAAATTATTTACTAGTTCTATTATATTTTACTGCAAATATTAAATTATCGCCTATAACAATTAAATGTTTATATATGCATATGTTATGTTATGTTATAGTATAATATAATATATTATATTTTACTTTATTTTAAGTTAATGAATAATTTATTATCTAAAAAACTATTACTAAAAAACATGGTTTTTAATTTACACAATTTTCTATCCGCAAAGTTTCTGTCTAGACTATGTATCTACTTTTACATATTTAAAAAATTACAAACCTTTTATCGTTACAATAATGATAAACTAATGTGTTGTAATTTATATATATATATATATATATATAATATTTATTACTTTGAATGTTTTACAAGAAAGATTTTTTAGCAGTGGACATTTTAGCGAAACCAAACGTGGGCCCGCATTTTAGTGCCGGTAGTGGGATCCGAACTCATGTCCACTCGGTGTAAATATAAGTTTTCAATTTTTTTATATTCTAATTTTTATCATTAAAATTATTTAATAATTATATTCTCTAAAAATACTGTACAAAATTGACAAAGTTTTATTTTTTAACTAATATTATTTTTATCTGATAATCTCTAAAATTAATATTAAAAACCCAAATTGGAATTAAATGACAAGCTATTCCAGATTTAATGGAATTGGTATCGATAAATATTTTTTTCAACTATAAGAAACATAAATAATGTACAAAATTTATAGTTTAAATACATTTACAAAAATTTCTAATTGCTTAGTGAAATGTACAGCAATGCAACGAAAAATTTAATTAAGATTTTTATTTAAAAATAAAGTAAAAATAAATATTTTTATAAACAATTAGAATAAAAATTTAGAATGCATTGTTAAAAGAATATTTAAATAATTTTACATTTTTATAAAATAATGTCTACATTTCTTTAAAATGTAAAACCTTTTTCTATTTTATAGAGAAATTGTTGTCTAATTAAAAACAGATAAACTGCACTAGTTTTTAAAGTTCTAAATTATTATTAACAATAGTTGAGTTATTTGTTACTAAGGTTTACAACGAATAGTAGGCTGTATTTTTTAATTACTAAAGTTAAACCGTTTATTTATTACAAAAAAGCACATTTTGAAAAGAGTTAAAATTAATGTTACAAACAGACAACATTGTTTTTAAAGCACTTGCAACTGTGACATAAGAAAATTGCATTTTAGCATAAAAGATACTATTAATTGTAAGATAAAAATACTAATGGTTAATTTATTATTATTATTGATATTATTATTATTATTATTATATTATTGTTATTATTATTATATTATACAAAACCCTTTTGCTTTAAAAATAAGCATGGTGCAATAAGAAAGCAATTACAACAAAACAACAAAAACAACAACAACAAAGTCTCGTTAGCACTGAAGATTTTGCAAATCGAAGATTGAGCTTCCGTTCGGCTTTCACTCAACTTTGTCACTTGTGTAGCTCTGTCATCCAGATACATGCAATCACTTCTTTGCCGTTGTTTGCCGCAATGGCGTCCTCTAGATTGTTTCCGTAGCAGTATAAACTTTTTACAAAGGCCAGGTTGCTAACCTTGCGCTCAAACTCACCTCCTTTATCCAGGCTTGGAACTGGCTAGATTAAATCATTTCTGATTTAAACTAGGCGGAGTTATTATTATCATTACATTTAGTTTCAATACCTTACTAGAAATACATTCAGCGTAAAATACATTTTCACTATCAATATAAAAAAATAACAACAAAACTTTAAAAAGTAGTAGTACAAATAATGGGAACAAAATGAAATAGAATGTCGTATCTTAATGAATATAAATATAGTCATTACAGTAAAAAAATCAAAATTACTATACTTTGAATGAGTTATTATAAGGCACAGTTACATTATGCTGTAGGATGTCCAAATTAGTTCAAATAAATGCGTAGGTGGAATGATCCCTACTTTGACTGGTTTGTTAAAACTTCCATTTTGTTTGATTCTGAATTGGTTAATATTCTGGTTAAGTATGGCAGAAACGAGTTTTTGTATTGAATAGTTTTGGCTTTCATGTACAGGTAGGTTCTTCTTATATTTTCAGAAACTTTGGATTTGTTTAAAGCTGAATGTAGTGGGTGAGTGTTATTACCTTCAATCTTTGATGCTAATTGTATACAGGATTTAAAATGTTTATTAACATTATTATTCAAAAAGATAGAATATTTGACTCCTGCAGATTTTGACATTAAAGATAGGCATTTTTTTAAAACAACAAAATCTTGTTTTAATAAACCAGGAAAAATTACAGGTGAGTAATATAATATTAATAGATAAAAACAATATATAACAAACAATTTAGTAATATAATTATAAACATTTAGTTTTCTTAATCTTCTTATGTAGTAGCATAAGGATTTAGTTTTTATAAATATATGCTCCACATGATTACAACAGGTAAGTTTGCTTTTCATGTTTACTCTAACGTACTTATTTTTGTTACAGGTACATATGTTTGTCTACTTTAATTTGAATGTTTTGTTTAATTCCATAGTTTCTTTAGGACGCCTCGTTGTAAATTTAAATTAGCATCAAAGTTGGTAAACCATTGTTTAATTTTATTCATAGAATTTTCAAATTTTTTTAGATCATTATTAAAATAATATCATCGATACATTTAAACAAATTTGATGGATCTACGTACAATGAAAATTAAAAACAGAGACAGTACTACACCTTGTGGAACTCCATTATTATTTTCTGTTAACTCTGATTTATTACGACCAATTTGTGTAAACTGTTTTTTTTTTTGAAAAATAATTTTGTAGCCAGTTTAAGATGTGGTCGATTGTATCAAGTAATTCAATAATGTAATGAACAAGACTGACTACACAGTATAGAGTTGAATAATTATTTTTTATAAGCAAAGGCTTAAAGTTTTTAAGTATTATTTTCTCAGTTAATTTTAAAAACACTGAGGTACAAGCAATTGGGTAATAGCGTTCTGGATTTGTTGATGGGATAGAAACTTTCGGAACAAGTGAGATACGCCAAATATCAACTACTTCACAATTTATAATAGATTTACTTATTTTTTTAGATAATAATGGAGCAATTGCTGGCATGCAAATTTTTAATAAATTGCAGGTCCAAGTGAAGTGCTTGCTTACAACCGTTAATTAATTTTTGAATATGAAATTTGATAATAGGTGTTAAATAATTTTTAGTTAATTAATTAAATTTTGATATATTTGAGTTGTTAGAAGCAAAGTAATTATTTAGTTCTTCAGCATCCATCTTGAATTGATTTGTTTTTGATTTATTACAAATTTTATTAATATTTTTCCAAATAGATTATGAATCACGGTTTGATAGAAAATAATTATTAGCATAGTTATTAAGTTTGTTGATTTCCAATTTAATTTATTTGTTTAAGCTCTTTAATTTAGTATATTGACTTGATTTATATGCTACCTCTTTTTCTCGTCTAAACCTTTTAAGACTATATGAGGAAATATTGTTGTTTGTAATTTCAACCTTAACTACTGGACAATATTTGTTAATATAAATGTTAATAAGATCAGTATACAGTACAGTAGCATCATTTAGGCTAAAATCGTTAAAATTAAAGTTATTAATTTTTAATTGATATGTTTTTATATAAAAGTTTATAAAAGCAGTATAGTATTTTTTATATAAAAAAATTTTTTAAGTACTATAATATAGGTTTGTATAAATAATATTTTATTTCGGTATGCAAAAATATATATCTTTTTATATTAGTGCTTTATTAATTACAAACAAAGTGCTAGTAACTTTTTAAGTGTTCAATTGAATTAGTATATGGGGTTGTTTTAAAAATATATTTTTTTCACTAACTCTATATTTTTAAATAAATATTACTAGGTAAACATAATGTAACTATAAAGTACTCTATATTATTTGTAATTTATAGTATTTTAAAAATCAATTGGAGATAACAAATTAATTTTGAATTTTTAAAAAAATTGTATAGTGCCAATGTTGTACAAATTGTTCAGCGAATTAAAAATGTATTGTTTTTGTACAAAGTACAAACTAGTCATAATATAGAAAAATAAACCAACAATCTTTGACAGTAATAGCTTCAATTTGTAGCATAAGAGTATGTATTAAATTAAAATACAATTAGTTTTTGCTGGAGTCACAAATGTTTAAAAGACATTGTACTTTGTTACATTCTTCAAAATTAACTATATACAATTTTTGATTCAAATGTAACACAGGCTATAAAAAACATTTTTTACGTTGTCATTTAATAGTACTAATGTTAGTGTTAATTACTTTGTTTGCTTGTTGTATAATTAAACGAAACATTTATGAATATATTGAAATTAAAAATCTTACTTGTTTAAACCTATTTTTTGTTAAAATTAAGATTGCATAAGACTATATTAACAACCTAACAAGTGCATTACTAAAGCACTTAAGTCAAGTTATTATAAAATGCGATTACTGACAAGCCTGACAAAGTAAGAAACATTCCACCCACGCATTTATTTAAACTAATTTGGACATCCTACAAGATAATGCAACTGTACCTTATAATAACTCATTCAAAGTGTAGTAATTTTAAATTTATTTTAATCATATATTTACCATTTTTACTTTATTTATATTCATTATCACGTGACATACTATTTTATTTTGTTCTCATTATTTGTACTACTACATAAAAAAAGTTTTGTTATTTATTTATTTATTTTTATTCATAGTGAAAATGTATTTTACTTTGAATGTATCTCTAGTAAGGTATTAAAGTTTAATGTAATAATAATAATAATACTCATTAGTGTAGTTACATTGAGCTTTAATGCCTCACTCGAGATATATTAAGTACATAAATATATTTTCGTTATTAATTATTAAAAATGTATAAATAATAGAAAAAAAACTACAAAATTATATAATAGTAAGTAGCTATGATTATAATCCATACACTATACCTGTAGATAAAAAATTAAACTGACTAAACTTTGAATAAGTTATTTTAAAGTATAATTACATTATAGGTCAAAATGCACAAATTAGTTCAAACAACTGCTTGAGTGGGAAAATGAACTTCAATCCTATTTCAATAGTTTGTTAATTGCTCCATTTTGTTTGATTGTGTGTTGGACAATACTTTGAATAGAAATAACAGACAAGCATTGATTATTCATTATTAATCAGTTTAGGCTCTTATGTTTATGTGTGCTTCTCCATAAGGATTTAAAGTATTAGGTAGGTGAATATTATTTTCTTCAATCCTTAATGCTAATTGTATACAAGAATTTAAATGTTGGTTAACAATGACATTTAATTAAATAAAATACTCGATTTTTTCTGATTTTAACAAACCCAGGAAAATCGCAGAAAGAGAGCATAGTTTTAAAGAATAAAAACAAGATTTAACATACAATTTAATAATATTGTTTTTATAAATATATATATGTTCTACATAATCATAACAGGACGGTTTGTAATTTATGTGTACTCCAAATTAATTAATTTTGTCACAGGCACATATATTAATTTTTTTTTCATTTTAACGCTACTGCTTCTGTTAAATGCGTCGTCGTAAGTATAACTTTAATGGATATAAATTAGGATCGAAGTTAGTAGGCCTCTGATTAATTTTATTAATAATTTTTTTCAAGTTCTTTTAATTTGCTATTTGAAGAAATTCTAATTTACAGAACCATATCATCACTAAAATCTATACAAATGTAAAGGTAATAAAACATATACAGTATTGACATTTACAAAAAATACGGAAGTAGTACTTCACCTAGTGGAACCCTATTTTTATTTTCTGTTAACTTTAACGTTTTACGACCAATTTGTGTAAACTGTTTTTTTTTGTAGTGTACAATACAAGGAAAAAAAATAGTAATTAACATAATTGAATATAGTTTGTACTTTAAAAAATATTCTGTTAATAATTTTATTCAACACTTGGTCGTAAACCAGTTTATATGTAGTGCTAATGTTTTTGTTACCATTTTACATATTAATATAATTATATAGTTGTACTGTTATGCATAATGTAATGTTATATTTTGTGTAATAAAACTGTATTCTATTTTTCTAAATTATGTCGTTACTAAGTAAGTTTCAATTTATTAACTACATTATTTAAAATTACTTTTTAGAAGCTGTAAATGTCAATATATTTTTGGAATATATTTTATTCTGCATAAGGAAAAAAGAGTTTTATATTATGACAATTATTGTGAATATACCAAATAATTTAATATAATTAATGTAGACAGTAATATTGAATTAGTTATAAGTAATAGTTTTTAAATATATAAAACTTTCTGTTACCAACAATATTTTTGAACAATTTTACGAAATTAAAATAAACTTTAATGATAATATGTTTATAGACTTGAAACACCAGAATTTTACAATAACTTTATCTTTAACTTTGAAAAGTATTTCACTTTATAAAATAGCTTTCAACATTTATTTGATATTGTAATTATTTTAGATTAATGTCATTGGTTTAGCGCTCTACTTGAACCTGGGTAGGTATGGATTTAATGCTCGCCACTGGTACTAAATGTGGGCCCAAGATCGGGTTCACTAAAACGTCCACTGTTGAAAAATGTTTCTTGTAAAAGATTTAACTAAGTAAACAATAATATTGCATATATACGTAAACATTTTTAAATTACAACAAAAATATAAAAAGTGTTTGTAACTTTTAACAAACGATTTTAAAAACTGCAAAAATTAATTATTTTTATTAATTACAATTATTTACATTAAATACATATAAATTATTTAATTGTTTAAAATAAAATTGCTATATATGTATTTGCATGTATTTTGTTGGTCAAATAATTCTCGTTTAATAAATGTAATATTTAAAAATATGCCGTTTCACACTTCAGGTATTTTTAAATATGAATAATTGATTTGTTTTTATTTAAATAACATAAAAATAGAATTTATAAAATTTAAATATATGTTGTGTGTATGTGTGTGTAATTACTAATATTTTTTTAATGATAGCATTATCAAATTTCCTAAATTGAACAAATGGTAAAAATAATTGAGCACTTTTTTTAAAATGATCTTGATATGTATCTAACATGATCATTTTTTTAAAATTGTTTATTTATTTTAACCATTTGTTCAATGTTGGCAAAAGTTACAAAAACATATATCTGTAAAAAGTAATAATTTACGTTTTTTTTAAATCTATTTAAATGAAATCTAGAAATTCAAATAATTCATTTATAAATTATTTTTTTAATAAAATGTAATTAATAAAATTATATGTTTTTATCGACAATAAACGTTTAATTATTATATTTAATTAATACTGTTTAAAAAAAACAGTTATTAAAACTAAATTATAGACAGCGTTTTATATATATATATATATATATATATATATATATATATATTTACCAACATTTTACTAATATACAAATAAATTGTGTATACTCTCTTATGTATTATGTGTACACGTAACAGTGATTAAATAAAATAATTTCTGTTTTAGTAAAATACAAAAATTAATGTTGAGTATTTAATTACACACGACATTTGTTAATGTTATTTTGATTTATTATCAATAACATTTCATAATATTTGCTAAATTACTGTTATTAGTGTTAATATTATAACATGACAATACTTTATTTATTAATGAACAAAACAATTATGTGTTTTCCTTGTATTTAAACTTTTAATGTCATTTATTACATGTTACCAATACAAAGACGGCATATATAATTAGTATTGTTAACAAAAATTAAACAATTAATTTTTTTTAATTTACATAAATCAAAAATATTTGTAATTAATTTTTTTAATTATATTACAATTATATAATTTAATAATGTTCTAAATTATATAATTAGGCAAAAATTTATTATGTCATTAATTATAAACAATATTAATCTAATTACTTCGTTTTATAAAACTAATTTTTTGAGCTCAAAATTCACAAATCCTATTAACATTTAGTAAACAGTTAATACCATGCAAGAAAATTTACAACATTTATTGGTGAGCATAACTAAAATAGTCTTTTTAATAAGTAATACCAAAGGTTACAATTATTTTTGTTTTGCATAGTTATTTTAATTCATTCTTATTACTATTATGTTTTGTTACACAAATTAGAATGACAAATGGTTAACCAGTTTGATTGCGTTTGTATCGTTTATAACCTTAAACATTTTATCCGTCTACCTTAACTAGATAGAAAGAATACGAACAGAGGAACGTTTATTAACAGTAACCCACAGCAACAACACAAAGTTAAAAACGTTACTAATGGAAGCTTCTATAGAAAACGATACAGTAAAAAAAATATACAAACAATATCCATAAAAATAATTGTTATAATTGTAAAAATCGATATATTTTAATACAACTTTTAAGTGTTATGTGTGTATGCTTATTGGAAATTAAACATTTACAAGCATTACTCAAATCCTCAGGATCCTTAATATTCCGAATATATTTTATTATAAACAGCAATTTTTTATAAAAATAAAACCATAAAAACACTTATTTTGGACTAAACAAACTGGGGATTGAACACATGCTCATCCAGGTTCGAGTTGAGATTTGACTAATACTTATGAAGCTTTAATTTTCAACAATGATCTCCCATTTTTCCTGAAATATTGAACAATCTCCTTAATGTTTATCAAGTATACTGGTTAATTGGTTACGAAGCTGGTTACTTTTTTATCTTTTGTTGTCTATACGAACATTTCCTCATATGTAAAATGCAATGGTTTGGTATGTTTTGAGATTGCGCAAAAATAATAAAACAATGACTATTTAGAGTGTTAATAAATATACAGTCGATTTGACTCCTGATTATCGATTCCGCTTGTATCACTTATAACCTGGAAGATTTTATCCGACTACCTTAACTAGACAAAAAGAAGACGAACAAACGGAGAATCGTTTTTTTAACAGTAACTCACAACAACAACACAAAATTAAAAGTGTTACCAATAAAAGCTATTATAGAAATTGATGCAGTAAAACAAATATACAAATAGTAATAAGAATAAAACTAATAATGATAATAAGATTAATTGTTATCAATTTAGAAATTGATAAAAAGTATTTAAATTATTTTAATTTATTTTGTCCACTACAAATGTCCTCTATTCTAATCGAGTTTTACAATATTGTTCGATATGTAACATGTTTCACTATTTTGTCCCAGAACGATTTAAGTACTTTACACTTTCTCTTTGTTTCCACTTTCTACTGCAAAATTATTTTAATCATAAAACTAGGTTTCTTTCAAGGACATGTACAATATGGTCTTTTAATAATTGTACTTCTCATATATTCAGTGTAACAAAGTTTCAAAAAGTTTATTGATGAAAAATTACCATACTTTTTAAAGTATAAAGTTTGAAATGTTAAAAATTTAAGAACATTTGGTATTTTATACGCCAGTATTCCAATTTATACAAAAAAGCTAATAGCATGCACTGCTTATAAAAATCTTAGATTTATGTATAAAATGTATAGGGGTAATATTTACATATTGTGACATTTTTAACTTTATTTAATCTTGGTACAATGTTAATTCCAGCATTTCTATTAGGTCTAACAATACATAGATTGTTCAGCACTTAATATTATGGCTACATTATTATGCAGTCAGTGGTAGCAGACGTGGTTAGAGTGGTAAAACTCGATGCTCCTTGGGTTTAAATCTTTTCTCAATAAATTTTGTTTTATTATAAGGAATTTCAATGCCAAATTAAACAAAAATAGAGGTGAATACTTCTCAAATGTTTGATCATGTTGCTGTATCAATAACATAAATAATAAAAAACGTTTGATTACATTTTTATATTAGCCACAAAATGACGTTTCTTGCTAGATTTAAGAGAACATTTTAGTTCTGATTGCAATCTTGTTAACGAAAAACTTTGTTTAAAATTAAAGCATTACTTTCATTTCGTGTGGGAAAATTAAACGGCCAAACTATTGAAAACAATTTTACAATTAAAAAAATTATAAATTATAAAATTTGCAATTTGTAGAAAAGTTAAATAAACGAAATAAGTGCCGGGGTGGTCTAGCGGTTCACTACTCGAATTCGAACCACAGTGGGCATGGGTTTGAATCCCACAACCTGCACTAAAATGTGGACCCACGTTCGGCTTCGCTAAAATGTCCACTGCTAAAAGATGTTTTTCGTAAAACATTCAAAGTAGCAAACATAAAATAAAAAATAAAAAATAATATATATATATATATATATATATATATATATATATATACGTTAAACATTATTTTTTTTATTATACTAATGTTAAAATATGACAAAGGAAAACCAATTATAATGTTTAATGTCTATATAATTAACTTATTATTATTCGGGCTATTGGCCAAGATACTTCAGTAGAAATGGCTTTCAGCCTCGGTTATGACGCTTTAGGAATGTAGTTTTTCGGGTTTAATTTTTAAGACTAAAGTAAGACTTTTAATTTTGTGTTCTTATCAATAACTTTATAAGTTCGTTAGTGCGTTAAACTTGGTAAGCAATAATTTGTTTCTTAACTTCTTTTTAATGTTTTAACACGGTTTTAACAACACTAATTTAACAATTGAGTAAAATTTATATAATAAAATACAGGTACTTAATAAATAGCATACATCATTTATAAATGCATTTGTATGTACACTTTGATAAAGCTTAATAAATATTAAATAAAATATGTACTAATATTTTTGTATTCAAGAGTAGCACTCTTGAATTTATATTTACCGATAAATAAGTTTGGAATATATTTATTAAAGTAAATTTTTGTTTTGTGACTACACAAATTGTATGCTTCTTGTTTTTTTACTAATACTTAACTTGTAATATTTGTTTTACTATTGTTAAAAATTTTGAATTGTAATTCGTATATACTTCAATACGTTAGTAAAATAATATTTTAAAAAATCAAATAGGATTACCAAATAGGATTGCATTATTAGCATACCTTTTTTAAAACGGTAAAATAAAGTAAATTTTTTTAAAGACCTAGAATCAAAATTACATAGACGCTAAACGTGGACACATATTTGATTTTGTTAAATGTTTTCCATTAAATGTTTAAGTAATAAAAACTGTAGCGTTACTATTATTTAACAAATATTTTATTAATTATATTATTTTTTAAATTTTATTTTAACATGTTTATATTTTAATATTTACAATTCTCAATTTTTGTCAATATTATATTTATTGTTTTACTTCATCGAAAGGTGCGGCATACATTCTTTAGCGAGCCTTTGGAATATTACGTGGTTTGTGTAACTCTAAACATTTCTGTATTTGTCCGTTTATTTTATTGTCTTTATGCTGCATAATTGTATTGACTATTTTTAATTTTAATGCATTTAGTATTAAAATTTATGTTTTGATATAGCAATTACGAAATACTTGATGATACATGTTTTTTTATATTAAGTCAAGAGTTAATGATTGATGTAACTATAAAACCAAACCAATAAGTAAATTGATAAAGTTAAAAAACGTTTAAGTTAGTAAATACTTTGACAGTATCAATTGTTTAATTTTATAATAATTGCTTAATTATAAAAATATAAATTAGAATTAAGTCTACGAGACGTATTTTTATATTTACAAAAGCAATAAAATTAAACAAATGTGATTTGCTATATGCAGAAATAATTTGTTATTATTATTCATAGAAATTTGTTTAAAAAACCCTAAAATATTTTATTGCCGACTAATTATATTAATACAAATATATTTCTAAGAAGTACTAATACATACTCAACAGTAACAGGCATTTAAAAGCGTTTTAGTGCTTAAGTAATAGTAAAGTATGTCATATAACTACGCCTAGTTTGGATTAGAAATTATTCAATCTAGCGCGTCCCAAGCCTGGATAAAGGAGAAGGGTTAACAACCTGTTTTTTGTAAAAAATGTGTACTGCTACGGAAACAATCAAAAGGACGCCATTCCGGCAAACAACGGAAAGAAGTGATCGCACGTATCTAAATAACGAAGTTACACAGATGAGAGGGTTGAGTGAAATCCAAAAGGAAGCTCAATCTTCGATTTTCAACAAGACTTTGTTGTTGTTGTTGTTTTGCTGTAATTGTTTTCTTATTGCTTCATGCTTATTTTTAAAGCAAAAGGGATTTGTATAATATATATATAATACTACAGCGATAATATATATAATTAATAATAATAACTGTAAAAATAATAGACTTGCTATTAATCTAATGGTAACCTATTAATATCTTATTTTATTCTATCTTTATAAATTTCCGTTAAATAATGTTACTTAAATCCTTTATTCAATGGGATAAACACTTTAAAACGGTATGTAATTGGAAAGAATTATTAGAGGTTTATATTTTACATGTTTACACAATGTGTACTTTTAAAAAACATTTGCTTTACCATTTCTTTTTAATAATGAAAAAAAAATTAAATTATTTAATCGTTTTAAAAATTATTCAAATTATTTTTATTGGGATTTTGAATTATTTGTTATTGCTAATAATTTAGATTGTTCTTACCAATGTGTATGAAGAATGTGCCTTTTCAGGTATGTATGTCTTTCTAATGTTTTCATTGGATAATTTTTTTTGAAGGTCAAATGTAACAGTAAATAGTCATTGTTTATATGGCAAATCATTTTTATTGGTTAATTCAAATAATATAACATTAGGATGTATCAAATAATCGATTAGTCAATTTAATAAAAATATTAATTTGCCATACGTTAATGATGCTGGTTGTATTATACATTTTGAATTCTTTCTTTCAAACTTGGAATAAATTCAAAATTATGGATGAGTAGAAATCGAGTAAATGAATATCATAAAACAAATAAGTATATATAAATTATATGCATATTGATTATTTTAGTCAATTATTTAAAAATTTTATTGTTTTTATTGCTTTGATTACAATAGTTTATTTATTTAATTCCCATTCTTCAAAAATTAAATTTGGATTGTTATATTCTTTTGTAACAAAAGCTATATCCTACATTCAACTGTGATGTACATACAGCATATACATTATTTAACAAAACAATTGGACTATGTCTATGAGTCGCAAAACCTGTGATACAATTAACAATTCTAATAACAATTTATTAGTAACAAATAATTGCGACACATCAAGCATGCCTCCAAATGTTTTTACTTGTACCACTTTGGATAAGTACATGCACAAGGATTTATGTAATAATGATAATGAAAAACCATTTGATATAATGCACACACCGTGTATAGTTTTTACTCCAGATAATTCAGATGTTTGTAAAAATAAATTTCAAAACGAAGAAAAGAAATTTAATGAAGATAACGCAAGTAACAATTTTAATAAATCCAAACAAATATCATATAATTCGTTACTACATTGGGGACAAAACAGTTCAAAAGATGAATTAGGTTAGTTTTAAAAAAAACTGATATTCCTGTTTTCCCTTCCAATTTTATTGTTTACATTATTTACTAAAAACATTGTAGCAAATAAACACTTGTTACTAAAAGGATTTAATTATTATACTCTAGTTGCATAAGTGGGAAATGTGTCTAAGGCACAAAAGTTGTACCTGGGTTTATACAAATGAAACACTTTCCACTGGCACTAAGTAATGAACAATGTTTGACTTTGCTAAGTTGTATCTAAAGTCTGATAAAAATGTTTTCAACAAACGTTTAAATAATTAAATTTTAAAAAATAGTTCAATAAATACATAATTAATTATATTTACACAAAAAATATGCCCCACTTTTATTAAGAAACTTCATTTAAAATGATTTTTTTCCAGTTGTATTTATAATTCTCTTATTGAAATATTAAATTAATTACACGTTATGAATATTACTAAGGTTATAACCTTTATAAGTATTAACTTTTTATATTAATAAAATGCAAATTCAACATTGATTAAAAACCCGTTATAATATACACAATGTATATATATATATATAAACGTGGATAAGAACTATCTGAGAAAATCTAATTAAAATAAAAATATTGTTTTTTTTACAATAACTTACTACTCAATGTATGTTTGACCTATTTATACTGCAAAAATCTTTATAAACAGAAAAGAACCCCGGATCTTTATGCATTTAATTCTCTACAACCCGGATTCAAACGTTAATATTTTTTAAATAGGGTGTTACTTATAAAAAATTCATTTAATGCAAATGACATTTTACAGGTTATATTGGTATGTTGAGAAACCTATACCTAAAGCGCTTGGAAGAAATTGTAAACATCTATGAATATTGCTTGAATTATTTACATTTTCTAACTATTATTATAGTGAATAAAATTAGTTTTTTTTAATAAAATATGTATTTGCTTTTAAGTTTTAATAAATCCTAAATCCATATTAAAAAGAAGGATTTAAATGTAAGACTAATTTACCTTTTTTAATAGAACAAAGTATTGCTAAAAAAATAAGATAAAAATAATTTTTAAACATGTGAATAAAATTATTAAAAGCTGTTCGCATTAAAAATATTTTTTCTAAAGCCTGATGCACATCTTGGAAACAAAATAATGAAAACAAATGAAATAAAAGTTATACAAAACAATGAAATCGTATCATTTGTATTAATTTACCTCATGTTTTGAATTTTTTATCCAGTCCAAAACATTTTCATATGATGCATTGACGGCATTGTGCCGATTTACTTTGATTAGGCGATCACCGGGACACAATGTTTTTTCCTAATAATAAGCAGTTAAACAAGTATATTAGTATTAAATCAATTTTGTCAGTTCCAGAACAGGAGGATTTGCTCGTCAGATTAACAACCAGCTTCTGTAAAAATTCTATATTGCTACAGAAACAATCAAGACGACCCCATTTTGGCAAACAACGGCAAAGAAGTGATTGCACGACTCAATTAACAGAGTTAAGTAAAAGCCTTAAGAAAGCTAAATCTTCAGTTAGACAAAGTACATTACTTGGTCAAATTCTACGTTTACTACCCGAAAAACCAGCAAGAACGGTTTTAAAATAGAGATAAGTAATGAAACAACCAAGGTTGGTAGATTACAGAAAAACGTGGCTAAGAACCATTTAAGAAAATCTAATTAAAATAAATGTCTTATGAGATCAAACATAAAGTTAAAACACTGAATCATTTTACTGCTTCGTGTTCTTTTAGATTATGGAATTTCGTTGTTGTTTTTGCTTTCACTGTTATCTTGTTGCCTCATGCTTATTTTAAAGCAAAAAAGGTTTTACAATAATAATTAATTTAAATTTATTTTTTATTATTAAAAACAATTGTTTTCTAATTTATAAAATAAATTTTTATTTTTTAAAATTGTAGAAACAATATTTATGTTTGAATTTAAGAAAACTGAATTTATATATGTAAAGCTTATATTACTACATGTTTTTAGCATAAATTGTAAAAGTATGTTATTTCAATTTTAATTTATAGATTTATTTTAAATTAAATTAAAAAGATAATTTTATAAACAATTACCTGCATCAAATTAAAATATTATTTGCAGTAAAATAAAATAAACACATTATTAGGTTGTATAAATTTTAAAAACGTAATGAACACGTATTACAAGTTAATAATATTTTTTTAAATTATTATTTTTATTTATAAACATTCTTAAAAGAAAAATTAATATAAAATACCAGCATTTATTATTCATGTCTACTATTGTTTTTATAAAAATATGTAACGTACTTTATACGCTGGTCCTATTTCAAGAATTTCTTTTACATAAATTCCTTTCTCATAAATATATATATATATATATATATATATATATATATATATATATATATATATATATAATTGTTTTCCATTTTTGTTTATTATTATATATATTAATTTGTTTTCCCTTAGAAAACATATAAGTTAATTGTATTAAATTAATTCATACTTATTTTTTTAATAAGAATATGTATTTAATCTTTTAAAATAAGGATTAAAAATGTTTTTAATATACATGGAGCTTTTACATAAATTATAATAATCTTTTATAATGTCAGGTTTGAGTCACAATTATTTTTGTTATTTAATTCAAATTCGTTATTTTATCAATTCTTTTACAATTAAGGCATACTGTATACTTGTACTTAAAAAGCAATGATATAAATAAGATATAAAAGTTTTTGTTTATATTTTATTGATTAACTTTGCTCTAGTTAATTTATATAAATAACCTAGAATATTTTTTTATTAAAATTTGCCTATTTAATATTTTCATATTATTCTAACAAAGAGAATTTATTACTAACGAAAATATAGATAATAAATTTACTTTTATAATCTAATATTTACAAAAATAATTGTAAACTATTACACTGTATAATTATGAAACTAATTGCACAATTGTAACTACTAGATGAATTTTTAAATACCAAAACATTTCTTTTTATAAAGTTTTTATTTAATTAATATTGAACATTGTTTTCACTAATAAACATTTGTGCTTAACATGATTAAAAGCTTACAATTGTAATAAATGTTTGATTATTATTAAGGTACTTGTAATGTTTTGTGTAATATACAAATTACTTTGTCATATGCAGTAAATGATATTTTATTAATACGTATAAATAAACATCTGTAGAATATTACACGTACGTGGATTATTTATACATCATTGACTATAATATTGATTATAACAATACAATGTTATACAATATATTAATAATAATATTACTTAACCAACTATAATATTTTAGACTATTCAGAATTTGTTATTTATCCTAGACATATCTAACACTTATTAATACATGCCTTACATGGTACTTTATCAATATTCATAAAAAATTATTTGCAAAATAAAATTTTTAATTATAATAGACGACAACATTCATTATAGCATGAATCGAAATATTATCAATTATCAAAACTTAAAACAATACATATAATTTATTAAAAATAAGAATTTTATTGACTAAAATACACAACTATATAAAGAAAATGTAATAAACTTTATAATGTCAACAATTAATGTAACATTTACTGTCTGTCAAACCTA
Source organism: Cardicola forsteri (assembly GCA_025895645.1). Taxonomy (NCBI): domain Eukaryota; kingdom Metazoa; phylum Platyhelminthes; class Trematoda; order Strigeidida; family Aporocotylidae; genus Cardicola; species Cardicola forsteri. Next base: position 123,139 of record JAKXYG010001064.1, on the reverse strand, counting down.
TAGTAAATGGTAAGTTATACTGAAAAATGCATTAACAATTCTAAAGTGTGTCCGTAAACATAATTGTGAACGGTTTTACTTCTCCGAATCATTTTGCTAAAATAATAACAGAAATAGTTTGCTAAGATGTTGTTTATAAATTTCGTACTGTTAAAACAGTGGTTAGTATAAACCCATTTTCGTAACATCAGACGTGTTATCAGAATAACTATGTAGGCAACACACATATGCAGCTTCTTTTGCAAAATATTTGTAACCTCTAGCAAAATCCACATCATACATTATTCCTAAATGTTAAATCCGAAATTCGTAGAAAACGGCACACACATATTTTAATTTTTCTTTTTTTTTAAATTATAAAACATATTTTCCATGTTTTTTAAAAAACAACAGTAATATGAATCTTCGTTTACAGTATAATAAAGCATGTATTACATGTATTACTTTAAAACCAATTTGGCAAATTTATCGATTTTCAAAAATTGAATATCACAAATTTATTATATTCCCTTTGTTTACTACCTTTAAATTTATTTTTTTAGTCTTGCTTAATTTTGCAAAAGTAAAATTAACATATTATTTGCTTGTAGATCTATATAATCTATTTTTAGATTATTTAAAAAATATTTATTTGCAATTATTTTTTACATGGTAGACAGACATATGTATATGTATATATGTATATATATATGGGTGGCCTAGCGATACAGAACTCTATTTGGAGTTGGGCGGCGTAGGTTCGAATTCCATCGCCGGCACTCAAATGCGGGCCTTCGTTCGGCCTCGCTAAAAGTAGCAAACACAAAATTGAAAAAAATAAAAATAAATATATTGCAATTCTATATACGTTTGCATCATTTATATAGAATATTTAAATTTTTGTTATAAAAAGAATTTAAAAAACGACGAATACCTATTACTAAACATACGTATAAAGTGAGAAAAAAAGATGGCAAATGTAACGTAAAAAACAATTGAAAATGTGTTTAACTTACTTAATATTTTTCAATAATGTTTTTGGAAAAACATTTGTTCTAAAACAAATTTTATATTAAATAATTTTTAAAATAGAATAATTATTAACTATTTTAAAATCTTGTGTAATATTGTATGTGTTTATGTAAGCATTTATTTTATTTTGAAATTATTATTTATAATTATTAAAATTGAACAAAAATAAAATATTTTTTATTAATTATTTTTTATAAATAAATTGAATCTTTGACAGTTAGAACATTTTAATTAGAAATAATTAAAGTTTAGGTGTTGTGTTGCCAGCGTGTGTATCGACGACATGCAATTTATTTTTAAATGTGTTGTACAAATTGAATCTTTATAATGTGTAAACTGTTGTTGTCAATTGAAAAATATTAAATTATTGATTTTAAAACAAAAATTATATATATATATATACATATATATATATATATATATATATATATAAACAGTTACTTGAAAAAACTTAGTCATTAAATTTAAACACATCTAGCAACCACATAAATTGAAAAAGAATTCAGTTAATTATACTATATATGATACTATATAACAAGTAAAAGAAAATTATATTTTTATTAATATATGTTGCTAATAAAAAAAATTGCATAAAATTACAACTGGTTTAAGTAAAGTTATGAACATAAACTATATTGTCAAATATTACAAAGCATATTTGTCTAGTTACTAAATAATTCATTGTATAATACGTTACCAAATATTAAATAATAGATGTGATTGTCTACTTTCGCAAACACTTGACTGAGGTGGTTTAGGGTGTGTTATTGGTCAAATTGTTGCTAAAGTTATACGTAATCTAAATTTTAACAAAATATTAATTAAAATTGATTATTTTTAATGTGATTATGCTTATACACATTTTGTTTAATTATACAATAAAAAACAAAATAGATACAATTACTATTAAGACTATTAACTAGAAATTATTATTTATAAACTATTTTTATTTTAACCTGCGTTGTTTAAATTAATTGTTTTACGTAAATAAAATTAATTTAAACACACTTAAAATTAATTTTGCAAACATGTCACATAGAACAGTAATAATTCAATCTAGCCAGTTTCAAGCCTGGATAAAGGAGGAGGGTTTGAGCGCAAAGTTAGCAACCTGGTCTTTGTAAAAAATTTACACTGCTACGGAAACAATACAAAAGGACGCCATTCCGGTAAACAACGGCAAAGAAGTAATCGCACGTATCTGGGTGACAGAGTTACACGGCCCAAAATAGGAGCTGTCAAAATTAGCATATTGAAATTGATTGACTTTCCTTACATCACTTAACCATATTAGGCACATCAACATTTACTAAAATAAGCATTAAACATCATTAGCAATATCAATATTGGCTTATAAAAATATTTTCTTTTTTGCAAATAGCATTATCAAATTTACCTTAGACCAAAAACCAGAATTTACATTTCGACAACATGAAAAACCACTACGTTATTTGCTTAAAAATAAATTGCATTATGAAATATATACATATATACACAACATACATCACCAATTGTCCAAAGTTAATAGTTCAGGGGGTAGCCATGGTTTTTTAAAACTTCTTTTAATCGTTTCAGGTAAGAATCAACCAAATTATTGTTGAAATCTTGTGGAATTCGATTGTTCAACAAATTATTAATTTTTCCTTGAGTGTGCCTCGATTTTCTGTCCAATTCACCTCTTGTTTATGATAACCAAAAACGTTTTTAATTACATTGAAGTCCCGGCTGTATAGAAGCAATTAAAGAAAACTCAGTCTTTTGTTATTTAAAGAATCTTTGGTCTAAACAATAAAAGAATGCGTTAATTTTTAAATTATGATAAAAACCAAGTTACCTTTTCCGATGTATATACCGGAGCATTATCTTGAACAACCACCAAATGCCCTAAAGCATTTTGTCGTAGTTTAAACTTGAAAATTCATTAAAAATAGCTACAAATTCTAAGCTGTTTAGATGGCTACTTGTTTGGCTCCATTTTGGTAGTTGCCCGTCCTTGATTCCAAAATATCCATGAAGACATGATGGATGTGCAACCTTTTTAACAATGCAATTGTTATTTTGAGAATTATTAGGACTACAAATGATCGTGGACCGCACTACCCATGGTTCATATTTTAAAGCGCACTCGTCTGTAAAAAAACCGATCTCCAAAAACATAATGGAAGGTTTTCATATATTTTTGCGAATTTCACGCGTTTTCTTCTATGTGCTGCAGCTAAGAGAACCTTTTTTAGCGTTTTCCTTAACTGCAGATTGGCCGATTTTATTCGATTATGGATAAGTGAATATGAAAAATTTGGCAATTTCTCTTTTTGTATTTGTTGGGTGGGCTTCATTCTGTTTCTTTTTAGTTTGGTGATAATTAAAGTATCATCTCGTTTACTCGTTGACGATGCAGGTCCTGTTCCTGCTGTTCTTGGACGTGTATAATCTTTTAAAACTCGGTATACAGTCCTTGTACTTATCTCAAATAAATCAGCAATTTGTTTAACAGTTAAACCCAAATTATAACTTTTTTTGATTTGTTCGTAATTTTTAGCACTTAAAAAATAGCTTCCACTATTTAAACTCATTGTAATCACGTGCGATAAGTGTCCAAAATTGTGCCAAGGTCAAATGTTCAAATTAAAATAATGGATAGGTTGATAAAATAAAAAAGAGAGGTCCAGTATTTAAAAATATTCTTTGATCTTTTACACCATAATTAATGTTAAATTTTCCATGTACATATAAAATATATGAAAACTGATCAATTTTTTATATAGTGTATGAAGTAACGTGTGCTGGGTTATGTATAACGACTCAAACAGTGCGAAATTTGTGTTGCATCAATCCATTTATGTTTTTGTATGTGTATACAATTTTGTTTGTGACTATCACCATTTACCCATGAATGCAATTTATCCAAGAAATTCCAAGACACTTAGCTATTTATAATTATAAAAAAGTGAAAACACAATTAACTTTAAGTATCGATGAGTCCATATTATTTTAACATAATTACTTAGTTAGAAAAAATATAACAAGTTAAAATAGCACAAATTAAAAAAATAAGATTCACTGACAGTACTATTTTAAACCCTGTACGAACACTTGACAAGATTAGAGTGAAAGCCGAAAGAGCTCACTCAATCTTTGATTCTACAAAATCTTTAGCATAACGTTTGTTGACTTGTTGTTGTTTTGCTGTAATTGTTGTCTTATTGCCCCATGCTTATTTTTAAAGAAAAAGGGTTTTGTATAATACATATAATAATAATATTGTGACTACATCATAAGGTAATTTCATTTTACTTTAAAAATTATTTTTTATATGAAAAAATTAATTTTACTGTTTGAATTGATTAACATAATTTGCTATATAATGGTAATGACATACTTTTTATTAAACAAATTTAATGTTTATCAGATAAACATTTTTAAAATATCAAAGATAAGTTTATACAGAGTAGTCTATTTTGGTAATGCAATATATTAATCATTTTAATTCAGTGTTTATTAACTATAAAAAAATGTAAACAATTAAGAAATGGTTTAATTATATTATAATAGAATATACCTTTAGTATTTTTGTATTGTAAAAAAAGTTAACTGTTTTATGATTAAACATTTTTGGTACTTAGGTTTGCTCATCATTAGAAAAATGATTAAATTATTGTTAATTGTATTTTAAAACTTAAAGTACATAATAATTTACATATATATATTATATATATATATATATATATATATATATATATATATATATATATATATATATATATAAAGTAAATAGATGTATAAACATAACGTTGATATTAACTGATAATAGAAACTACGTTCATATACTGTTATGATTTCCAATTTTTTGTATGATTAGCAGATAGTATAATTCAAAGCACTTTTTCATTTTTTTATATTTATTTATTTATTTTATTTATGGTTATTGGGTTAGATATTAAAGTAGAAGTAGCTTTCAGCACATTTTAGTTTCAAAATTGTATTTTTTTATACTAATATCTTAAATAGTGTTAGGATATTTGCTGATAAAAATCTTACGTTAATTTTAGTAAACTTTTATTGATATTGTATTTAGGAAAATATAACTGCTATTTAAATAATTTATAAGCTTGTATTTTAATAATTGTAAGCACAATAATATTGTTGTTTTTTTAATTAAATTAAAAGTAAGAAGTAATGCAATTGTGGTAAACGTTTGCTACACGTTTGTTTAGATAAAATGACGTTTTATTTAAATGTTTTGTTTTGCTAAAAACTTAAATGCATTACAATGAGAAAATAGTACAATAAATGAAATATGTCTATTAAACAAACAGTATTTTTGTAAAATGTTTAAAGGTATTTTTTAATAATTTGTATAATATTATAATAGATTTACTGAATAATAAGTATATATTTAGTTTAAAGCAAGTAAAAAAATTGTACAGTTTTTTCACGCCTTATATGAATAATTAGCGTAATATATCATTTAAGTCTTTATGCGACTTAAACATATACTTTTCCGTTTTTAATTTGAAACCTGAATACAGCGCAAATTTTGTGTTTATTATAAGGGCTTTTTAATTATTAAAATACATTTAAACATAATTAATATTGATGTACAAATTGTTGTAAATAAAGTAAATTCTTTAATTTTCATTTTTCTTTTTTTCCTGTACAGTATTTCCCTTTCTATAAAGAATTCCTAATTTTAATCAGGTCCCCCCACCATTTAATACCATCCACAGTATCATTGTTGTTAACTCCTTTTTCTTAATATCTCTTTCCTTACAATTTAACCATATCCTCTTTGATCAACCTCGGTTTATTTTGGCTCCTATTTTTATTACTAAAATTTATCTTGTCATTTAGTTTTCATTTCTTAAAATGTGGTTCTTCTTCTTCTTTCTTTACAGGTAATTTCTCTCTTTTATGAAGGGTCATTGTTTCTGATCAGCATTCTCCATTTGGTTCTGTTTGTAGCGTTAATTTTTGTTAGTCCCTGTTCCTTTATATCGGTTTCTACACAATCCAACCGTTTTTTCTTTGGTTGACTACGGTTTCTTTTATCTTCCTGTAATATTTTTGTGTTACGCCTAGATTAGGTGTTCCATTTTTCAACACTGTTCTAGAATTTTCTTCATTTAAAAGGGTTTCAAAATATACTTTCCATTTTTCCTTTATTGACTTTTTTTCCGCTAGTACTGTGCCTCTTTTATTTTTTATTTATTTAATGTGTGTAAGGTCTTTTGAGGCTTTATTTCTCTATTTAACAACACTAAATAACATCTACTCTCCTTCAGGTGTCTCCAGGATTTTATACATTCTATCCCACACTTGTGTTTTTGCAACTGCTACCGTTCTTTTAGCTATCCTTTTTGTTTGTTAATATTCCAATTTGTAGGTTTCCAATACATTTAGTTCTTATTTCTTCTTTCTAATATTCGTATCTATAACAGCTTCTACGTTTAATCAGCAGGATTCTTTATCTTTAGGTGCTTTTTTCCCAGATGTTTACTTTAGTACCTTTTCAGCTACTTTCGTAATCGCTCTACTCTTTCATGTCTACCATTATTGCACTCCCTTCAAGAATTTCAGTTTTGTATGACCTCATTTTTAAATTGTTCAGTCAGGTTAATTTTCTTTAATTTTCACAATTTTATTTTTTTCTTCCGAATCTTTCTTACCTTTTTTGGTCGTTTCTTAAAATTATTTTCATTAGCATCAACCTGTGTTACGTGGCAACTTCCTCTCTACTTATCACTATGCAGTCTCTTACCCACCTTATTACCGTTTTCTTTTTTGCTAAAAAGTCTATTTGGCTTTTTTTTCTACCGCTCTGATATGTAACAAGTTAGTTTCTCTCTTTCTTGAAGAATGTGTTGATTAGAGCCATAACTTGTAAGACCATACACTCTAAAATTCTTTTACCATCCTCAATTGTATCGCCAATTCCCCATTGGCCGTGGCATTTCTCAACATTTTTTCTAGACTATCCTACATGTCCAAGTATTATTTCCTCTTTCAGAGGAATGCTGTAAAGTATTTCCTCAAGATGTTTCCAAAATTTGTCTTTCATTTCTTCCTCATGTCCAACTTGGGGTGCACTAATAATATTAACCACCTATATTTAGTTTCACCATTATTTCTCGTTCGCTAAACCTTTTACTTCAATTAAGTTCTCTCTTGTCTTGCTTGATAAAATGATAGTTATTTTATTGCTTCTTAATTCCCCACTGTACAGTAAGTTATGTTTTGTAAGCAAGTCTTTTGTTTTCTTACTTTTCCATCTAGTCTCTTGGAGAGATAGTATGTTCAGCTTTCTTCTATCTATTAGTTTAACAATTTCTTTTCCTTTACTTGTTAACAATTTAATGTTTAAGGTGTCCACTCTCAACGTCCCTTTTATACATCTCCTTTGGACCAACTTTTTTAGTCTGGTTCTTCCGTTTCCAGGTTGCTTTCGCTGATTTATCGCATGACTCAGGTAGTGGTCATGTGCGTCGCTTGCGGGGAAAGCCCTATTGTTTATCGAACCAATATGAAACAATTTTGACTATTTTAGTGTTTTAGCGTAGATTCTACTACCGGATACCCTATTTGACGCATATTCTCCTTTTTTATCCGGGCTTGAGACTGGCTAGACAGGTTTATTTTTAATCCCAAAGTCAATTAAAACATATTTTTTTTAATACTTTATGTTTCTGATGTACAAATAATGCTCAAATTAACTCATTTTTTAATTGTTGATATTCGTTCTTGTTGTTGTTCTTTGATTATTTTATCCAATCATGTCATTTTGTATATGTATATTGGGTAATTTTCCTTCCAAATCTCTATTCTATTCAAGGGATAAGCCAGATATTTAAATCTTTCCACTTTCCACAATTATTAGTTTTCCATTTTATTTTATTATAAATACATTTTATATGCAACGAGCACTTTCCTAGGTAGAAAGTACAATTTAATAATAATAATATTTTTTAATAATTCAAAAATGATATCTTATATTTTTTAAATCTTGATTTATATTAAAAAATTATTTACTATTTAGCTAATTTTATTTAACGCAAATTTCATTTATTTTAAACTTTGGCATTTTTAATAATTTTAAAATGTTAAAATATTTTCCTGTAGTAACTTAAGGCATTTTAACCCTAACAAATTATAGATTTTAATAACAAGATAATTTATATTGTTCTAATAACATATTTTATACTCATTATTTCAACATATGTTTATTTCCAAAGTTTAGGTTAAAGTTAGCGCATCAAGAAAATAAAATATAATTCGTGTTGTTTAACATTTACTTAAATGTTTAATTTGTAATAAAATGTGAGCTATAATTTATTAAAATTATGCATATTTAAAACAAATTGGTGTTTAGAATTATAAATTTAATAATTGGAAACAAATTTGTCACAAATATTGATAATTGAAAAAATGCAATTGTTTTTATTCGCTAATTTAATTATGTTAATTTTATAAAGTTATTTTGCACAAACATTTCGTGATTATATATATTTATATAAAGCTTCCATGTTGCCAATTAATTTTTGGACCAAGTGTTTTGTGTTTTTGCAAAAACTAAATAAATTTTTGCATTCTTTACTTATATAAAATTTCCTTTTAATACAAAAGCTGTTTCTCTAAAAACATTTATAGTAGTAAAAATAAAAGAAAATGAATAAATAAATAAAATATTCATGGCGTTTTACCTACTAAATTATTAAACGTTATTATTTAATTTTATGTGTTTTATAGTTTATAGATGTATATGTATATATACTGGGGCTAAAATAGGAACTGTCAAAATTAGCATATTGAAATTGATTGACTTTCCTTACATCACTTAACCATATTAGGCACATAACATTCACTAAAATAAGCATTAAACATCACATTAGCAATATCAATGTTAAAACACTAAAAATATTTTCTTTTTCGAAAAATATGACATTGTTATCAAATTTACGCTTGGACCATAAAAACCCAGAATTTACATTTCGACAACATGAAAAAACTACTACGTTATTTGCTTAAAAAATAAATTATATTATAAAATATGTACATATCTATAAAGCAGACATCACCAATTGTCCAAAATTAATAATTCAGGGGATAATATGCTTTTTATAACTTCTTTTAACCGCCTCGGATAAGAATCGACCAGATTATTGGTATATTCTTGTGGAATTCGATTTTCTAACACGTAATTAATTTTTTCTGAGAGTATGCCTCCGTTTCTGTCGATTCACCTCGCGTTTAGATAACTGAAAAAATTTACTGGAAGATTCAGTAAAGGATCTGGGCTGTATGGGGGCAATTGAACAAAACAACTTTTTGCTATTTAATGAATCCTTGGTCTAAACAAAAAAAAATTCGGATAATTTTTAGATTATGATAAAAACCAAGTTACCTTTTTGGATGTATGCACTGGGCATTATCTTGAACAACCACCAAATGCCCTGAAGCTTGTCGTAGATTCAGACTTGAAAAATCATTAAAAATAGCGACAAATTCTGAGCTGTTTAAGTAACTGCTGTTTGGGTCCATTTTATTGGTGCCGTACTTGATTCAAAATATCCATGAAGACATGATGGATGTAGCCTTTTCACAATGCAATTGTTCTTGAGAAAATCGGGACCCTGAATATTTATTGGACTGCACTGCCCATGGTTCATACTTTAAACACTCGTCAGTGAAAAACAGTGATCTCCAAAAACATAATGAATCGGTTTTCATACGTTTTGGCAAATTCCACACGTTTCCTTCTATGTTCTTGATTAAGGAAACTTTTCAGATTTTCCTTAACTGCAGGTTGGCCGATTTCATGCGATTACGAATAAGGAATATGAAAAATCTGGTAATTCTTCTTTTTGGATTTATTTGAATTGGCTTCATTCTGTTTCTTTTAGTTTGGTGATAATAAAAGTATCATCCCGGTTACTGGTTGATGGTACGAGTCTTTTGTTCCTGGTGTTCTTGGACGTATATAATCGCTTTAATACACGGTATACAGTTCTATTACTTATATAAAATAAATCCGCTATTTGTTCAACGGTCAAACCCATATTATGACTTTTTTTGATTTGTTCGTAATTTATAGCACTTAAGAAATAGCTTCCACTATTTAAACTCATCGTAATCCCACACAAGAATAAATGTTCAAGTGTGCCAAAGGTCAAAAGTTCAAATTTAATGTTAGATAGGTTAATAAAACAAAAATAGAAAGGTAGTAATTAAAAATATTCTTTGATCTTTTTCACACCATAATTAATGTTAAATTTTCCATACATATAAAATATGAAAACTGATCAATTTTTTATATATAGTGTATGAAGTAACGTGTGCTGGGTTATGTAAACACTTATAAACTTGTAAACAAATTTTTTTTTTTTTTGAAATTTGTGTTATAATCCATTTATGTTTTTACCTTAATATATACAATTTTTAAGTGTGACTATCACCATTTACCACTTGAATGCAATTTATCCAAAAATTCCAAGACATAGCTATTTATAATTATAAAAAAGTGAAAACACAATTAACTTTAAGTATCGATAGTCCATATTATTTTAACATAATTATAGTTGAAAAAATAACTTTCAAGTTAAAATAGCACAAATTAAAAAATAAGGTTTCACTGATAAAATTTTACATTTTAAACCCTGTATATATATATATTCATTTATTTATAGTTATTTGTTTAGATACTTCAGTAAGCAGCTTTTAAAAATATGTACAATTATAAAATACAATACAATTAGCAGTATGTAACATTAGTCCAAAAATAAATAAATATATATATATATATATATATATATATATATGTATATATGGGATGAGTGCTTTAAAAAACTAAGTGTTATCTATAAGAAGATATGTAATTTTTAATAATACATTTTCGTAAAATTTATTTAAAAAGTATAAGATTTATTTTAAATATTTATATTTTTAGTACAATAAATGTGAAAATTTTAAATGTTTTATTTTGTTTTTAATTGTTAAAAATTTTGCAGTAGACTTTTTTTCAGCGCGACATTTATTTACACCATCATTCTATATAAAGTTAAACTATTTTTAAAGTATTTATTTTTTACATAAATTCTTTATAAATAGAAATTTCCGTCTATTATGTAGTTAAATAATATAAATTTATTAAAAATGAAATAAATTATTTTTATATTTAATTAATATTCACGTTAATCAATAAATATTTATTTATTTTTAAATTTGAATGGTGTATAACAATTAAATTATTTGGTTATTATTATAAAAGTTTTTTAAATATGTGACGTGTTTTGTTTACAATATAAACATTATTATTATTATATTATTATTATTATTATTATTATTATTATTATTATTATTAGTATTAATTAATACTTTAATTTTTGCAATCATTTATATTATTTAAAATAATTTACTTGCCCTTTAATACTTTAGCATAATTTTAATGTTAAACAATAATATAACTTCGTTTAAATCTAAAAAAAATAATATTTTTAATAATACAAATGAAAAGTTTTGTCTTCGTCTGAGTGCATTGTTTTAATAGACAACCATTTACAACCGTATTAAAATTAAACCAGCAACTTAGTGAGTTGCACAAACTCGGAACTATTTATAATTTGTGATTTTACATCTATACAAATTGTTTTATAATTGTTCCTCAATCAATCAATGTTTTTACAAATACCAAATTACTATTAGAGTGTTTTATTTTTGTTTAGAATATTTGACAAACAAATACAGCGAATTATCGGGCGAAATATTGGCTATTGAAATTTCTATCAATCAAGAAATGTTAGATCCAAATAAAAAGTTGAATTTAGGACTGAAACTTGTTGGAAACCGGGACTTGAATCAAATGAGCGCGTATGTTTGCGGATTGCACTGCGACAGTTTGATTGAACGTGATGGTCGAATAGAAGTGGGAGATCAATTGTTAGAGGTAACCAAATGTCAAAATATCTCATTTTTGTTTTATCCGCGCATTGTTTAAAATAATTTTAAAAACGTTTATAAGTTTGTTTGCAATTTAATAAAAAAGATGTATACTTAATATTCTTTAATATTTTTTAACATGATTGATCATAATAAGTTTTTTGAAATTTTACAAGCAAAATAACAAAAACTTTACAAATTTACCAATATTATGAAAGATTTATTTTTTGCTTATACGTATAGCACAAAATAAAATTACATTAAAGATATTGTGTTCTTTAACTAAACAACTAATAATAATGATGATAATAATGGTAATAATAACATTAATAATAAATATAATTACAATATTAATAATAATAATACGTATGCATTTGCAAACATAACAGATATGTAAAATAATTTTTTACTTAACTGTTTTAATGACTATTTTTCCAATGTATGTTTCAAAATGTTAAATAAAATTTTTTATTATGTTATTATTGTTTTTGTTATTTATATATTTGCGGTGTTTAGTTGGGTAATCTCTTATACGTAAATGTTTAACCAACCATTAATTTAAATTCAATTCGATTAGTTAATTAATAATAACACAAAGATAAAAATCAATAAAATATATTTAAAAATAGAAAGATATAACATTTAAAAAATATTTTATTTATTTAGACTTAATGTAAATAATTATGTACCCATTTAACAATTGTTAAGCATTTGTGTTAGTAAAGGATTAGTTAGTATGTTATCTTTTTTAGATTTATGTATTATATATATTTTCTTGTTTTATAAACAATTACATAGTAAACACTGCAAAAACTTTATTTTAAGCGTAAATTATAAAATTCAATTGTAGAGACGTTTTTTATATAGCAGAATTTTTAATTTGACACATTTGGAATCTGTGTTTAAATAGATATTTTAAGTAATAATTTTATATTAAATTATTGTTTGTTACAAGCAAAATAAAGCAAAACAATTTTTACAACAATTTAATTTACAATTTAATACCCTTTTAATAATTGTTCTATTTCATTTGTACCGTAAGTAAAAATAAAAAAATCTACAAAGTTAGAACATTAGATTAACATTTGAAAATTTATTAATAATTTTTTCACAATATACTTGCTTTATATATATATATACTTTATATATATATATATATATATATATATATATATATATATATATAGCGCTTAGAGAGTAAAAGTTCGTTTTACAACTTGAGAAGCCATAGGTTTTAGTCCATGTGAAACTTCAAAGACTCAAGCATTCTTGTTATTAACAATTTAATATTAATTTATGTGCTTATTTTTTTATATTATTTAATGATTAATGTATATATTTATTAAAGACAAATTTAACATTGTATTTAATTGGAACCGAAAAATAAAATAAATGTAAAATAGTCTATAAATTGTAGTTCAAATTGTAGATAATTGTTTAATTAATTTTTTTTTAATAGTTAGTTGGTTGTGACCTTGCTATAGGTACAATGTCGTTTTTTAAGGAAGCTTTTTAATAAAACAATACAGTTAATGTATTAAAACTTTTCCTACTAATTTTTTTTTAATTTTAAATAACTTAAAGATTGATATTTCTATAAATAGAAAATTAATAAATAAATTGCTAAATTAATTTTACTTAAAAGTTTAAATAGTGGGATTTTCTGTTTATTAAAAAAGTTAAAATTAACTAGTTTTTAAATTTGAATATGTAGTTTACTAAAATTTAGCTATTTACTAGTAACAAGGGTGTTTTATTTTTTATTAGTCTAATTGAAACTGTTTTGTATTATAAAACAAAAATACTAAAGTTATATTTTATGAAAGTTAAGTTTAACTATTGTTAACTTTTTAAAATTAATGTTAAATTAATTAAAAAATTAGCATTTTAAGTACTAAAATAAGATACCCTTTATAAAACATTTACTTCAAGTAAATGAAGTTTTTTACATTTAACAAACGCTGTTTTGATTTAGTATTAATTTTTAAAATTAATATAATATACTGTATAGTATATTAAATAACTTAAGTAATAGCGTTCATATTTGAATGCGTGAGAATGCTTTACAAATTTAAATGTAATTCACTCATAAAAAACGTGTAAATATTTTACAAAACAAATTTTTGTTGCTCTTATCTAATTTTATTTCATTGATCTAACACTACGCGGACCAAATTTATAGAAAAATTAATTTGCGAAGTATACCAGGACTAATATGGTAAAAATCCTAGTAAAAGGGATTACTCACTTACTAAATCGGTAGCAACGTACAGTATTTGAGTACACTAAACAATTATTATTGATTGGATTTATTATAAATCATAAATTTACCGAGTCAGTTTTATTCACCCACAGCTTAGTGATTAAAGCATTGGCCTGACACCAGATAGGGCGTGGTTTCAAGTTTGTATGTGAAACTTGAAAAGTATGCATTGCTGATTATTCCAAATGAGGATGAAACAGCTGTCTAATGGTCCAGATTGTCTTAAACCAAGTGGATTTATTATTTCAAGTGACTTTGACAATTTGAATAATGCACCCTTTAAAACCCATTAATAAAATAAAGATAGCTTGTATTCAAAATTTTCTACATATTTCAATATCTGCACATTCACATGTCAAAATTAATGCAATATAATTAATAAGTTTTTATAACATCACTAAAATTACACTAGGCACGTTTAAATTTTACTAAAAGATTTTTTAAACATTATTTAGCAAGACTGACAAAAACGTTACATTATAGTCAATGTCTAAACAATATAAAAAATATAAATTTTTGAAAATCAAAAAGGAAATCAATTACTTGCCTAAAATATATAATATGAAATATGTGTACATGTAAAAGAATAAAAACTATGTATTTTTAATATTTTGGGTTACATTAATTGCTTTCCATAGGCATGTAGATTGGGTGCTCCTCCCTCTATTTAACAGATATTATAAAATTTGATTTGCATTATATAATTAACTTTATCCATAAATTCTTTATTTTTAAACCAATTACACTATTGTTCAAGATAGTACAAATAATTACAAGTATATCAAGTTGTGATTGTATAAATGTGCCGTTTTTACAGGTCAATAAATTTGTATTTTGTATAACTAAGAAATATTTTTTTTAATTATTTATATTTATTACTTTGAATGTTTTAGGGAAAACATTTTTCAACAGTCGACATTTTAGTAAAACCGAATGTGGGTTTGCATTTTAGTGCCAGTGATGGGTCTAATTCGAGCGCTGTGCTCCTAGACCACTCCGGCACAATTTTAAAATTGGAATAAAATTTGTGTTATTTTGTAGAATTATAAACTACAGCACTGTTTTTATTAACTGTCAAATGCTGTAAACTAATACGTTGTTGTTTAGAATTAAATAATTTATTTTAAAAATTAACAATTTTAATGCTAACTCAAAAGTTACTAATTGGACTTTATTTTTATATTTGTATAGTCAAAAATATTTTAAATTTATTTTATCTTTTTAAATATTATAAAATTAAATACAACAATGTAATAATATAATTATTTAAGGTACTACCAAAATTATTAAAATAAACTATATTAACATTTTAGCTAAGAGCATATTACAACACTTGACTCAAGTCATTATTATCGCGTATTTTATAGTTTACAATGTTGGTAAATGTTTTCAATACTTTGATTTCAAACCAATTAACATTGTACAACGCATTACAAAGTTTGGAAGCATCTAGCGATTCCAAATTATTTTAATTATAAAATGTTTATCAATATAATTTTAAAATAATACTTTATCAATATTTTTTTTAATTTATTTGCAATTTTAGCATGCAATCAAGCAATAAAATATAATGAAACGTTTTATTAAAACTTTAAAACGACAATTTGTTAAAAATAAAATTTAATTATAATAAATACACATTTATAAAAAGTGAACATTAAGAACTATATTATTTTATACAATAAAATAGGTCTATGACCTTTAATTGTATCCTCAAGCCATTTTGGATAGAAATTGATTAACATATTGATATAATCCCATGTAATACCACTTTTAATACACAATCTATTATCTTTTTATGATTGCTGTAACATTCCATTTATTTAACTTCCTTTTTATAAAAACTAAAAATTGTTTAAACCCGAAAGTATGTAGAGGCAAATTTTTAAATGTCCGTGTTTTGCTTGTAGGTTAAATAAAAAATCAGATTTTACTCAGTCATTAAATACTGAGGCAATTTGTTGCAAGTAAAATTACTGTCGATATAGATTAATTTTAGTAATTCTTGGAATTTAATAGCATAATAAGCCTTTGAATAAAACAAATAAGCAATTTTTTATAGATCTACAGGTGTAATTCCTAAAAGAATATACACCGCAATTCTTCCTGTAAGTAAAAGGCAAACTGGTCTGTAAAATAAATCAATTTCCAAACTTTTTATCAAACACAAGTTGTCTCAAATGTTTTTATATTACCAAATTAGAGTTTCTTTTTATTAGATTTGTAAAACAAATTATTCGTCTGGGTATAAAAGTTTTTTATGTATGTTTTTTTTAAATATTTGTTGTTCAATGTTTCAACAAGTTCTAAATGACTGGACGCAAGGAGTAATTGTTACTCTGCTTGAGAAAGGACGTTTCAATCCTATTATCTATACCTGTTAAAGTGTTTTGCAAAGTAATTTTAAACCGTTTAAGTAATGCGGTAGGAAAACATTATTAGTATATACAGAAAAACAAACGTCGTTGTTAAAATTTGTGCTTTTAATTTGCCAAAGTACTGTAATGTTAAAACGATATTTATAATATTTGGCAATAAAAAAATTACATAAAGTATTAACTGTCTCATAATCTAAGATTGAGTAAAATTATTAACATAAAATATGATGACAAATATTTTTTTAAATGCAAATCGTATCTAATTTTTAGGATTACTAAATTGTATTTTTGTATAATTTGCTACAAAATATTAAATAATAAATGTGATGAATTGTGTTTATAACCAGCTGGCTTAGGTGTTTTGGTATGCTCTTCGTTAAAATGTTAATGTAATTTTATGTAATTTAAATTTTAACGAAAAACTTTATTTAGACAAATAATCTATTGATTTAAATATGTTTATACGTGTTAAGTTTATTACACAAAAACAAAATAAATATTATTAATATTAGAACTATTAAAGGGCGATTTTCAGATATATAATTATTTTTATTTTAGCCTGCATTGTTTAAACTAAGTTTCTTATGTAAACAAAGTAAATTTGAATATAATTGAAGTTAATTTTATATGATTATAGTACACATCATTGTTTTTGTAGATAATAGTGACCCTGACGTTAATAGATCACATTTTAGCTTAAAAATATTATTATATTTTATTATAAAAATTCAACTGCTTAAATTGATAAATATATTTTTTTAATATGGGTTATTTATAAAACCAATATAATATTTATCGCGTTAATATTTTTTATAATCGTAACATTTTTAATTTTTACAAAATATTGTATACTGAGCAACTTATTTTAAGTTATTTTATGTCAGTATTTTATCATCTACAATTAAAATTAATTAATATTAAATACTTGTTTCATTTTAATATTATAAACTATATTTCCGGTGCCTTTTTTTGTAATAAAAAATCAACTAAACTTTCTGTGATTAAAAAGTTAAAACATATTAGCAGATAACTACATTTGTATTAATTATATTTTATAATTTAAAAAACTAGTATTTCTTCCAGTTATACAATATTTGTTTAACAAACAAAAAATTTGTTTTTGATATTTTTAAGAAAATACTTAAAATATTGTTAAAAACATTAATGTAATTTTATAATCTTTTTAACATGATATACGGCATTTTTAATTTCTATTTTTATGCAAATACTAAGTTTAAACTAAAAATTAAAAACAAATCAATATTTTTAAATAAAAACCGAAACATTTTGAGCCAGGTTGCAAGGCAAAATCTTATTTTAAATATATATATATATATATATATATATATATATATATATGGAAACATTTTAAGATAACCATTTTAAGATAACAAACTTTTTTTAATTATATATTTAAAAATAACTATTAAAAATAATTAAGTAATTAAATTTTTAGTATCAATTAAGATTTTAACTTAAATTTAAATTTTTATTATAAGGTAAGAACAACGTTAAATTTGGTGTTGTAAAAACACAAACTAACACTACTAAAATGTATGTTTAAATAATGATTGTAAGTGTATAAATTAATAACAGCGTAAATTGCGTTTAGTAATTCTATTTTAATAAAAGTAGCTTTTAAAATATGCTTCTTATACTGTTGAAAATGCATTTGTAAAAACAACCAACTTCATAAATAAATAATCTAATTAATATACATAATAATTATTAACATTTCAAATTATTTTTTGTAGTTTTAAACTGTTACAATCTTATTAGTAAGTTGATTTGACATTTAATCTTTTATTGGCAGAACATAATATACTAATTTAAATATCAAGTTTTAAACAGATATATTTGATTTTTATAAAAGCCTTTTTTCAAATATCAAGTACATCTGAACGAGGTCATAGCGTATTTTTATAAATTTTATGTTTCTGCTAAATTGTAAAATAGACATTTATTTATAAATAAACGCAATTATGATTTAGATTACTTATAATGTTTGATGACTAACACAAAATATTAAAATCAATTTCTTTAAAAAATAATTGACAAATTAAACAGAAATACATTACACAAAATTAGTTAGTTGCAAATAATTCGTTTTTAAAAAATATATAAATTTTATATTGTCAATAAGGTAAAAACCCACTTTTTAAAAATGACAACTGTAGAGTTGGAGAAAACAGCCTGTTTTTTGCTAATACATTTGAGTGACGTAATTTACATTATAAAACATTTTACTGTGACATAATCATCAAATAAATATTATATGTTTAGTGGTAACAAGCCTGGTTGATAAATGAAAAACGTTAGCAACCTACGTTTTGTAAAATAAATCATATATAAAAAATAAGTGGAAGACAGTATTTTATAAAGCAATTGCAAGAAAGTAAACCCATAAATTTGAGGAAATCTAAATAAAAACTTTGTCTTTTAAATGCCAAAAAATGTACAATCACTTTATGCACTTCAAAGCAAAATAATAATTACTTCTATAATTATTATATACCGTTTTATTTATTCAGTGTAGCCAAACGTGGGCCCGCATTTAGTGTCGGCGGTAGGATTCAAACCTCTCCTACCCAGGTCCAGGTCGAGCGCTGTACCTCTAGACCACTCCGGCACGTTTAAAAATTAATGAAGCAACAAAGTTGTTACACAGTTACTTGGTTTGTGCACACACCTTTGTTTTTCAACTCTTGATTTGTTTATTTTTTTAAAATACGTTTTTCGTGTATTTGCTTTAAAACAGCGTACATATATTTTCTGTGGACTTCTATTTATAGTCTTGGCATACTAAAAATTGAGCTTTTTGGTTTTTACTCAACACTATTATAAAAATGGTGTTTTTACTTCTTTCCCGTTATCCAGTGGAATTATTGTTTCCTCAGCGTTATCTATTTTTTACAAAAAGTGGATTAAAGATTACCTACGGCTAATGTATTTAGTAATATAATAATGTTATTTTTACACACTAAACGTTTTTTTTTTGTTTTTCAAAATAAAAATATATAATAATTTGGTTTATATTTTGCATTTTAATTATAAAATATTAAACTGGCAATTCAATTTCTTTTACATGAATATAAAATTACTAATAATTGTTTTAATGTATTGTGTGTTTTATAATTTTTAAATATATATATATATATATATATACATATATATAGTAATATTTTTACAAATATAAATTTTGAGGATTGCATATTTTACAATCAATGCAACTTAAAAACTAAATTATATACTAAAAAGTAAAATATGTTTTATATTTCAAGTTTAACTCTGTTAATAATTACTAATAAAATATCTATTTTTTTACTTTATGGCAATTTTATGAATTGTTCGTAATATTAATAAAACAACAATTTTTATATTTAACTTTATTACAAATTAATTGAAATTTAATTATTTTTTTTTAATTCTACAGTTAAACAATCAAACTTTGTATGGGCTTAGTCATTTAAATGCTGCTCCTATAATACGTTCAATATTTATGGAAGTAACATGTGGCAGTTCGAGCATATTCCGACGATCCAAAAATAACACACTAAAGTTTGTCATTCATCGAAGTCCAAATAACATTAACTGCATGGCGGCAAATGTAAATAATTCTGAAGTATGCAATAAAAACGATTCATTATTTTCTGTTTGTTTTAATGGCTAAATTTAAATAAAATTTACATTTTAGAATTAAATTGTAATAATCTAATTTTAACAATACTTTTAATTTTAAATAATACATACATATATACACATACAATTACAATAATTTGATGAAACATACTTTATATAGCTGCAATATATATATATATATATATATTGCTTAAACGTTTTACAGAAAACATTTTAGAAAGCACATATTTAGTTGAATCAAATGAAGATCTGCATGTAGTTCTAACTGTAGAACTCAAATTCATACTTGCTTAGTTTTAAATCTAGGCAGTGTTAATAAAATCTGCCATCTTATTAATCAACTTTTTAAAGTAACTATTTTACAATTACGTAAACTTTTACTGATCACAATTATGTATACAGTTCTTGTACTTATCTCAAATAAATTCGCAATTTGTTCAATAATTATACCAAAATTATAACTTGTTTTTATTCGTTCGTAATTTTTAGCAATTAAGAATTAGCTTCCATTATTTAAACTCATTGTAATCACGTACGATAAATGTTCAAAATTATGCCAAATTTAAAATGTTTGATAAAACAAAAATAAAAGGTCAAATATTAAAAAAAAATTTTGATCTTTTCACACCATAACTAATGTTAAATTATATATACAAACAAAATTTAAAAACTAATCAATTTTCTTTAAATAAAATGTATAAATGTATATATATATATATATATATATATATATATATATATATATATATATATATATATATATATATTTAATAACGTAATTCAGTTGTTTTTTCAAAAATATTTGAATTCTGATTTTTGTGGAAATGTGGGGTGGTCTAGCGGTATAGCGCTTGACTTAAACCTGAGTGGTCATGGGTTTGGCACTAAATGCAGACCCACGTTTGACTTCTCTAAAATGTCCACTACTAACAGATGTTTCCTGTAAATCATTCAAAGTAATAAAAACTGTTTTTTTAACTAAAAAAATTACAATTTAGTAATTTTGGTAAAAACATTATTTTTTATAATGTTTATTGATACCGGTATAAAAATGTTCAGAAAATGTTTTATGTAATTAAGTAATGTTACAGAAGCTAATTTTTTATACTGCATTGACTTTTAGAGTAGCCTGTTTATATATATATATATATATATATATATATATATATATATATATATATATATATATATATATATATATATAACAGACTTATGAAATAGACTCACATGCAATTAGTTTAAACAAACATCAAAATTTCCTTAATGTTCATAATTGATGGTTAATATTTTGTAAATTTCGTTTCATAATTTTCTTTTCAACGAGTGGTTTTACAAATATTAGTTAAATAATTATGTTATTTTATACGTTGCAAACTACAAATTTGTTACAACTAAAAATAAAAATTTAATAAACTTTTATTTGAATTACTCTTACTTATATTTTACTAATATTAAGATTATTAACTTAAGCAATAGCAATGCTATTTTAATTTTTATTACAATTTTTAATTAAATTTTAAAAAGTTTATAATGGTTAAATCACGTTTATGAATAGAAAGGTTATTTCCTTTTGCCTAGTAAACTAATTAACATTTAAATTAAAATTTATTTAACATGCACATAAAAAGTCAGTTGTTATGATAATTATCAACACAATAATATTATATATTTAAGTATTGTAAACAAAATCTATCTATATATAGTTGTTAATACAAATTGCATTACTGAAACGTTTTTAGTACTGAAAAAAGTGTATTTTGTCTTGTTTTTTATATACCCTTTTTGTAAATATATTTTCATTCTTTGTAGCCTTTTTCTAATCAAACAAGTAGACGAAGTAGCGCTGATTCAAATGTAAGCATGTTATTTCTACCCGCAAATCATTTAATTAATAAAGCAAAACATTCGTTAGAATGCATGAACTTGGCATTTGGAACCAATAATCAAGGCTTTTTAACCCAAAAAACGTATGCGTGCTCGTTAGAAAGAGTGAGTTAATTTGTTTAATTGTTTTTTGTTGTTGCTTTTTTTATTTACATTATTTTTGATGCCATTAATTTATAATTCTATATATATATAATATATTTGTTAAAAATGCTACTTGGCAGTTATGTTTACTCATTTATAACAGAATATTATTGGGTAACATTAGATGTACAGTTTATCCGTTTCGTATTTTGTTTACTGTTACAACTTAATAGTTTTTTTAATTGTTTAGTAATTGTACAGCATTATAATTTTTAAACTTGTTTTTTAATAATAATATAAAACGTTTTTGTACGGTATATAAGCTAATAATAATAATAGTTTATAAATTATAAACATTTATGTTAACCGTTTTTGTGCATTCATAATGTATTTTGTTGTGTAAACAGATTCAATAATGTTTAACATCCTAGAAGCTTGGTAAGTAATTAAACCTTGAAACAATTATTAATTTTATCTGCAGTTGCATTGACTTATACATTGGTAGAACAAATGATTAGTTAATAAAGGTGGCTAAGAAATACATTTTCAATGAGATCACTAAGGAGTCTGACAAAGGCATAGGTTTATACATTTTTTAATATCATTTTATCTACAGCAAACTAATTGTCAGATTAATTTTAACAATTTTATATAATTCTCAAAAAGTAATTTAAATTGTTAAACTTAATTTACGTTACATTTTGTTTGCATGTTTATTTTAAATATCACATATGTTACATTTATTTGTAAATGATAACAGTTTAATAGTACCACGTTTAATAGCAGTCGTACATTTCAAATAACAAATGCCAATAAAAATAATTTCAACGTATTAAATTTAAAAAGAAACAACTGTTTTACATTTTTATTATATGCCGGGGTGGTCTAGCGCAATAGCTCTTGATTGAACCCATGCTCACCCAGGGTTTAATCTCCACACACCAAAGCTGTTTCCCGTAAAACATTTAAAGTAGTTATATATATATATATATATATATATATATATATATATATATATATATATATATATATGTGATTTTATCTTGCATATATATAATATGTCTGCAATGGGTTTTGGATTTGTCATTATGGAGGGAAAAATTACTGATGAGAAAGGAATTTATGTAAAAGAAATTCTTGAAAACGGACCAGCGTATAAAGTACGTTACATATTTTTATAAAAACAATAGTAGACATGAATAATAAATGCTGGTATTTTATATTAATTTTTCTTTTAAGAATGTTTATAAATAAAAATAATAATTTTTAAAAATATTATTAACTTGTAATACGTGTTCGTTACGTTTTTAAAATTTATACAACCTAATAATGTGTTTATTTTATTTTACTGCAAATAATATTTTAATTTGATGCAGGTAATTGTTTATAAAATTATTTTTTTAATTTAATTTTGAATAAACCTATAAATTAAAATTGAATTAACATACTTTTACAATTTATAAAAAACATGTAGTAATATAAGCTCTACATATATAAATTCAGTTTTTCTTAAATTCAAACATAAATATTGTTTCTACAATTTTAAAAAATAAAAATTTATTTTATAAATTAGAAAACAATTGTTTTTAATAATAAAAAATAAATTTAAATTAATTATTATTGTAAAACCTTTTTGCTTTAAAATAAGCATGAGGCAACAAGATAACAGTGAAAGCAAAAACAACAACGAAATTCCATAATCTAAAAGAACACGAAGCAGTAAAATGATTCAGTGTTTTAACTTTATGTTTGATCTCATAAGACATTTATTTTAATTAGATTTTCTTAAATGGTTCTTAGCCACGTTTTTCTGTAATCTACCAACCTTGGTTGTTTCATTACTTATCTCTATTTTAAAACCGTTCTTGCTGGTTTTTCGGGTAGTAAACGTAGAATTTGACCAAGTAATGTACTTTGTCTAACTGAAGATTTAGCTTTCTTAAGGCTTTTACTTAACTCTGTTAATTGAGTCGTGCAATCACTTCTTTGCCGTTGTTTGCCAAAATGGGGTCGTCTTGATTGTTTCTGTAGCAATATAGAATTTTTACAGAAGCTGGTTGTTAATCTGACGAGCAAATCCTCCTGTTCTGGAACTGACAAAATTGATTTAATACTAATATACTTGTTTAACTGCTTATTATTAGGAAAAAACATTGTGTCCCGGTGATCGCCTAATCAAAGTAAATCGGCACAATGCCGTCAATGCATCATATGAAAATGTTTTGGACTGGATAAAAAATTCAAAACATGAGGTAAATTAATACAAATGATACGATTTCATTGTTTTGTATAACTTTTATTTCATTTGTTTTCATTATTTTGTTTCCAAGATGTGCATCAGGCTTTAGAAAAAATATTTTTAATGCGAACAGCTTTTAATAATTTTATTCACATGTTTAAAAATTATTTTTATCTTATTTTTTTAGCAATACTTTGTTCTATTAAAAAAGGTAAATTAGTCTTACATTTAAATCCTTCTTTTTAATATGGATTTAGGATTTATTAAAACTTAAAAGCAAATACATATTTTATTAAAAAAAACTAATTTTATTCACTATAATAATAGTTAGAAAATGTAAATAATTCAAGCAATATTTATAGATGTTTACAATTTCTTCCAAGCGCTTTAGGTATAGGTTTCTCAACATACCAATATAACCTGTAAAATGTCATTTGCATTAAATGAATTTTTTATAAGTAACACCCTATTTAAAAAATATTAACGTTTGAATCCGGGTTGTAGAGAATTAAATGCATAAAGATCCGGGATTCTTTTCTGTTTATAAAGATTTTTGCAGTATAAATAGGTCAAACATACATTGAATAGTAAGTTATTGTAAAAAAATACATTACTAATCCTCAAGCATACACCGGAGCGGTTTTCTAAATATTTTTAATACACTAAGGTATCTTGTTAAAGATATAACTAAATATTTTTTTACTGTGATACATTTCTTACTGGTTAAAATGTTTAGTCCAAAATTTCCAAATAACAACACACATGTTTTTAAATTCATCTTCATGCAAAATTTTATAGGATATTGTTTAGCAAGCTGTAATAATCACAATCTTTGTGTAAGGCTAAATAAAATATTAATTATGGTAGATTCTAACATTTTTAACTAAAATAACCTATTAAAAATTGTAAAATTATTTTGATATTGTAAAAATACGAGAAAAACAAAATAATAAATTTTAAAATATTTTTCTAAGTGTGCTTTACATACGGTATTTTATATTATTATTATTATTATTATTATTATTACAAAACCCTTTGGCTTTGAAAATAAACATAGGGCAATAAGGTAACAGTTACAGCAAAAAACAACCACATAGTCCCATAATTCAAAACGAACATGAGATAAAAAACATTTTCCGTGTATTCAAACATTCTGCCAAACATTTTGTTTGATTCCATAAAACATACATTTTAATTAAATTTTCCCGAGTAGTTATTAGCCAAGCTTTTTGTAGTCTACCATTTTCAATTGTTTATTTGAAAACCGTTCTTATTGGTCTTTCTGGTGGCAAACGTAGAATTTAACCAAATAATTTTTTTCGTCTAATTGTAATGATCCTATGTAATGAACTAAAGTTACTTTTTCTCATGATTTAATTATTTGAAATGTGATTGCGCCAAGTAATCTTTAAAATACGTTTGGGACACTGGCGATGAAAAACATTTACCATCTTATCAATCTTGTCTGTTTGCTTCCACGTTTCACTCCCATATATTGCTTACAAAGTTTTGACCATATTAATTTGAGTCTATAAAAGACAAATATATTATAATATTAGATATAATGTAATATTTGTATAATTATATTATTTACCTTAATATGAATAAATGCTCTTAATCAACTATTGTATTTATTTTTGTTTAGCTTTATTTAAAAGTTAGCAGATGGGGATTTAGCGAACGTTTACCCAAACCCAACCAGATTGAAATCAAGCGATTTTCAGCTCCACAAATTTTTTGTTACTTAAAAAATACTTTGTGTGGAAGATTGGATGGACCAATCAAGAAAAATGTTTCCAATTGTATTTCTACACCAGGTATCTCCAATTACATTTAAATACAACTTTTACTGGAATTTATACATATATAGGTTATTATAGATTTTAAATATAACCAATAAAAATAATAACAAAACTTAATTAATAAATTAGTCTATAATTTTTATTCGTTTTTTTTAATAAATATTGAGAACTGAAAATTCCAATACATTATTTAGAATACTCCACATTTGATTCCACATATAACTAAATAAAACTGGTTTTTAATTATTTTTTTTCTATGTTGACCTACTAAAAATTGTTTTTCTTTCTCGATTGTTAAAATATACTGACAATATGGTTTCATATACAAAAACATCTTCAAACGATGATTCAAATAATTTTTAAAATTTAATTTACAATATTGGATAATGGTTTATCAATTTTAATCTAAATTTAAATTGAAAAAGTATAAACTGATAAAATTCTCAACTTTTAAAGCTACTTTAAGGATTGAGGAAAAAGGATCATGTTTAGACTTACAAAATAACAATAACTTCAAAATTAAATTTCTTAGTGGTTGGATTATGTAGATTATATATGTAAACAAAAGTAAGATGTGTTGTTTTTGCATAAAACATTTTAGAAAATTAAATATCATATTCATAAAATGTCAGATTATGTTTTCTATTAATTCTATTATATTGTTCACTATTATTTTTTTCTAAATTAAGAAAGCAAAATTTTGTCATAATCAAAAGATGTATAACACTTATTCCTACATTGTCAGCAATTAAATGCAGTATTCTAAATTAAATAATTGATAGACATGTAAAATCATGCTTCCAATTTATCAAACATATAGGGAACAACGCCACTCACTCTATGCATGAAATACTAAAAATCAAAATCATTTGGAAAAACAAGACCAATTTAGATATCGTTAAGAGCAAAGTTTAATAAATTTATTTCGATTACTTCCTGACCCTGATTGATGTACAAATGACCTTGTTATTAACCTATCAAAATAATTTATACTTATTTCTATGTGAACTACACCCACACTATAAGTATACGTTTCACATGACTTATGACGATTGGTTAATTTTCTCACATGATTAAATTGCTTATTTGTTATTTTGAAATTTTACCTTTTTTTATTTTCTTTGTTAATTATTGTATGGATGTATCTATATACTGAATGTACCTGTAATGAGGTATTAAAAATTATATTGTTAACATATATATAATAACATTTTTTCATAATACGTAAATAATTTGTCCTCAAAGTCAAACTTTAACATGATTTTTTTATTCTAGAAAATTTTATTTATTAAACACAAATTTTAACATTGGAATTACCTCATAATAATAATAAAAACTAATTTTTTTTTTAAATTATTAATTTTTAAACATTTTTTAATAAATTATGTTCGCTGACTTAAACTTTACTGCAAAATGATGGAACTAAAGCATTATGTATTTTTTACTAAAAATGTTTATTACTATTATTATTATTATTATTGTTGTTAAAATAATAATAAAATAATTTCCTATTTCTATAAAAAAAATGTGATTTTTTTGTTTTTTAAACAAACGTTTCTAGATCCTAAAAAAGTAGAATCTACTAATTTTCTAAGTCAAAATATAATTATTAACAATTTATTTAGTTCCTAATCAAAAGCAGAACAAAAATATGCCTTATTTTTTTAATCACCAAAATTTTAACTGCTTTTTATTACAAAAAAGAAAAAATTACAGCTATATTTTATAAAAATTAAATTAAAAAATATTTTAGCATGAAGCATTTTGTTCCATAGCAAATAAAACACTAAATAGGATACTGTGGAGAGTTAATTTTGTACAAACTTAATCTTGAGAGGTAAAATAAAAGCCTATGTATAACAAATAGTATATGGCTTTTGTATAAATTATGAAATAGGCATTATATACAAAACCAGAGTCACATTTGTTTAAAAATTAACGTCCTATCTTACATTTTTTTAAATTAATCATAATTTCATTTACATTTATTTTGTTTACAAAAAATGTATTTTAAACATAACACAAGTTAAAATAAAAAGAGTTATATTTTTATAATAATTTTCTTAATAGTTAATTTTTTTAGTTCCCGTAAAAGAAAACAAAATATTTATAAGTATATTCAAATAAAAAATTATTTGTTGAAATTTATTTTTACAATTAATACTATATCAATAACCTAACCAAGAATGTACATTACTTATTTAATATTTTGTAATGTACTATGCAAAAAACATTTTAATGACAAAAACAAATAGATATACATTGTATCCTTTTTAATATCTAGTGTTATGTATTATTTAGGTAATTTGGTTCAACGTTTGGTTATGAAAGAGTTTACGTTTGGTGTAATTGTTTTTGTACAAGTAATATACATTAATAAAATTAGGTGTATTTTATACGTAGTATAGTATTGTATATTGTACAATGAAGCTGAAATCCGTTTACAAATTACGTAGTTCGTAAAAACCTTAATTTAGTTAACTAAGCTATTTTTATTAAATTATTTATAAGTTATTATTATTATTGTTATTACTATTGTTATTATTATTATTATTATTATTATTATTATTATTATCATTATTATTATTACTAAACCCTTTTGTTTTAAAATAAGTATAAAGCAATAGAATAACACTTACAACAACAAAAATCCATAATTTAAAACAAACACGGGACAAAAAGTTATATATATATATATATATATATATATATATATATATATATATATATATATATATATATATATATACCCGTATTAGTATTGGTGTTAACACTCGAACTCATGCCTACTCAAGTTTGAGTTTAGCGTTATACCACTAAATCAACATTTTGTAAATTAACAATTATTATTATCTAATAAAATAGGTAATAAGTGTGAGTTTTTTAAATAATAATAAAATTTACTATAAACTAATCGTATATTTATGCAAAAAATTAATTAATTAACATAACCTAAATTAATTTCTAATGCCAAAAACAAAATATTTGCATTAATTAAAAAATGGTTGCTTAATTAAATTAAATTTATTTTAAAATATACTTTAATAACATTTTAAACATTTTATTAAAATGTAAAAAAATAATTAAAACAAATTATAAAATTTTAACAAATTTAAAAAATGTTTACACAATTAAAAAATGTACATAAATCTATTTAATCAAAACACGTAAATTAAATTAATGTAGGTGGACGTGTTTATGACATAAATTACGTAGCATAAATGATCGATTTTTTTAACATTATTTAATTTCATTAAGTATTTCCAAGTTTTACTCTAACGTTTTTTGGTACATTATTAGAAAAATTGTTAACAAAATAAATGCTAATATTATGAAGTTCTAAAATCAACGTAAAATATAACAGTAGAGTAAAAAAATTAAATACAATTAAATGTTTAGATATATAATAGATAATATATAATATATATAATGTTATATATATATATATATATATATATATATATAACGTAGATTACCAAAAGTAACTCGGTATTTAAATGTTTAAACTTTAGGTAAGGTAATTAGGATTTTAAATTTTATTGTTTCTTTTTATATCTTTTAAAAACAAATTAAATGATTTGAACTTTTAAGCAATCACTCTACAATTGTGTTAAAAGTTACACTTATACTAAAGTATTTGAACAAAAATAAATAACCAAATATTAATAATATGTATATATAACATTTTCTTTATTTTTACTTATCATTATTGTATTATAGATAAATTATCGTTTAAAAAATCCAGTCTTGTTTCGCGTTTCAGAAGAGCAAGTAGTCCCATTAATCCATCCAAATCATATTTAAAAGCGAATTCTGTTTATGAAGAAAGGAAATCTTTAAAATGTTTTAACTTTAATCAAATCAAGTCTTTTAATTATGAAAATAATATTAATACGTTAGCAACACGTTCCATTAGCAATGGCTTAGAATCAGAAATAGTGTTAAATGTCAACGGTACAAAAGGATTGGGAATTGGTTGCATAGGCGGCGCTGAAACAGCACTGGTATGTTAGATCGATTGTATTTATCTCTTAATGT
The DNA here is from genome assembly GCA_025895645.1 of Cardicola forsteri. Lineage (NCBI taxonomy): Eukaryota > Metazoa > Platyhelminthes > Trematoda > Strigeidida > Aporocotylidae > Cardicola > Cardicola forsteri. The sequence continues at coordinate 92,872 of JAKXYG010001064.1, read as the reverse complement.
ATATACAATAAAACAGCAAAGCATTTTTTTAAATTGTGTTAGTTATTTTTAGATTTTAGATTTTTTTATTATGCATTTTAATATAATTCAATTTAAGTAAAGTACATTTTTGAACAAAATTTTCTTTGTTAATTTATTTGTTTTGATCACCAAAAGGTTGCTAAAATTGTACATTTAAAAAATATATTTTTATTATATAAAGTTTATTATTAAACTGTTTTGCGTAAAAACAAAGGTAATTTTATATTTAAACAACTTAATTAAATATAAAGTAAAAAAACACTTTACATTTTTTGAATACATATTATAAATGAATTATTTAAAAATTATTTTTAGAACACTTAACTAATATTGTTATAAATATTAAAATTTGAAGTGAAGCAAGTACTGTTGGAATTATTTTAAGTTGATTGAAATAATTGTGTAATAATTGTAGTTTTAAAATTTACGTAGACGGCACACTAAAAATTTCTACTAAATTATTAATTTAATAAATTGTTGATACCAAGTTCAAATAAATCACAGTTTGAATATTCATTCTCGTGTTGATAAAAAGCAAAAATTGTTTTGTAAAGCTTTACTTACTTTTGAGTTTTGTATCGTATTATTTCCTTTAATCTGATTATAATACTATAAATAATTTTTTATTAGCAATATATTATACATTACATATAGATTTATATATATATATATATATATATATATATATATAATAGTTTTTGCAAGTTTAAATATTAATTTAAGGCTTTATTTTTTAATGAAAATGTCAAGATTCATGCTTATATATATATAGGGAGCGGGTCCATGTTTATGTGAGTCTTGAGACGTATGTACTACTGATGATTTTAAACAAATATGAAACAACCGTACAGTGCTCCTGGTTGACTAAAACCAAGTGCATTTATTATTCAAGTGAATCTGATAGTTCTAATGTTTTGCCTTCGAAAACCTTTTAATCCATATATAGTTAATTAAAGAAGTTGTTAAATTTGCATACTTATATTTGTAAATTTTGAACAAATATTGAAGATTAAACAACCAATATGTTTACATTTTTTTAATTAATTTTAAACCAAAATTTAACTAAACATTTTTTTAATAATAATAATAATAATAATAATAATGAAATTAAATCTTTATATTTTTCATAAAATATATTAAAACAGTGTTGGTTAAATATGTGATACTTTTAAATTTTCCACTTTTTTATTCACGTCATTTGAATATGTAGAATGTACTTGTGATTCACGACCTGTATCCGGACGGAGCAGCTATTCAAGATGGCCGATTAAAACCAGGTGATCATATTGTTAAAATAAACGATGTAAAATGCATCGGACTTTCGTTTACCGAAGCTATGGCTACTCTGCACCTAGTTTATGCAAATGCACTGGCAAAAGAAAATGAAGACCTTCGAACGGTCCAGCTGACCGTATTGCGTTTAGAAAATAAATCGTCCCAACCCTGGTATGACACCGAATTGACCGTCGACCTCATTCGAAAATCGGGCAAAGGATTGGGCATTTGTATTGCAAATCGGTTTATTTATACAAACAACAATTCCAAAGAATTTTTATATGGAGGCATATTTATTACCGAAATTGTATGTTTTGAAACAAATTGATCAACAACAATTTATAGTAGATTATAGTGAAGTATTTTTTTTATTATAAGTAATATGTATCTAACTTCATCAATTCATTTTATTAATTGATTTAATGATTTTGTCATTATTAGGATTGCTAAATATTTTGTAAATTAAACTAAAGTTTAAAATTAACTATAAAACTAATTATTACTTATTTTTTATATTTAATTATAACTGTCTAATTTATTTTTAATAGTGCTTTAAAGATAATTTGCATATTAGTTCATCATTTAAAACATTGAAGTTATACAGTAGTAGCTTTTAAAAGACATGCGTATTAACTTCAATATTAATAATTTATATATTTAACATTTAGATAAAAAGATCCCACGCAGCTTGTGATGGTCGATTAATGCAAAATGATCAAATATTATCTGTAAATAATGTGAGTACGTTAGACAAAAGTAGGGAATTCGTGAGCGCCTTAATTGTGGTACGTTTGGAATTTGTTTAAATTTTGTAAACCATTTATAAATTATATTTTTAAAAATTTTTAATTAGTATTTTACATTTACATTTAAAGTTTACATAATTCTAATTTAAACAAAAAATTTTTAATATTTTTTAAACTACAATTTCAGAAAAGTTACATTTTATCATTATTTTGTTAGTTAAATGATTATTGTTTTACTTATTTTTAAAATTATTATTATTATTATTATTATTATTATGTTATTGTTATTTATTTAAATACTTTATTTTTTAAAAACAAATTCAACATACTTGTGCAAATATATTGTTGGAATTACCAACATTATTATTTTATATATATATTATTTTTTTATTTATTTTAAAAGTGTATATAAATATAGATAATTCTACAATTTACTGTTTTCATTTAGGCATTGCAAAATAAAATTACTTTTAAAATAGGAAGACTGAAAAATCAAGTTATTTTGCCAAATGCTGCACAAAGTTTGTTTTAAACTTAAAATCAAACACCAAATGTTAGTATGTTTACTTGCATGTAATTTATGTTTTTTGTAATTTAATGCAAATAACATTTTATTTATAACGCAATCAATATAATATATATACTTTGCAAAATTTAAACAAAGCATTATGTTAAATAAACTATTATGGAAACCTTCAAAATATTGAAGTCGTTTATTTTTATATTTAACGTTGTATAAAATTGAAATATAAACATTGTGCATTCCAGATAAATCATAATTCTTTTTTCGTTTTTGTATATGCAAAGATGCTTTGTAAAAACAGTATGATATGTACATTTGGTCTGTTCTGTTTTTAATATAAAATGCAAAATTTGTAATAAGTCCTTTTTAACGTCTTAATAAATGCATAAATTGTCAACGTTGCCATTTCCGTATTACTACAACTTTATTTTTATGTCGGCCAGAAAATTGTAAATTAAAACCCTTTGTTTTGCACTTGTTACATTATACACACAACTGCGTTTTTACAATTTGTTCAACAAAATATCGGTAATCTTTGCATAACTTGAAATACCCAACGCGAAAGCTGTTTTTTTTTTAATTTTGATTGTACATTTTTAAAAATCATGTATTGTAAATTTATTTACTAGGAAATTATTTGTCAAAAAGAATGATGTATTAATGCACATTTTCATTTTGAAAATTTTATTCTTTACTTAAAAATGTATTTGTTAGTAACCGCTAACATAATACAATTAAATATTTCAATTTTTAAATTTCAATTGTTTATTTGTAACTTTTTAATCTTTTTTTTACATATTTTCAGATTTAAACAAACAAATTAATTGCATTTATTTGAATAAATATTGTATAAATATATTCTACTTTTTAAAATAAATTTTTGTTGCATAATCTGTTTTTATTTAAAATTTAAATATATATTATTTGCATCCTAATTTGTAATTAATTAGTCAAATCATTCACTTCAATATTTAAGTAGATAATTATATTTCCAATTGTGTATCAAATAACACTTGATTTTGTTAAGATTGAAAAAGTAACAAACCATTAGCAATAAGTTAATGATTTTTTTATATGTAAATGTATTTATCCTGTTACAATTTCTAAATCTTAACCGGCAAAAGATTATTAGAAAATGAAATTTTTATTGCTTAATTTACACATTGCATGTCTATTTTTTATTACTCATTTATAATACATATATGCTAATTAAAATAATTTTTATTTACTTTTACTTATTTAATATTGTAATTAGTCTAAATTACTATTATTATTTTATTTTAAACACCTATTTAAATGTGTTTTACATAAATTTGATTTATTAAAATATGTTATGTATTTAATAAATTGTTTAGCATTTCTTCTCTTTATAATAAAGCAACAATAAATTTGAGTACTGCGACGCAAACAATTTTTGCCAACAGAAATTATTTTATTGTGTTAATATATTTAGAAACATTTACTTTTCTAATTTGTAAAATAGATCAATTTGAGTAATTTTCACTTAACTCAATCTTTGTTCATGGCTAAGCAAATATTTTTAATGGCATTTTAAAGCCAAATTGGACAATTTTATACAGTTTACTTAAGTTTGTTATATCAACTTTTCTAATTTTTTATTTCCTTTTTATAAATTCTCTGTATAACCTTTTTTCATTTTTTAATAGCAAAAACATTATCCTGTTTGCTTGTTAATAGTTACCCTTTATTTGTAGATAATCTAGAAAGCATTTAATTTTTCTAAATCTTTTTACAGTTTTTAATGTTTTTTTAACATCTTTTTTACATCATTATTTTATAATTAAATAGATAAAGTAAAATTATGTTGATTTATGTAAACACCTATGTTGAACTAAAATTATGATTACTTTCTTTGTATTTATAACTAAAAATAATCTTAAATCATTCTACTTTATAAACAATTTTAACAATAAAACAATAAAAGCTTATAGATTTAGATAAAGCAGTGAGTATTGAATAAAACTAATATTATTTATTATAAATGTGTTTTGCACTACATAGTTTTTTGTAACGTAGAAATTAATTATTTGCTTAGAAAATACAAAACAATTTATTCTACAGATAAAAATTAAAATGTAATATTTTGAACCAGTTTTGTTAATTATAGTAATTAATATGGTTTATTATTTATCACGTATTTTTTCTAATTTGTTTGACGTTACATTTTTTGCTTTAAACAACTTTAATGTACATTTGTTACTGTTTTTTTTTAACTTAATGCTAAATTTTAAAAAAAACATAAATGTAATCTTTTATGTAACGTTTCTTTATGCATCAATGTTTTCTTTTTCTTTAGTGAATACAAATTACAAATTAACCAAAATAAGTAAAATAGTGTGGGAGGGTAAATTGCATTTAATTAATATAACAAAACCTTTCTTTTTCTTTTTTTGTTTCTAAATAACTTTTTTATTCTTTTTTATTAGATATACATACAGTATTTTTATATTTAGGTGCCATTTAAACTTTGCATAAAATTTAAATATAGGAAAAATGTGTTGATATTGTTTTTTATTAAACAAAAATATAAACGTAAATAAAAAATTAAACCAAAATAATTATTTTTCTTAAAAGAAAAATATTCATCAAAACTGTAACAATCTGATAATAGATCGATTATTTTTGTTATACAACATAGTACCATTTAATTACGATTATCGTCTTATATAAAGATAAAAATTTATATGTTATAAGTTGTTAATAATTTAATAAGTCACGCTGCACAGGCTACTGCCACGACAATGTTGACGGTTGGCTTGGGAAAATAGCTATACTGTAATACTTTGTAGCATTTTGCTTTTCACAAAACAAGTTTTATAAAATGTAAAATTATTTTATTATTATAAAAATGGTAAATAATATTTTTTTTTTTTAAATTAAACCTGTAAATAAATTTTTATTTGGTTAGTTACCTATTACCTTTACTTTTCCATTTTTCTTTTAATTGAAAATAATTGAGTTTTTAAGTAAAATAATAGCAATAGTTTATACTTTTCTTAATCGAAATTAATTAATTAATTTTTATAAATAAAAATATCTAAGTTTATAGAACTTTCAGATAAACAGTATTAGGACATCCAGTTTATAATAATTAAAATTGAAATATATAAAAAATTTTAATTAACTATGCAAAATATTTACAATAGTTTAATGTTTTCTCCAAATTATCGTTTTTTAATTCAAATATTAATATTAACATGAATACGCAAATATTAATTTACAACCAACTGACCCGTTTTTAAAAATGTACATATTGAATTTAAAACAACCTATTTTGTGAATAATTAAACAAAAACGTTTTATTTATTTTTTAAATAAAAAGTCATTTTTATTAACTTATTATTCTTTTTATCAACTTAAAAATGTGAGCATTTTTAACTATATTTTAATTTACTTAACTGAAATGTTTTGACATATAATTATTTTTTAATTATTAAAAATTAAAATATTATAAATTTGATTGAAGTGTTTAAAAAAGTTATACTTGTGATTACAATTAAACACTTACACTGAGTATATGGTTTTAGAGAAGTGTAGAGGTATTAAAACAATCACAACTTTTATGCACGCTATAGACTAGTACACAAAATAATAGTTTTATTATTTTGAAAACAATTTTTAAATAATTATTTCCTGCATAAACAATATTAAAAGAATATTTAAATATATTTTATATTGTGTAATAAAAAAGAAATAAATTTGGTTAATTTCAAGTTAAGAAAAAGATTTATAAAAGTTTTACAAGCGTTATTAAAGTATAATATGTAAAAACATTTTAAGTATAAAAATTGTCTAAACTACTTTTCTTTCAAAAATATTATAAAACTGCATATGGAAAGTAAACAAAATAGGGTTTTACAAGTAATCATTTAGATCGCGCTAAATTTGTTACAATTTTTAACAAATTATTTAAGTCTCAACCGTATAATAATGTATTAAAGTATTTGGTAATTAATAAAAACATTGCTTAGTCTATATTTTTTAAATAATAATTTTGAACTTAACGTATTCTCCAATTATAACAAGTTTAACAAGTTTACTACCATAAAGTTCAAGTATATAATATTGCTTTCAGATATTTTAAACCGTAATGCATTTGTAATTACTTAACAAACACAAATAATTATGTAATGCAAATTTTTTTATTATGCTAATAAACAGTTAATATAAACATTTACAGAAAATTATAAGTGATAAATATTAACTAAATTATGAAAAATGCACAACTTATATATATATATATATATATTTGCAAAAATGTCTAAATTGTAGTTATTCATTTAACCTTGGATTTTGTAATAATATTGATGAAAAAATACTTTCTTAATATTTTTATCAATGCTGCTTAAACTATATTTTTAAATGCTTCAGTGAAATAACAATGTGTCTAATTTAATGAAGTAATCTTATAAAAGCTCCTTAATCATGGCGCAATTATTTTGATAGCAGTCTGTGCACCTAGTGGTGCAAATAATTCTTTGTATACATGTTGTTTTTAACAAATATGTTTTTTTTTCTATTTTTGTGTTGGGTTCTTTTATAATTCTAAATAATAATATTAGAAGATTTTAACTGCAAGATGAATCCATTTTTATATTCTCTTTAGTTATTATATATATATATATATATATATATATATATATATATATATATATATATATATATATGCTTTTTCGTAATATATCCAGACTAAAAAGAAAAGATTTTATTATATTAAAAAATGTATTACAATTATAGACCGATCTTAGGGCAGCCTTTGCAATAAAATTATCAATTATTTAATTTTTAATAATGTTTTCAATTTGTTAATTAAATTACCAACACCATAAAACATTCTCTCTATCATTTATTATTTTAGCAAGTTAATTACATCGGGGAAGACTATAAAACCACATATCTACATCAAGTGTAAAACAAATGTTTATTTAAATTCGTATCTACTGTATTTAGTAAGGTTACTATCCAATCTCAATGTTAAGAGTTACTTTTACACAAACCTGTACAAATCATAAATTCTCGCCTGTCTGTCCGATTACGGTAGTCTGCCCATTCTATTTTGTAACCACTTATTGTTTTACATCCAGATTATTGTTTTAAAACTCACATTAATTATTCATATGTTAGTGTATTTTGTTACGTTGGTATGCTGTTAGCTAAAGTATGTTCCCAATATAATAACATGCCCTTTATGTATATAATGCACATGTAGATAAATATCGGTTAATGTTTTAATTTTTTATTTTATTTTTGTTTAACTGACGTTGGATGCTGCTAATTATGTATTTCATAATTATACTTATTTTTGTGTACTGAAAGATGCTTCTACTAATGTATTCCAGTCAATAACCATAATAATAATAATAATAATAATAATAATAACGATAATATTTATATAGCAAATTTAAATAATAGATTACGAAATTAAGTCCTACATATCCACCTTTTTTTTCAAAATTATATAAATTTAATCATGAGAGATGTTACTAATTTTATATTAAGTAGTATGTTTATTACAATAAAATTCCTTTTGACGACAAATTATTTTTGAGGACAATATTATTGAGACTTCTAGTTTACTAATGATTATGGTAAATTGGATAAGGGATCGTATTTCATAAATTATCTTGGTTTTTGTTACATTATAATAAGCAGCGTTTCAGTCGCACCAATATTTTTAGTATAAACAATATTAATTTTAATTTTATTTAGAACGCAATGTAAAAATAGAGAGATGATGGTCTGGTTTTTTGTGAAGTACACTATTTTACGGTAGATAATAAAATAAGTATCAATTAAAACCAAGTGTTTTGTAAATAAACAAATATAATGACATAAATGACATAATAAAAACCGTTAATTTGATTATAGAATCCTTTTTATTTTATGTCATATTTCATGGACTTGTTAAATGTATCATCATGTCCAAATATCAAATGGATTCTTAACAATGAATGTGGCTCCGTAATAAGATTAGAACTACTGTATACAATACTGCATTTTCATCATTCTACATTTTTGTGTGAATTTTTGTAAAACCAAAAAGATCAAATTTCATCCTTAATAATGCATATATGTTCTCTCACTATAGACTGCATAAAAATCACGACCGGATCAGGTTACACATTATTAATGTTATTAGGTTGGATTGGGATGATACCGAACCAAACACTAGAGGCATGGTCTAGCTTTAATTATTAAAAACTGGGACAGGAGATAATGCATTGCCGTTTAGAGTATTGTAGGTTATTTTTGTGTATCATGTGCACAATGTATATGGGCTCATTAACTAATAAGACAAGGTGAATGCGAAGATAGTTTTTACAAGTGGTAAACACTATCACATGATGTATAACCATCAACATAAGTGCGCATTAAGAACTAACACATGGAGTGAATTTTATTCCATTTTTACCGTTATCACCGAAAATCGCCTTCGTTATTGCAGATTTATAAAAAAAGCAGTTGAAATTGTAAGACTTTAATGGTCATTTTTAATTATCTTTTACACAATTGCTTTTCTCTTCGTACTTTTGCCCTGGACATGAAGCAATTTTTTATTAAATAATTTGTATCAGTTGCTACTCTAATTTGTAAATTTTGCACTTTGACGTTTATTGACACTGTGTCTCGTGTGTGACGCAATGAAATATAACATTTCTTGATCTATGCTCAGCGTGCAGCTTTGTCGACGTAATATTAACGTCTACAGATGGCTTATATTTTCTTGGTACCTAGTTCCTAAAGTAAATGCGTACGTTCCCATTGTACTTTTGTGTGAGAACTATTCAGACAATAATAATGTCATTTATTTCAATAAACAAATTTTCTTAGAACCAAGTACTTTAAAAAAAATTTTTAATCTTTAATTACTGCCTTTTTATCAAAAGCGATTGACCATTAACACTCTACTATATTCTTAAAAATGTACGCACTACATTGGCAGAACATTGCAAGATAATACAATAATAAATGTATACTTTTAATGTTACCCACATTACATCAATATATAGAAACAGTACGTTCATTTGGAACGTTTGTATTGCTACACAGGTAAAAATTAAACATTACCACAGTAGAATTATGAACAATAAGGAGATTGATAAAAAAATATAATTTTATTTATTCAAATAATTTTGTACAAAAAATAATAAAATCACAAAATTTTTTTGGATCACTACAGTTGGAAACAAATGGACATTGGAAAATATGAAAATAAGAAAGGAAACTAATATCACAGAAATCCTTCCTGATCAATACAATACAATACAAAATTGACATAAAAAAATATCCGAAAATAATGAAATGGATATTAGAAAAAATAGAATAATAAAAAAAGAAATTAATATCACACAAATGTTCCTTTATAAAAATGTTAATCAATTATTAAAATAAGTATCACAGATATATAAAAGATATGTACCTAGAATGAATGCAGTTAAAGAACGTTGACAATTATAGTTCCGTATCGTTTCTTGAAGTTGAAGGCATATTGGGCATAATGGTTATTTGATCAATTGTTATTTGTTTCTTTATAACCATTTCCATATATTTGATAAAGGCGTTCACATTTTTTGGGTCCTCACTAAAATATTAATTATTAAAATAGTTAACATACCTGGAGCATAAAACATTTACTAATTCATTACATTTTTCTTTTTCGTTTTTATGCGATAGCTGGACATTAGTTTGCGTATAACTTTTTTTGCTTTCTGTAAATGGTTGAATGTAACTAGATCTTTTATATTCAACAGTCTACCTACAGCTGTGAGCTAATAAATCTTTAAAAAATTATAAAATTACATATTTACCACAATGTAGAAGCTTTTTTTGTAAGCTTCCAGTAAGTGCTCACAGGAAACTGACCAATTCTAACAAAAAATGATAAATATAATCACATACTTGCACCTAATTTCGTTTTTAAATTTGAAACATCCTTTTTTTGCATTCTTTGTCAAATTTTTCCTTTATGAATCTTTGTACAGCAGTTACAGAGTAATACGGAAGTATTTTCGCAACTTCCTGCTCTTCTTCACTTGTTAATCGACGTCGTTTATTGAAGAGATTGCTGCTTCCTCTTTACTACGACTGTGATTATGTCCAAAATGATGTTCTCGCAGCCAATACTTATGATCCTCCAGTAATCGATATGTAAACATAGTAGGACACTGGAGATCTTGGGATCTAAAAATATATTAAATATTAGTTACTTGGTTTTCTTTTGACCCGTTCCTTTTGATTTTTGGTTTTGAAGTCTGGAACAGCGAAATGTAACAGATTGATAAGGAAATCCCGGATCATTATGACGTCTTTTCGATTGTTTGCGGTAAAAATTGGTATGCGTTGCTTTTCATGCTCTACGACATCTTCACATAATGCACTGAAAAGGTCGTAATTGATTTTCATGATGCTGATATAATCAAAATCACTTGAAAAATAAGGGGATAGCACAAATTTTGACATTAAATACCTCATTAAAATATAAACCAACCAATGAAAAGCAATAGCCAATTAAATGCGTTTTACAGATAAATCAGCACTCATTTTTTATTAAAACGAATTTCATTGTAATAAACATACTACTTAATATAAAATTAGTAACATCTTCTCTCATGATTAAATTTATATAATTTTGAAAAAAAAGTGGATATGTAGGACTTACATTTATTGTAATCAATTTTTGTACTAAATTGTTATAAGTACATGAAATATGTGAATACATTGTAAAGCATTGTTTTTTCAATTTTTTATTAAATAATAATTTAAAAGTGATTGTGTTTTAATGAATGTACTGAGGTACTTTCTCTATACAATTTTTATTCATCTTTTACGCTTATTTTTCTTATTATTTCTAATTAATTAATAATACATTTTCTATTGCCTACTGTAAATATGTATGTTGTATGTTATATATATATATAAATACAAATTAATTTAAATTATTTTCATTACATTGACCATTTGTTTACAAAAACTCGAGGTTTATGTTACTACATAAGACGTTTAAGGAACCTGCGTTACTTCGCCAACATGTTATTAATACGTGTGTGCTGAAAGCTACTTCTACTGAAGTATCCAAGCCAATAACCATAAATAAATAAATAAATAAATAAATAAAAAAATTGTAAAACTAAACACTATAATATGTTTACTTGTAATTCCAAAAGGCATTTCTTACAATTCTATTATAATTTTAAACAAATAATAATTTTCTAAAACTTGTTATAGTTGACTGCAATAGTCAAAAATCTTAAATTATTTGTTTTAATAAAAAGTTTAAATATTTAAATTAGTTTTGTATGTAAGAGTAAATTATACCAGTTTTTAATGTCGACATTTAAACTTCAATGCTTAATATCTACTTATAAAACGCATAGATAAATACATTGGACTTAAAATACATATTTTAAAACTATTTCATTTTTTTTGTGAATTTAATCATTGATTTATAACGATAAATTTTTAATGTTATAAAACTTATAATAAATGGATGATTAAAATTATCATATATTTACAAACCATTCTCCCCATATTTAATTATGTTAATAAACTATCCCAAAAACCGGAGTATCTTTTTTGTGACTATAAACATGTGCCATACTCTTACAAAATTTTAATACTCTTTTGATCAACTAGAAAACTCTCCCGTTTTTAAATTTCCAAGTTGATAAGCAGCTAATCATTTTGTTTTGAAAAAGGATTAACCCAATATGTTAAATAATCGATTTATTTCTGCGTTAAAGTTACAACCACTACCCTTGATTTTATTTTTTAATAACATTTATTTTGCATTTATTTCTGACTGGATAAAAGTGATTATCTAATCTTATTACTTAATACTTTAATAAAAAATAAGTTAGTGTCAAACTCTGTTATCTCCACTCTAACTTTATAAAACGGACTTCTATAAGCTTTTCTTTTTTATTAAGTTTACTAACTAGATTATTTTTTTAAAACGGATATTAATAAAATATTTTTGACCTTTTCCTTTTTTATTCTTAAAAAACATATATAATTATTTTTTTTTCAAAATAACCCCTAAAACTTGAAAACCAGTTTTTCGTTTTTTATAAGACTTATCCAGAAAATAAACAAAGCATTCAAAGTTTAGAAAACATAAGGATTACCTGCTTTCTATTATCTCTTTACTAAGCTTTGTAATAAATGTTGTAATTTATACAAACATTTTAAACAAAGATTTTGTAATACTTTTCTTATTAAATTGATTTTTAACCACAAAATCCCTTTCAACTATATTAGTAATAAAACCAAACCAAAGGCGTTTATTTCTATACAAAAATTCTAAAATCATAATTTCTTCTTCCAGAAATGCACGTAATTGTTTTAAAAACTACTTTACTTAAGTGTTTTACTCTATTACACCTATATTTAGGGTAGACCCTAAACCATTATTACTAGTCTTCATTCCTTTTTTAATTATAAAGAAACTGGTAATAAAATATTTAAATTGTTTGAACTTTCTTAGCTTAGGCGTTAATGACATTTGCCCTAGGGTTCTAAAAAGCGTTCTAATTTTCTGGCCATACCCTTAACTTATATATATATATATATATTTAATTAAATCTAAGAAACTACTCTCTTTATAGAAATGTACACATTTTAGATTTATTTTTAAAACAGGTTTTAGATTTTCACCTTTTTGCTATAGATCTATAAGTATTCTCTTAATCTGTATTAAAACTTTTGATAGAAATATTAAGCAACATCTTTTCACTTATTTTACCAAACATAACCTCCTGTCTGCGGTATAACACTGGTTTTTTCTCAGACGTTCTTGTTTTACTAACTTCCTTTTATGTATTGATTTAATTACTTTCCTATTAAAATCTTTTGTACTTTTGCAAAGCTTTTAAGGTTTTTTATTTTTTACTTTTCCTTAAACTAGTTTTTTAACGGCATACCTTTATGTATTAAGCCCAATGTCCTACTTTATGCTGATAATTTAATTTACTTTTTAAGCAGATATTAATAATATCCTCAATTGTTTATTATAATGTTTTTTCCTTTTCAATTCTAATAAATATTATTATTATATTTTTTCTAGAGTCTTTACGAGTAAGTTTTACCTTCCGCCTCCATAAAACGTTGTCATCTCCCAAGTTTCATCTCTGTCTCCTTTAGTGAAGACCATTCCAAGGTTACTAAAATGTTTTGTTGTAATCAAGTTTTTTTTTAAAAACGCTTTTTTAACCCCAGTTTGTTTTTAAATTTTTGATTTAAATTTTATCCGATAACTTAAGTATAAACAGTATAAATTTAGAAATAAATATTTAACGTTTTTTAAGGAAAGGCGATTTTGAGGTAATGTTACCTTTTTTATTTCAACCAAACACAACTCTTTTGGAATTTATAATTGTTCACGAGTTAAGAAGGCCAAAACGCCTTTTAGTACTCGGCTCTCAAATTGCTTTACATTTTTGGAAAAAAAATATTAAATGGATGATGAGGTAAAGGGGGATTTGTTATAGAAAAATATTTTGCAATTAAGACAAAATTAAGGTAGATAAAAGGATAGTTAACAATTATGGAAAGCGAGCAAAAAATAATCAATATATAAAATTAATAATAAAACAAGTTTTGTATTGCAATACAAGAACATTGCATTAAAAGAATAAAAAATGATAAAAACGCTCCACTTAACGTGTAGAATGGCGCACTGACTTTTTCTAATTCACTATGTAAGCTTGATTTAAATTCTTTAAACTCAGGAAAAACTCATAACTAAAACTTTATCACCTTTCACTTAGGGTTATTAATTTTAATTAAATAATTAACTCTATCAATCTTTCTTCCTTCAAAAATAATTATAATACATCTTTTTCTTCTAACTTATACCTTTACTTACATCTTTCCTTTCTACTTATATTCCCTAATACCGGGTTCAGAATAATCACAAATGCCTTAATTGTGCTAGAGTGGTCTAGCGGTACAATGCTAGACTTGGACCTGGGTAAGCATGAGTTCGAATTCCTTATTGGCACTAAAATATGGGCCTATGTTCGACTTTGCTAACATGTCCACTGATGAAAAATGTTTCCCGTAAAACATTCAAAGCAAAAATTAAAATTAAAAAATAAATTAAATTTTTTTATTTTTACATTTAATCTTTTAACGAAAACAATAATCTTAAAAAACTGGTTAGAAAACTCACAGAACAACTCCCCTGTATCCACTTCCAAGTCCTGTTTAGAAAAAAAACCTTTAGGCACAAAATAAAAACCTGAGTCTTGTAAAAATTATTGCTAAAAACAACAAAAGGGCATAGTTTTATTAAATTAAAACAAATAATTAAAAGTTTCATTCCGATGACAGGGTTTAACAAAATTCGAATAGAATGTCAATTTTCTGTATTCACATATTTTTCTCTTTTCTTCTTTTTAACAATTATTAATGTTTTGCGTTATAATACAAAACTTGTTTCTTTATTACTTTTGTACATTTATTATTTTTGCTCTTTTTCTATATTTGTTAACTGTTCCAATATGTATTTTGATATAGTCTTAATTTCTTTCTTTTTCTGCGACAAATCTCTTTTTACTTGTTGATATATTTCATATTTTTTTGTAAACATTTAAGAACCGGGTACTAAAAGGCGTTTTGACTCACTAAACTCTTGAACAATCTTGAATCCTCAATCTTTAAAACAATCCTCAAAACCAAAAATTAATACACTTCGGTCTTTAAAACATTTGCTTTATTATGACAGGCTCCTTTCTCTAAAATTATTTCCTTTAAGAGATAGGAGGCTTTGGGGTGATCTTATTTTGGTATAACAATATTTAACATCTGGCTCCTTCCCACCTTTCTTTTCACTAACTAAGAACTCTTGTAGAAGTCACAATCTCAAATTGAATAAATCCAGAGTGCAATTCAGGTTAAGACTCCATCATTTCACCCAGAGAGATATCAATGCTTGGAATAGTCTACCTTCAATGGTAGTTAATGCCAAATCGGTCTCGTTATTTAAGGCCGCTTATGATCGTTATGCCCTATCGAATTTTACATAATTGTAACTTATATTCTTTAGCTGGTTGATGGTTCATTTATATTTAATTTTGTTTAACTTTCTTTTTTTCTTAACACGATAATGTTGATACATTTGAACCGAGAATCAAAAGGAGATTGTCTTCAACTCAACTCGTGAACCAACCTGTAACCTGTAATTACTTGAACCAATTTTGTTGCCCATGTTTTTCAGATCAAGATGAATTTTAAATAGATAAGTAAAATTATATATTGACTATTTCTTTGCATTATGTAGTTAAATATTTACATGTATAAAATTCAAAATACAAACAATTTTGTTTCAGGTTTTAGGTTTCAGGTTTATACACGAGTTAAGTAGGAGAGAAAACTCCTTTTAGTACTCGGTTCTGGGTATCAGATATCAATATCAAACGATATAAAAACATAAAAATAATAAAAGCAAATAATTAGATAAAATTATAAAGACAGTGCGAATCATAAGCCGATTTGAAGGACTGTAGGGACGAGGCTGAGACGATGTTGGCAGGTAAGCTGTTCCATGCGGAAATAATCCTGTAAGAAAAGTGATGGGAGCTCTGACGAGAGTGGACCATGGGTTTGGAGATCTTAAACGAATGTCCTCGACGGGAGTCGTTGGAGAGGGTAAAAAGATTAAGGTGGTGGGTGTGAAGGAGTTTGTAGACTAAAATAAGGTCGCCCCGGAGTCTCCTATCTTCGAGTGGAAAAAGTTTGAGAGCTTTGAGACGATTTGAATATGAGGAATATTTGAGTGACTACGGCTGTCTAGTGAAGCTCCTTTGTACCTTGTCCAATTTCAATATATCCCCTCTTAGGATTGGAGACGTAACTTGAATGCAATATTCAAGATGCGGCCGGATATAGAGTTGAAAGAGGAGGCGGGGTACAACTAATCGGGATAGTGCCAAGATTACGCCGGAAAAATTTGGCTAGCTGGTAGCATCTAAAAATAGCCTTATTATGATGACACGAAAAGTTGAGGGAGGGGCTGAAGGTCACGCCTAAATCCTTTACCAGATTAACTGCAGCGATTGGCTGCGAGTTAGGAGCTATGAAACTGTTGCCTGAGGGTTTGCCAAGGGTAAAGTGGCTGCATTTAGAGATATTCAAAGGGAGGGGAATTATCGATGGACTAATTGAAGATGCTATTAATGTCCTCCTGTAATTGAACCTGGTTCGTACCCCAGATTTTTACATCGTCTGCGTAAAGCAAGATGTTGGAGTGAACAATCGAGGGTATATCATTAATGTATATAATAAATAATAAGGGACCTAGAACTGACCTTTGAGGAACACCTGAAGAGATAGGGGTAGGGGAGGAGGATACATTACCTAACTTGACTCTAAACTGACGGTTTGTCAGAAAGTTCTGTATCCACATTAAAAGAGGAGGGCTAACACCGAAAGACTTTAGCTTAGTTAACAACGCGGAATGTAGCACCTTGTCAAAGGCTTTACAAAAGTCGAAGTAGATAACATCGACGGAATGGGAGCGTTCGAGCAGACCCGTAACACTTTTTTGTAAACAATAATAAATTAGAAAGGCAGGATCTCGTTGGCATAAATCCATGTTGAGCGGAGTTTATGAAATTATTGTTTAAAATAAAATTAATAAGATGAGATTTGATGATTTTTTCGAGAATTTTACTGGGGCTTGATAAGATACTGATGGGTCTATAGCTATCGGGGATAAACCTACTGCTGGTCTTATAGATTGGACGGATGTAGGCAAGCTTCCAAATTGAAGGCACTATTCCAAGCTGTAGAGAGAGATTAAAGATAAAGGCGAGGGGGGAGCAAGAACCAATGCACATTCTTTGAGAACTCTAGGATAAAGCTCGTCAGCTCCACAAGAGGAAGATTTTACCGATCTAAGATAGTTAGCGACCATTGAGTGTGTAACAATAGGACACCCAGAGCCAAAAGTGGGCTTGGGTGCCAGAATAATAGAAGAATCTGTATTAAAGATAGATTTAAAGTATGTACCAAAATTTTCGCAGTTTCATGTGATGAAAAAAGGAACCTATCTAATTTTACATAATTGTAACTTATATTCTTTAGCTGGTTGATGGTTCATTTATATTTAATTTTGTTTAACTTTCTTTTTTTCTTAACACGATAATGTTGATACATTTGAACCGAGAATCAAAAGGAGATTGTCTTCAACTCAACTCGTGAACCAACCTGTACAGGTTACAGGTTTATACACGAGTTGAGTAGAGTAAACTCCTTTTGATCCTTGGTTCGAATTATCGATAATATCAGTAAGATTCGGGGGAAATATGAAATGGATGGTGAGGTAAAGGGGGATTAGTCACAGAAAAAATATTTGAACTCAAGATAAAATCAAGGTAGATAATTGAAGTTAACAATTATAGAAAACGAGCAAAAATTACAAATATAAAAAAATATATATAACAGGTGCCTATTACAATGCAAAAACACTGCAATTATCTTCAAAAAAGAAGAAAAGAGAAAAAGGATGAATAACGCTCCAATGGACGTGTAGCGTGACGCGCGCCTCACCTGTAATTACTTGAACCAATTTTGTTGCCCATGCTTTTCAGATCAAAATGAATTTTAAATAGATAAGTAAAATTATATATTGACTATTTCTTTACATTATGTAGCTAAAATATTTACATGTATAAAATTCAAAATACAAACAATTTTGTGTTTCAATTAATTAAAATAAATATAACTATTAGTTTTATTTTAATATATTTTTAGTATTTGTATTAAAAATTTAATGTAATAATAATTAATATAAAACAATCTTTTATTTGATTAATATTTTTACAGTAATTCAAGTAAACGGAAACAAATTCGAATAGATTACACATGTTTATCGACGACGCTTTATGCGATCTGATTCATCAGTTTGCTATTGCGAATGGTAATTTTGAGTAATAATTATAATTTATCAGGAATATTAAAACTGAAAAACGGAAATTTTGTTAATCTTCCTTATACTGTCCTTCCCTCTCCATTTCCAAGATATTTTTTTCAATATGCAATATCTATTCAACGTGATTTTAACTTACTTTATCATAAGGCAGCTTTAGATCACGACTTTTTAAATGGATTGTTTAAATCGTATGATTGATTGGTTTAATTATTATTTAGTACGCTTGTCCATGATGATTACATTCAGCATTTATGGAATATATATGAAAAGTCACGGCTTAACAAGCATTCACAAGTTAGTGTGAACGCTTTTTTATTTAAAAAACTATAATACATAAAATTACTCATAATTTTCTCACTTGTAGAAATACCTTCTGAGTTTAAATCGGTCTGATTATTTGTTGCATGTTAATTCTGATGTTAGTGAAGATAAACTTGAACAAATAAAAAATAAGTTAAGACGAATTGAGAATTTTTATAAGTCTGATATGGTCAACGAAGATGAAGAATGGCTGGGTTTATCGCTACGTCAAGTTGAAATCAATATGATTGCCAGTAGTTTTGGGGGGTTAATGCCGAAACTTGTGTCACAACATCGTATAGCTGCATCCCTTTTTGGTATAACTGAAAATTTAAATGAACGAGTAAGCGTTTTAATTTAAATTATTTAGATTGTTAATTTTTAAAATTGTCTTTGTTTATTTAATTTTTTACCAATGAATGTTTTACGAGAAACATTCTCTAGCAGTGGATATTTTACCGAAGTAGTTCCGCATTTGGTGCCGGTGGTGGAGATCGAATCCATGCCCATCTAGGTTCGAGTCATTCGTTGTACCGCTAGACCACCCCGGCACATGTAAAGTAAACATATTTGATGTATTTTTTGTTTTATTGAATCTAAATTGTATTTGTTTTTCTAATTGATGTTTGCTTATTAATGTAACCTTCAGTTAGACGTTTTTACTAAACGGATAAACTTTTTTAACATTACTTAGACTCAAAATTAGCTAAAGTAGCATTTTGTGTGGCTACTCAGAATAAGGGGCTGTTTCAAAAGTTGTTATGTTTAGACACGTGATAAAGTTTATATTGATTAATTACTTTTTTTATTTTGTTAGTAACTCTTAGGAAAATGTGTTAAAATTTAGATTTAAATCCAATTTTGTATTATTGTGGATCACAAGGGAATTTTTAACTACTCGATAGCAAAAACTTATAGTGTTCAGCTTTTAGTTGTTTAACGAACCGAATCTGCGCTTTTTAGTGACATGGTAATGTAATGTGTTATTAAATAGGAATTTTATCATGTTGACTATTTTTGCCACTGATTATTGTATTAGGAGTTTATTTAAATTTTTTAATTGTTTTAATTATTTATTAGATACCTGAAAGTGGTTCATCAGATGGATTTGCAGGAGCTTTACTTTTGGCATACCAGACTTATATTGAACAATGCAGCATTTATAAAACTCTCACTATCGACCATACTCTTAATGTTTTTATTTTGGTTGTGGTTTCAGAAAACGAAAATAATATATTTGATCAACGCAGTGTAATTGCTTCTTTGATTTTGAAAAATCCCAAAGTTCGAATTTTACATAAAACATTTAATCAATTAAAGACAAGTGTGAAATTGGATAATGAGTCACATTTGTTGGTGTGAGTTCTTACTATTAATATTGGTATTTCAAGTTTGAAGGATCTATAGGACAGTATGTCAATGTAAACACATACTTACAATATGGTTGTGTTAGATTAGGGGGAAGTTCAATTGAAATTTTATTTAATAGCTTAAAAAATTCTATGTTTTTCATGTTTTTTTCATATTTGGCGTCGATTTATATTGATGATTATAAATCACATAAAAATTAAAGTAAACTTTTTTACTTACTAGATATAGATCCACGAAATTGTATTTTATACATAACAGTATTATATAATGAAACAGTTACTTTAAATTACGTGGTTCTTATAAACGTCTAAATTAGATAAATATATCTGATTTAAGGAGTTTCTAGGGAGTTGTGTAAAAAGAGAACTAGTGCGGTGTTTTTTACAGTTGCACTTTATGAAACTTGTATGTGGTACTATTGATTTATTATTCTTGAGTTGAGTACTGTAGATTATTTAACATGTGAAAGTATTAGCATGAGGAAAAAACAGGATGTTAAAAGATAAAATTGAACACTGATGACAAATCAATACATAATTCATTAAAAGCGAAAAATAGTAAAAGTGTAAATTATATTAGAAATTGGTAATTAAAAAATAGAACAACAAAATTCAATTGTGCAAGTCAATCTTGGTATACTTAAACTTTATTATTCATATTTTCTGAATTGGTTAACAACAACAACAAAAGTTAGTGGCAATGCCACATCTTCATTAATTCCAAATTCGCATAGCATCTCGAACAATCCCTTTCCATTGTTCACGATTTTCGGAGGTGTGTATGGATACGTCAGTCCATCGACTTAGCCATTGTTTCCAAGATAAAGTTCCGGCCAATTGGTTAACAATCCTGCTTATTGCGGAATGGACAGGTTCTAATATTTTTTTTGTTCGATGCAGTTGACCTGTCAATGATTGTTATCTTGTACTCTAATAGACTATTATTAAAGTGACTTATTGAATTTGTTAGTAAAGTCTAAATGTTACATCTACTGACTTAGCCACTATAGTGATACATCTTTTTAGAAATAGAAAATCTTTGTTTAAAAGGCCAGGAAAGTAATTAAAGAATTACATGAAATTATTAGTTAAAAGTGGATGTGAAAAATAATCTAATGTTATTATGTACAGAAAAACATCTTAATCTTTTTATGTAACAACAGGTGTTCTATGTTGTTGCAAAAATTTAAATGGTTAGACCAGGTCAGTTTGTTACTTAGATAAGCTCGAACATGTTTTTAAAATATTTCTAGAGCACATATCAGTATTTTTTTGGTTAAACAAAAGAGTCTAGTTGTGCAAGGTGTTTGGAGGGTATAGCTGCAGTAAATTTTACTATTTTTATTTAAATAAAGGTTGGATTAAACTGACCGTTTTTTTATCTCACTAGTTAGAAGTAATTGTTTTATCATCCGCTGTTGAACTGCCATTGCATAATTCCACGTTACTAGTATATTGAACTCTAAAATTTTCTTTTTTTAGAGATGATAAGGAAATCGCAGTCGTTTACTTTAGAACTGGTTATTCACCGGATGCTTATACAGATGAAGAGGTAAATTTGTATTATGTGCATTTAATTTGTTTTGTTTTAAAGCATGGGTCAACAAGGTAACAGTAACAGCGAAAAGAACAATAAAGTGCCATAATTTAAAGAGAATATGGGACAATAAACTGATTCCATGTATTCAAATATTCTGCAAATATTTGTTTTATCCCATGAGGCATTCATAATATAACTGCACAGTATAAACAAATAAAATGTTAGCAATTATATCACTAGTTTATACAATCAGTCTAATATTTGGCAAACAACTTAATTATGCCATAACTCTGTGTAACATAATGTAACTTTTAGAACTACACGTTAATAACAATTAATCAATTCTCCATAATTCAAGACTTAATTTCAAAAACAAACAGAAATGATTCAATCTAGCCAGTCCCCAGCCTGGATAAAGGAGGAGGGTTTGAGCGCGCAAGGATAGCAACCTGGTCTCTGTAAAAGGTCTATACTGCTACAGAAACAATAAGAAGACACCATTCCGGCAAACAATGGTAAAGAAGTAATCGCACGTATCTGGATGACAGAGTTACACAGACGACAGGGTTGAGTGAAATCCGCAAGAAAGCTCAATCTTCGATTTGCAGAATCTTCAATGCCAAAACCTTAACCAGTGTTGGGACATGGAATGTGCGCACACGTTTTCTTACTGGACAGTTAGAACAAGTCCTTCGAGAAATGAAAAAGTACAACTTAGATATTTTGGGTATTAGCGAAATGCGATGGAAAGGCCAAAGTCATTTCAAGAGCGGAGATAGACCAATTTTATATTCTGGACATGAAGAATATCATATTAATGGAATTGGTATTATGTTGAGTAAAAATGCTGCTGATTGGATGGAAACTCATGAGCGACCGTATCATTTCAACCAGATTTGCAAAAGTAACAATTGTGCAACGATTGCTTTTATTTTCGTGTAAGAAACTTAGGCAAACAGATATCTCAAACCAATTTCACGATCTCTAGAAACATCTATCGTCTTTAATTTTAAACGAAATTTTTAACAAGATTGTGATTAGAAACGACAAAACATCGCCATTTTGTGCTAATACAAATGTAGTCAATCTCGTTTGCTGTTTTTCCGTCGGAAGAAACCCACGTTATCTTGTGCATATTTTTGTGAGCGAAAAATGTGTTGCCAACACTCATTCCACAATGACTGTTTAGCGTCAACAACCTATAACTATTATCATTTATGCTATCAGCATAGCCATGTGGTCCAACATTAGAGAAGTACCCAGATCTGTCTTTGTTTAATTTCGCATTGAAATCACCGATCAATATTTTGATGTCTTTTCTTGGCACATTATCCAACAAACTTTGTAATCGATCATAAAACATATCTTTTTGGTTCTCCTCAGTAGCCTTAGTAGGGGTATAGACTTGCACAATTGTTACTTTTGCAAATCTGGTTGAAATGATACGGTCGCTCATGAGTTTCCATCTAATCAGCAGCATTTTTACTCAACATAATACCAATTCCATTAATATGATATTCTTCATGTCCAGAATATAAAATTGGTCTATCTCCGCTCTTGAAATGACTTTGGCCTTTCCATCGCATTTCGCTAATACCCAAAATATCTAAGTTGTACTTTTTCATTTCTCGAAGGACTTGTTCTAACTGTCCAGTAAGAAAACGTGTGCGCACATTCCATGTCCCAACACTGGTTAAGGTTTTGGCATTGAAGATTCTGCAAATCGAAGATTGAGCTTTCTTGCGGATTTCACTCAACCCTGTCGTCTGTGTAACTCTGTCATCCAGATACGTGCGATTACTTCTTTACCATTGTTTGCCGGAATGGTGTCTTCTTATTGTTTCTGTAGCAGTATAGACCTTTTACAGAGACCAGGTTGCTATCCTTGCGCGCTCAAACCCTCCTCCTTTATCCAGGCTGGGGACTGGCTAGATTGAATCATTTCTGTTTGTTTTTGAAATTAAGTCTTGAATTATGGAGAATTGATTAATTGTTATTAACGTGTAGTTCTAAAAGTTACATTATGTTACACAGAGTTATGGCATAATTAAGTTGTTTGCCAAATATTAGACTGATTGTATAAACTAGTGATATAATTGCTAACATTTTATTTGTTTATGCTAGATGAAGTTATATTATTTTTATGTAGTATTACTATTTTCTACTTCGGTGGAGGTACCTTTTAGTCTAAAGTAAAATATATACATTTTTAATCATAAATAATGAATGTTGGTAGTAAAGCCACCTCTTTATTAGTTCTAAGTTCTCATATCATCTCGAATAATTCCTTTCCACTGTTCACGGTTTTCGGAAGCGTGGCAAGGATATATCAGTTCAACAACTTTGCCATTGTTTTCATAATAAAGTCACGCCAAAATAGAGTGAAGATCGTTCCAAACAGCATCCATCCAAGTACGTTTCTGACTACCTTTCCTTTTCTTCCAATCGGCATTTGGACAAGCCAATATTACGAAACTTGAAATTACATCAAGATTTTTTACGAAGGACGGAACCAAACAAACAATCTACGTTGTCGCGATACCGAAGAAGGAAGTTTGTGATATTGAAGGTTAACCCGAATTTAGCGGTTACTGATATTTTTAGTCCAATCCCTTGATACGGATGATGCAAAATGAGTTTTGTGTCAAATATATTTGAGATGTCTTGCCTCAAATTTGTTGAGCTTCATGATCTCTGACCCTGTTAGAGTTTAGGTTTCAGCTGCATACAGAAGCACTGTGCGAACTAATGAAGAGAAAATGTTCATCTTCTCTAGATTGATGTTTGTCGTCTCCAAAGTGAATTGGTTAGTTTTCTAAAAGCAGCAGCAGCTAAACAAATTCGACGATTTACTTCATTAGATGAACCACCGTCAGGAGTAATCGAGGAGCCCAGATACGTAGATTGCTTTATATTGGTTAGCACAGTATCATTTAATATGATCTTCACATAAGGAGCCTGTGACGACATGATATGATTGAATTTTTGGGATTGATTTTCAGACCGTATTTACCGGAAGCGTTCACAAGAAAATCCAATGCTCGCTGCAGTTGATTTTTATTTTCAGCTAGAAGAACAGCATCATCAATGTATTCTAAGTCGGTGATGAGCTTTGTACCAACATACACGCCTTCCATTTGTCCACACCTTGGCAAATATAGCATCGATTGCATAATTGAATAAGTTTTGTGATGTTTGCAAAAATAATTATTTTCTCAGTAGATTTACACAAACAAAAGCTAATGCTTATATATCATTTTTGAGTTACTGATTAAGCTGTTTTATTGAAGTTTGGAGGTTGGTTAAAATTTGACTCATTGCTACCATCTATTTTACAGTATGTTACAGATGTATATAGAAACGATTTTGCTGGAATGTTGACTTTAATTTAAACCGGTTTACTCAGTATAAATGAATGTACTTCTACTGATATATTTGAGCTGATTGTAATAACAATATAATAAATAATTAGAAAGAATAATAAAATTGAATCGCGTTTTAAAGCTAACAATAATGATTCTAAGAATGACAATCGGTATATAAAAATGTTTTTTTTAAATAAGTGCTCAATTTGTGATTGTTTACATGGACGAACATCACTTGCACCTAATTCGTACTATTGAAAATTGTTGGAGTTCCCATTATTAGTGGACACATTAGTTGGTGGCAGAGTCATCCCTTCGTTATCGAAAGGTTGTTGGATGCGAATTGCACTTGGACGGGGAAAATTGAAGTTTCTTGACCAGAAAACCGCTTCCTTGCGACGACGCCAATATTCACAGGAATTGCTGAGGCGATCTTTTATAGGATTGATACCGGTTGACGGATCCACAAGCCTAACCTGCTACATATGGTAAACAGTTACCTTGAGATATCTTTTAAGCCTCCTAAGTGTATGCTAGCATCTATTTACTGAACGGGAATCCAGTGAAAGTCCTAACTAATATTACTTGATCAACGTTTTTCCACTCAACAAGTTTATTTAGGGTGTCTAATTGGTTTGAGACAGTAGCGAACTTTATCTATTTTTTGTCATTTAGACTTGGGAACTTCGATGCAAATTAGAACTGTCTTTGGCCATCAAATGTCCATCTATCGAATACATGTTGGTGAACACAAAACTTGTCCAAGCGGCCCTATCGAAACCGCTCTATTTGGCTCGATATTTCGATCCATCGAGTGAGACGTATACCAAATTGATGGCCACTTTTGCCAAACAATACATGTTATCGCCCGATTCGACAATTTCCACGGTCGATGAAATTGAATGCGTCGTTCGCGATTGTTTTGCACATCCAGAAAAATATGTTCTCAAGCCCCAACGTGAAGGCGGTGGGAACAATTATTTTGGAGGTATTCGATTTTGCGATTAGAATGTTGTCTTAGGCGGCCTAGTGGGGATGTTAACAATCCTTTAAGTGATGCTTATGACGTTTTAATTTCCAATAATGGTGAACATTTTATTATTGTACCTCCATGTGATGCTTTCTGAACGCGGACTATCATGGATTGGGAACACAGTGTTATAATCGGGTTATCACCTTGATCAATGTGTCTGAGCCTACATCCAAGATACTTAAAAGGCGTCTTGGTGTATACATAGCATAACATAACATAAGTTGGTGACAGAGCCACCTCTTCATTAATTCCAAATTTGAATAACTTCTCGAATTCCTATATGAAGAGCTTGTCGGATGCGAATCAAACTTGGAGAAATAAATAAAGTTTATTGGCTAAAATACTGCTTCCTTGCGACGACGCCAGTGTTTGCAGGAATTAACGAGGCGATCTTTTATGGGGTTGACTGATTCACAAGCCCAATCGGCTACATATGGTAAGTAGATACCTTGAGATACCTCTTAGGCATCTTGAGTGTATGCTAGCACCTATTTACTGAACGGGAATTCAGTGAAAGCCCAGTAATACCGTCGTGCACTCGGTCTCTGCTGTTGTTAGTCTAGATACCTATTGGCACCTAGTCCAGGACGCACCACATGGAGGAGGAACAGTCAGGACTATCACCATTATTGGAGATTGAGACTATAATTATTGTTCAAGTCTTCAGGATCATTAGCATCCCTTGGTGTATACGAATAGCATATGTAGCTGTTGGGTTAAGAGAGGTAACTCTGACACAGTCGTTAACTGTTGTAAACAGTGGTACCGTCTATTAAACAAATAATGTATTGCTACAAGCGAACTTTTCTTTGTATATAAAACTGTAGGAGACGATTGTTTCATATTCTCTACGATTGTAGAAATAACCAAAGGGTCATTATGTCATCAACACATTTGTACTTAGTGTAATTATTTTAGATTTAACTTTGATTATTTGGTTTGCGATTAGTAAGTACTATGCTCTGTTCTTGTTTATGTATATTTTTGTTTTTGTGGATTATAATTCATAGTTTGATTAAATGAACTGAAATGGTTTTTTATAGGTTTATATATATCAGATTATTACGTTTTATAAATCTGTTTAATTACTAAGTTCTTATGTTTTAAAGTAAAAGAGGTAGCTAGAGCACTGGGCTCAAAACTACATGGATGTGACATCCACCAAAAGCATTAAATGCGAGTCCTTATTTGACTTCGCTAAATGTCCACTTGCTAGAAAACATTGAACTATTCAAAACCTAGTCAAAAAATTAGGATAGGAGTATCACGAAATTTCAATAGACGCAACAACATTGTAAAGCAATTAACGTATCTGACCTGTTCAATTACTTTTGACGGTGATTCATCTAATGAAGTAAATCGTCGAATTTGTTTAACTGCTGCTGTGTTTGGAAAACTTGCCAATCTAGTGTGGAGACGTAAAGATACTAATCCAAACACAATGATGGACATTTTCTCTTCATTGGTTCGCACAGTGCTTCTGTACTCAGTTGAAACTTGGACTCTTACAGGATCAGGGATCATAAAGCTCAACAAATCAGAAGCAAAATGTCTCAGATACATTTGACACAACACCCATTTTTCATCAACCGTATCAAGGGATTGGACTAAAAAATATCAGTAACCGCCAAATTCGAAATGACCTCCAATTTCACGATCTTCCTTTATTGGTATCTCGACAGTGAAGACTGCGATGGTTTGTATACGTTCTTTGTAAAAATCCTGATTGGAAGAAAAGGAAAGGTAGTCAGAAACGTACTTGGATGGATGCTGTTTGGCCAAAATAGAGAGAACTATTTTGGCCTGGATTTTACCTTGGAAACAATGGCAAAGTTGTTGAACGGACACATCTGTGCACGCTTCCGAAAACCGTGAACAGTGGAAAGGAAATTATTTGAGATGCTATGCAAACTTGGAATTAATAAAGAAGTGGTATTGCCACCAACACTTGCTGTATAATAGATGCATATATTTATTAACTTAGATAATAATAAAATCGTTAACACATCTGTCTACTAATCTTTCAAACGAATTAAGATCTAGATTTTTAATTTTCGATACTGAGACAAGGTATGTTTAATATTTTTGGAAGTATTGTAAATAAATAATGTATTATTCTGTGATTTATTTTTTAGTAGTTTTGCACACATTAAAATAAGATGGATTTGTTAAATATTACAAAACTTTGTAACTGTTTTGTTTAACTTTTTATGTACTGTAGATAAATTAATTGAAAAATTACACTCCATTCAAAATAACGATGAGCGTCATGTTTATGTACTTATGGAGCGAATTTGTCCTTATGTAGTTGAAAATATCATTCAAAAATCGGCCAATGAACGTGTGTCTGAAGAAATTATATGCGAATTGGGTATTTTCGGAACAATATTTGCGTAAGTTTGATTTTTTATATTTTCAATGTTTATTCAATGTTGTGCATTGTTGTATTATTTTTAATTTATTTTAGCCGTGGTGATGAAATATTGCTTAACGATTGTGCTGGTCATTTGCTGCGTTCGAAACCTTCGATGTCTGATGAAGGTGGAATTGTGGTTGGATTTGGTTGCATTGATTCGCCATTTCTTGTTTAAATTTGTCATTTTGACAATTTCATTTTTGTGTATTTTGTTATTTTTAAATTTATATAATGTCGATATTTATGTTTGATTTCAAAAATGATTTTTTTTAATAAAAAATTGATTTGTGTTTATAAAAACAGTATATAATTTTTATTATGGGGCTTTTGAAGTTGATATTTGAATTATCATATTTACAACTAGCAATATATACCTTTCGAGTCTCAGACGGATTCGAATACACGTTTATTGGACTTTAAACCAAAGCCTACTGAGTTACAGGTGGTTGCATAATGTACGCCTAATGGAATAAATGGAGTGAAAAATTCAACATTTTACCTGCTTAGTAAAATGCGCATTTTAATTATATTTTTATTATCCACAAGTCTTCATACCATCGTATTGAAATGTTTAATAAAATGAGAAGCGATGCTTGGATGCATTTTTAATAATACTACTAGTTGCTACTACAGATTTGTGAAATCATTTATGTGTGAAAATAGTTTTGCAAAGATTCTATTATGTATCTAGGTTCTAGCCGTTTAAATACTTGTTATTGAAAACGTATTTGTAATCGGGGAACGTGTACTCTACAATATTTCTTCTAGTGCTGCAGTGGATTAGACCGGCTACACAATTTAAAATAAACTATTTTTATAGGCAGATTGGTGTATAATTATGCTAATATAATTGTGTTATTTGATCAATTTTTGAATTAGTGCAGTATAAGCCATTGGACAGTAATGTTCAAGCCTAATTAATAAAGCTGAACTTTTTGGAATAAGTACGATAGTTAATATACGCCAAGTGTCAATTATAATATTGATATTTATGGCGCAGTGGATAGTTTACAACTATCTCTACCAAGTCCAAATGATCACCTTGTTTTGCAACTTTTTACTAATGTTTGAACATCAAAGATGACTATCGATGGTTTGTATTAATTAAATTATAGTAGTTTTCAGTTGTGGATAAAACCGTTTTTCAGTTTATTAGCAAAATGTTACACAACGACTAAATTTAAGTAAAAAGCAAAAAAGTTGACAGTAGAGGTAGGGTAAACGACAGGAAAGTGCCGATTAATGTAGATGATTAGTTTTATCACTAAGAATAACCTTATTAGTCCGTCTTAGCACGGGTTTATGCCAGGTAGATCCTGTCTCTCTAGCCTACTGGCGTTTACCAAGAGCATTACTTGCATGCTTGATCGCTCACCATTAATTCGACTTTTGCAAAGCTTTTGATAAAGTTCCACATTCAGCACTGCTAAGTAAACTAAAAACTTTCGGGATAAGTCCTCCACTCCTAGAATGGATACGCGGCTTTCTCACCAATCGTCAGTTCAGTGCCAAAAGCGTTCCTTACCCAAAGCGTTTGGAAACCCTCCGTTTTTTCCCACGGAAAGATAGGAGACTCCGGGGTGACCTCATATTAGATTTTAAACTTCTCAATTCTAACTAGTTTAAGCACTTATTTGTCCTTTCTAATGATCCTCGCAGAGGACACCTGCTTAAACTCACCAAGCCCCGAGTTTACTCCCGATTAGGTCTTCATCATTTTTTCAACAGGGTTAGCTTTGCATGGAATAGTCTGTCCCCATATATAGTGTTAGCCCTGTCCCTCCAGGCGTTCAAATCGGCGTATAGTAAATACTATCTTACTAATTTTATTTAATACTTTATTTTTATTGTTTATTATTTATTTTTTTCATATTATACTTGATACCTGGAACAGAGTACTAAAAGGAATTTACTCCTATTTAACTCGTGTATAAACCTGACCCAAATAAACACTATGGTAGACTAGAATAAAATGTACTGAAAAAGCATTTAATTGTTTATATAGACCTTCAAACCTGGAAAATATTTAGTGTAGTCAAGCAAAATTTGTTAATATTAGTTAAATATTGCTTTTAGAAATAATTTGTAATTTTTATATTGTTTAGTAGTTTGTTCTTTCAATTTTCTAAATAAATTGTTATTGTTACTTATTCTATTGACGATTGGATAGCAAATATCGTGCTGTTACCTCCAAAATATAATCAAATGTATGAATTAAAGAAACAGTTGCTTCTATTATCAGTGAATAACATTTCATATGTTGATACTAATATTTTTGTAATTAGTTTTTAATTGGAAAAAATTTAACATTTCTTATCGCAAAGCTCAAGTCTGTAGGGATAGTAGGGTCCATTCTAGCCTGGATTGAAGATTTTTTCTCCAACCGTAGTTTTAAGGTTTGGGTAGGGGCAGATACCTCCTCCTCTTGTCCTATCTCCTCTGGGGTTCCTCAAGGGTCTGTTTTAGGCCCCCTATTATTTATTCTCTTTATAAATGATTTACCTTCTGCCGTTCACTCTAGTATTCTGCTTTATGCAGACGACGTTAAGATCTGGGGGACTAACCCAGAATTACTTTAAGCGGACATTTTTAATATCTTCAATTGGTCTTTAGTGAATCAGCTTCTACTCAATAAGGATAAATGTCAGCACATTACTTTCGGACGACCGTCTGGCACAGTTTTTTATCTTTCTCCTAACTCACAGCCGATAAAATCAACCAAATCTATTAAGGATTTAGGAGTTATATTTGATTTTTCGCTTAATTTTACTAAACACCACTCTTTGGCTACTTCAAAATGTTTCAGGCTCATTAAGTTTTTTACAAGAAATCTTGGAAGGATCCCACCTAAATGTCTATGCCTATTTTACATGTTGTACCTCAGACCTCATCTTAAATACTGTGCTCAAGTTACATCTCCCATCCTAAAATCTGACGTACTTAGATTAGACAAGGTATAGAGGGCTGTCACTAAAAAGCCTCATAGGTTTAAAAACCTTTCTCATCCTCAAAGGCTCAAATCCCTAAAATTATTTCCTCTAAGTGATAGGCGTCTCCGGGGTGATGTTATCCTGACTTATCAACTTTTCAATTCCGTCTCTCATGTGCCCTTTTTTACTTTAGCCCAAAATTCACTCAGGGGACATAACCTTAAATTATCTAAACCTAGATCTTTTTTCAGATTGAGAAGTCATCACTTTTCACACAGAGTGATCACTCTATGGAACAATCTGCCTGTCAGCGTCATTTCTGCGTCCTCACTTTCAGTTTTCAAAAAGGCATATGACAATTATCAGCTTTCTAATTTTATTTGATCTATCCTTTACCTCTGACTAACTTCTGGTATTCTAATATTCAACCATGTTAATTTAATTTAATTTTCATTGTTATTAATCTTCTGATAAACTTGATAAACAGAACCGAGGATCAAAAGGAGTTTTACTCCTACTCAACTCGCGTATTCAACCTGAACCTGAACCTGAATTAATACGGGGAATAAACGTTGATAAAAAATGCTGAATTGCAATGGATCAAGAAACAACTCTTCAGGAACTCCTAAGGATATCTCACAAAGACTAGATAGGTCACAGCCTAGCCTAACTCGAAAATTCTTAAGATGAAGACAATCTTTTATCCAATCATGCAATAGCCCTGCAATTCCAAAGAACCTTAACTTATTCAATAATAAGGTATGGGAGACTTTATCAAAAACCTTAACGAAGTCAAAATATATGGTATCAACACAAGGGGTGTGGTCCAATAGGTAGATAAGGCTATCAGTATAATGTAATAAATTAATAAGCCAGGATCTTTGTGGCATAGAATCATACTGTAAAGGACTGATCAGATTATTATTAGAAATAAACTCTAGTATATGGGCCTTAAGTAATCTCTTAAAAACCTTGTTAGGGGAAGAGAGGATGCTAATAACTCTGTAATCATCTGAGATAAATCTATCACTCTTCTTATAGATAAGCCTTTTAAACACTTGTTTCCAAATTGGAGGAATGCATCCACTCTGAATAAAAAAACAAAAAATCGGTAGGAAAACCAGAGCTAATATGTTTGAACATTCTTTAAAAATTTTAGAGTAAATACCTTTAGGGCTGCAAAAAGAGGATTTCACTTTGGATAAATGCTTAAATACCTAATCAGTATTAATGTAATGCTGAAAAAAGGATTCGGCAATAATAATGAGGGTTTAATAAAATGAAAAACTGAACTAAAATGGTAACTAAAAAGATGATATCCCTTAAACTAAGAGAGTAGGAAGCTATCAAAAGAAGGAAAGGATTTATCAGAAACCCGCTTATTTTTAATATACTCATGCAAGAGGCTTTTATTATATCGAACATTTTGGAGAAGATTAAAAAGTTGTTTGCTCTTGTTTGGAGAACTGTAAGTGATAACTGTGGGGGGTTGGGTGATAAAGTTTACAAGAAATACAAGAGATTTTAAGATTTAATGCAGCTGGGAAAAAATTATTTGCTATATTTGTGGCTAACTCCCTAAAGTTGAGTGGATTCGGAACTCCCTTTTATAAGCCCTTTTAGCATCAATGGCAAGCTGCTTGGTAGTTGATAAAAGTTTGTCCTATGAAAGCTTAATAGCAGCTTGTATTACAGGAGAAGGAGCCGAAAGCCTGGCGACAGAATCCTTAAGCCATTAAGTTCTCTTACCACAGTATGCGAAATATCTTCCAAGTTTTCTTCATGACCCTGCATATTAAGTAGAGTATCATTCATTTTAGTAATTATAAAATTATTGTCACTTGTTGAAGCTAAGATGGCATCTAATTTGAGCCCAGAATTAACATCTTAAACAGAATGCACAATTTTGTTAGAACTAGCCTACAAAGAAGGCAGATCTGCTAATAATTCGATTTTGTCAAAGCAGTTTCGCATTTAAAATCAATGCTACTGTTGGTGAATCTCGAATAGGTGGAAGATGAAAGACCAGGTTAAGTTTTATGAAAATATTTCTTGCAGAGTATGCAAAAGATTCCGGTTTTAACTTTTTTCTTACATCCTTTTAAACCAAATTGATTAAATAAAATTCAAAATTATTTAAAAAATAAAGGGTAGATAGTAAAAACAAAATATATCACGATGTTATAAGTGATAAACTTTGAAATCGGTAACAAAAAATTGTTTGCTTATAGAAACGCTGTCACACGGTAAACGTAACAACAAACTTAACCCAAAAAGAAACACCGAAAATAAATAACGCACAGTAAAAACACCAACAAAAACAAACTGCGAATGTAAACTGGCAACAGAACAAGCAGCCGTACTTTTGGACCTGCACGTCACCCAAGTGTATTGCACAATTTTCAAAAGTGAACATTTTTAAATCCTAAATTCTGACCTTATTTATGTTTGTATCAATCTGCTATTATTATTAATTTTTAATTGATTTTATATTATTTTTAACAATTAAAACGAATACTCACTTGCGAAGTAAGGCACGCGTCACGCTACACGTCCATTAGAGCGTTATTCATCTTTTTATGTTTTCTCTTTTTGTGAAAACTATTGCAATATTTTTTCATTGTAATACGTAACTCGTTTTATTGTTATTTTTGTATGTTTATACTTTTTGCTCGTTTTCTATAATTGTTAATTTCCACTATCTACCTTGATTTTGTCTTATTTTCAAATTTTTTTCTGTGACTAATCCCTCTTTACCTCACCATCTATTTTACATTTCCCCTTGAACCTTACTGATATAATCGATAAATAAAATAGAGGATCAATACAAGTTTTGCAACCTGTACATATTTAAATAAACGTAAAAACTTTTACCTTATATATATAACTTTTATTTTTTTTTAATATTTATTTATTATTAAATAATTATTTTATTAATTAAAAATTGTAAAATATATTAAAAGTTAAATCAAAATTAATAATTTAATTTTTACGTTACTTTTTGGTTAGGAATATCGACAACTATTTTTAATTGGTCATTAGGATACGATTTGAGTTATACGGTGTAATTTTGAGCAACGTTTTGTTAATTTATTAGATAACTTCACCCGAGAGATTTGGATCGTTACATAAAAAAATTTACTTTACTTATTTTATCAATCATCGATTTATATTTTCAACCAAGTAATGGCTGTTGAGTATGTCTTTTAATTGTGATTTATTAGCAGAGATGAAAAAACTAGACTTCGTGCGTATATCAATGAACGTTTAAATCGAACGGGTGAAAGAGAAAAATTAAAGGATTTATTGCGTGCTCGTTTAAATGAAAGTGGATGGTGTGAAGAATTGAAATCTCATTGTAGAGGTTAGCTCTTTATTTTTATTGAGTGTATTATTAGCTGTTATTTATTTAACTTTGTGTTTTGTAATTGAACACATTATTATTTCGTTTTAATTTTTGAAAGAATTTCTAAACTTTGTTTAATTAGTTTTTTATCTCAGTAAATTCTAAGCATGTTGCTTATTTTTTAATTTTATTTTGTACTAGTGATACGATTACAAAGTTTGAAACCATATCATTTTTGTATTTGAAAACAAAGTTTTTACTTGTTAACTATATTTAACTATTAAATTTTAAAATTAATATTTGAAAGATTTAATTACGTTAAAATTCTTGTTACTTACTTTCGATAATTTAAAAATCTAATTGATATATGGCTTTAATAATTTTAAATTGATATTACTACATATGGCTGTTAACAGAATAAGTGCGTTTATTGTATAAATTGTTTTATTAATTAGTGAGTTTACTCTAAAATGCGTATTAATCTGAAATTTTTCAAATATAGCACATATGTTAGTATTATAAATAGAATACAATTATAATTTTATTGATGTAAATAACTGATCATGAACGAATGGTTTGGTAATATGCGATAACTTCTGTTATTTCCGTATTCGCCGAATATTTTGAATCGTCACCCATATTTCATATTCGGATAAAGCCCCATGCAGCGTAGTAGATCATTAATTTTTTTGGTTAATAGATGGCGGTTTTGTGACTGCGCCACTCTTTACGAAACTGAGCAGATCTATTTGATTTTTTGTCAGAATTTTCTCCTTTATTTGAAGGGCCACATGTGTATGTATATGGTTGCACATATCTACCAAGGCGGTAGCCCAGTTATACCACTGTGCACTAGGTCTCTGGTCCATGTTATTCTGAGTTTAAGAAACACAACATGGAAACAAAATTACAATTATTGGAAATTAAGAATTTATAAGAATTACTCAAATTCTCAGAATTTTTTAAATTATTATATTATACAAAACCGTTTTGCTTTAAAAATAAGCATGTGGCAAGAAGACAACAATTACAGTAAAAAACAACAACAGAGTCTCATATTTAAAAGAGAACATGAGACAACAAAATGTTTCCATGTATTTGAATATTCTACCAAACGGTTTGCTTGATCTCATGAAACATTTCAATTAGATCTTACCGAATAGTTTTTGGCCAAGTTTTCTGTGGTCTACCAACTTTTCTTCTACCATTTTCGATCATCCATTCCAAAACTATTTTTGCTGGTCTTTAAACGTAGAATTTGACCGAGTAATTTTCTTCGTCTAATTGTAATGATGTCATGTAGTGAATGAGAGTCAGTTATTCTCATTTCAGAATTATTATCATTTTAATAATTAAAATAATACATTATATGTTAACTGTTGATATTTTTAAGTTAGAGGTTGAGTAAAGTTATCAGCATAAAATATTGAGGAACTACGAACTACAAGCCGTATGTATATATATATATATATATATATATATATATATATATATATATATAATATAGATGTAATTCGTGATCGTGGATTAGAAAATTTAACGGTTGACGATTTGGTTACAGAAATAACACCTATTGGTCGTCAAATGGTGCCTGATACTGTTAAACAAGAACTTTTAGACGAAATCAGATCATTTTTGTATAAAGAGACAGATCAATTGTAATATTTTACTTTGCAAATGTATGTTTTTCTAATTGCTTATTTTTATGTTCCCAGTTTTTATTTGGGTTCAATCCGATTGGCGGCTTACTTAAATATACAAATACTTGAGTTTTTAAGTACTATTTAAGTTGTTAATTAGATTTTTTATTATGCATATGTGTAGGTTCTATCAAGTACATAAAGGCATAAAATGAGTATATCTGAAGTGTCGTTAAATCAACGTCGTGAAAGTTAATGTTTTACGGATTTTTTGTAATTCGGATTACACTTGGCCATAATAACCAATGATGCTAATTATTATAATTTTGCCGTTTTTTAAAATTAATACTCAAAATGTGGAATAACTCTTTATTTGTATTTTAAGCATTTGTAATAATATTGAAATAAATTTGAATTTAATAAATTTAAAGAATAAAAACATTTGTTTTAACACCTTCCTCGAATTTGCAGCATAATTACTACCTGATATCGTTTCTGTACATAAATGAAACAGTAAATACTTTAAAATAAATTAATGGTTTAAATTAAATGGCAAGTAGGAAGAAATCCCAAACAAATTAATAATTTTTATTACTCTAAAGTTTCTGAATCAACTCATCCAATATAGCATGAAGATTATTGTAATTTGGATAGAGACAAAAATTAACTGTTTTACTCATTAAGAGATGCAGCGCGATTTAAAGCATGTTATAATTGAACAAATTAACAAGGCCAAAGACACACCAAAGAGGGACCATGTCTGATTTGGATTGAAACCAATCCAACACATTTGAGTGACAGGAATTCCAATCGAAATAAGAAAGCAATGGTACAACCAGTCTGTCCATAATTTTGATTTTGAAAAACTGCATGATATTTTCAATTTATCACAGCTCCAAACGTTTTGAAAGGATAAAAATTGGGTTATGGTGCAACAAAATTCTTTCACTTTGTTTAACAGGTTGTATTTGCATGCATTTTGCTGTAGAATTTGTGTGTATTTTGTTTTGCGACATTTAATACGAAGTTTACACAAATCGGCCTTTTTATCCAACCTGTTTAATGCCTTTTGATTGCAACTGAGTTGAATTGTCCAAAATTCGATACTTTGATCAATTAGCTCATACAATTTGGTACAAAATAAAAATTCCACTAATTTAATACAAATTGGTGAACACGTTTTTAATAAATGCTGCTGCAATAGGCGAACAAGCGGTAAGGGTGAATGATGATGATATTGCCGTTTACCAGTGATTTTGTGCAAGACTAATGATGATTCTTTCCAGCTACGTTTGTCCTGTACAATTATCTCGAATTTGTTTTTAACATCTTTTATAGTTGCAGTGCAGATGGGCCATTGTATTAGAAAATAACTAGCAGTCTCGAGACCGTATATATTGCTATAGTTAATTTCACCCAATGTAATACATCTATATTTGTTTAGAGTAGTATTTTGAAATACAATTTCTAATTTATCCATATATTTTTTTAACAAAACACTTTACTTTCGTAAGTGCGGTTACCGATGAAAATAAATTAATGATAATTTAATTTAAGTATTTTTAATCATCACCAAATATTGTTGTTGTTAATGGAAACGTGACTGCATATTTGTATCTAAATGTTAAATTAGTGATTACTTATTTTATAAAGTAATGTATTAGAGTTTACATAATAAAAATCATTGATAAAGCATACTTAAACCGCACAAGGGAAACAATTTTCTAACCAATTAGCTAAAACTATATATATATATATATATATATATATATATATATATGATGCTAATAAGTATTAACTAATTATTGGAAGATTACAGCAGACACGTGATAAAAAAGTAATTTCAAACTAGATTGCGAAAAATTGATTTTTACTTTGGTAATAAGAATTATTTTTCATTTGTTTCACAAATTTGGATTATAATAATAATTGCAAAACCCTTTAAAGTAAGCATGAGACGACAGTGTGTAACACATTGTCAATCAATATTATTGCTCTTCAACAAGGAAGAAGGAACAGCGTCAATCACAGATTGGTCTTGTAGCCATCCAGTGTGATTTCAGAATGGTTGTGTAACCAGCCTTCATTTGAAATGTCAGATGATCCAAATTTAACCTTATTGCCATGGCATAGTTACTCCAAATTCTCGTAAACGTTTCCACTGTCGTTATGGCGAACAGAAATCTCTAGTTCATCTGCTACAAAATCCCGAAGTTTCTGCTCGTCCTCAACTTCGAAATTTTGCACGTAGTGATCATACTTCACTATATAAGGATAACGAGAATTGGTGGACAACCAGTTCGATCCTTTCGAGTTGATTCAATGGGGGAGCACTGAACCAGCTGTATCAATCTTTCGTTTCAGAATGCTCCATGACTAATAAGTAGACTTTGGAGACCTTATCCGCATAGTCACTCTTTGGGATGCTAATGATCCTGAGGATGGGGATGCTAATGATCCTGAGGATTTGAGTAATGCTTATAAAGTCTCAATTTCCAATGATGGTGATATTCCTGACTGTTAGTCCTCCACGTTGTGCATCCTGGACTAGGTGCCCCTAGGCATCTAGACTAATAACAGCAGGGTCCGAGTGCACAGCGGTATAACTGGGCTTCCGCTACGGCGGGTGGGTGCGAACATACACCCAGGATACTTAAAAGGTATCTAAAGGTATACGTATACCATATGTAGCCCTTGGGCTAAGGGAGATAGCCCTGACAAAAAATCAGGCGGCCTCGTCAATCTTTGCGAACAGTGGCGACGTCACAAGGATGCCGTCTACCAGCCAAGAAACTTTATTCTTCCACGCTTGTCAAGCCATCGAAATCGATCGTTCTACATGTCGTATAAATATGGAAAATAATGAAGAGGTGACCACGTCACCAATCAAAAAAAAACTGTGTATAAGTAGAGAATAACCAGGAGCAGGAATACCGGGGCTAATCTTTGTCATTCTGAGACGAGGAAGAAGCGAATATGAAACAAGTGAATGATCGATATCATTCTCACTTCCTGTTTGCGCGAGATTTATTGATTGCACTGAATCAGCGTTTACTAACCAAAACGCCATCGATTTAAGAAGAATATCTACCACAACTTGAGCAAAATGTCAAATGTTTTACGGGATGTTGGAAAACAGTGTTCGTGAGAACCATATTGCAACTAGCAGCGAATTCACTTAATCTTCTTCCGTACTCGCGATCTTGTCCAGGGTTGGCTAGCATTGTTCCTGCAAACTCTGCCGTTAAAATGTTAAATAACAACGATATGCGATAAGGTTTTGAGTAGGGAGTATAAATCTTCCAGTTGCTCATAGAACTCATCTATTTCTTTTTCACAATAATTATTAGTTGGAGCATGGGAATTAATAACGACCATTGAATAGTTGGATACTTTAAAGCGCGCAAACGCTAATCGTTGTGATATACCCTTCCACACCGGAAAGTGTTGGGGATAAACAAAATACTACCCTGGATTTGATGCACAAGATGATGGGAGATGCAATGTGACAGATTTGGAAGCTGTAGAAAGATTAAACGATTCTGAACAATCCAGTCTTGCATCCTGGAGAGAAGAAACGTCAATTTGGTAACAAATAACTCAAAAATAATAGCGTGTATTATTCTGAAAACACCAAACTTAAAAAAAAGGTGGCCAGTGCACAAAAAAAACAATACAATTATAAATTTAATCATAACTGCATAGTTTCCAAAATCTAAAAATGCATACAACCATCTGCGGATTGCAAGACACAAGCAATCTATAAAAAGAAAACTTGAACAGCAAATGTTAAACGTCATATCATCAAAATTTTGTAAAATTTTATGATCATCACGTCGACCAATAGAAATAGTTTCAGTGCGAATGTGCCCATTTTCAGTAGGGGTGTCGATGAAATTACAGCAGCTAATAAAAAATAAGCTTTTTATTATCTACCGATGGTAAAAAAGTAGTCCGTATATTGAAGTAAAATTGTAATTTTGGAAATAAAGCAGTTTTATCTATTTATTATAGTTGTTAAATTATTAATTGTAGATATTTTAAAGGTTATTACGGTAGCACTAAAATGTTTTGTTGAATATAATTCTTTTATTTTGTGGAAACACAATGTAACATTACTTAAAAATAACAAAAACCTCGTCACGTTTAATGTACAAATATACATTTATTTATATATTTAAAAAAATTAATTAACAAGCCAACGTAGTGACTATATAGAATGTTCAAATAATAACGTTCAAAATAACAACTAAATTATAAACAAAATATCATTCAAAAATCGGAAATTAAGTTACTTATATAATACGCTTGAAACAAAAATAATAAATACCCGATCGCCAATTTGTGTTAAAAGTTTTGACAATGATAAAAAGTGTATCACAAACCATATTAAATCATAAAATTTGTAACCAATTGAAGGAACTTTAAAAAATTTTAACATTATGAACCCCAACGTTGGATAGTTTTTGAATATTGATCTAATACGCCACTAAATTCATGTGCTTGAATGTTTCGAAGTGTCGGATACGATCTAAAATCAAATTATCAAAACAATAAATGCTTTCTGACTATCCGAAAAAGTATGCTTGCAAACATTTGTGGATTAATTTATTTTGTAAAACGTAGTGTTTCATTAAAAACAATAACCAAAAATATTGACCATTAATTCAATTTATAAATAATCACTTCAGTAAAACCTCTAAATGAGGTTGAATTAACTATATTAATTCTTAATGAAAGTACAAGTTAAACGAAAATGATATTAACAATTATTAATTTACAAAGAAAAACATTTAAAATAAACTTTTAAAAAGTCATACACTCAGAATTATTTTTTTGTTTTTTATTTTATTTATGTTCACTACTTTGAATGTTTTGACGGGAAACATCTTTCAGAAGTGGACATTTTAGTGAAGCCAAGCGTGGACCCGCATTTTAATCAATGATAAGAATGATTCCGTTAAAATTAAAAGTAATGAATAGAAAATGTAGAAAAAAAGAAATATGGTCAACACAAAACCTAAATATTAAATCACAAATCAGTTCAAGGAAACCAAGTAAAAAATGTGTAAACAATTCGTATGTTTGTCCAACTTTTAGCCAAACAGCTAAATGTACCTACATCAATTTCATACAATTTGTATAAAAATAGTAGTAAAAATACTGAAAACAATGTAAAAACTGATAATAGAAAACTAAAAATATCAAATATTTTCATTTCATTTTGGTTGGTGACGTGGTCACCTCTTCATTATTTCCCATATTTATACGACATGTAGAACGATCGATTTCGATGGCTTGATAAACGTAGACAAACGTGGAAGAATAACAAAGTTGGGATGCTAATGATCCTGAGGATTTGAGTAATGCTTATGAAGTCTCAATTTCCAATGATGGTGATATTCCTGACTGTTAGTCCTCCACGTGGTGCATCCTGGACTAGGTGCCCCTAGGCATGTAGACTAATAACAGCAGGGTCCGAGTGCACAGCGGTATAACTGGGCTTCCGCTACGGCGGGTGGGTGCAAACATACACCCAGGATACTTAAAAGGTATCTAAAGGTATACGTATATCATATGTAGCCCTGACAAAAAATCAGGCGGCCTCGTCAATCTTTGCGAACAGTGGCGACGTCACAAGGATGCCGTCTACCAGCCAAGAAACTTTGTTAATCTTCCACATTTATCTACGCTTAAAAATATCAAATATATATATATATATATATATATATATATATTAATTAGGTGTAAAAGCTATACAATGCTCCTCACTAGTCGGTGAAACAGTCGATCTTCCGTTTCAGAATGTTCCAAGGTCGATTTATTCCCATACCACAACTTAGAACAACGAGAGCTGATAAGTAGGCTTTGGAGAGCTAGTAAGTAGAGAATAATCCAAAGAATGAATATCAAACCTAGCCTTTATCATTCTAAGACATAGACGAAGCGAACATGAAACGAGCGAATGATCGGTA
Organism: Cardicola forsteri; assembly: GCA_025895645.1. Taxonomy (NCBI): domain Eukaryota; kingdom Metazoa; phylum Platyhelminthes; class Trematoda; order Strigeidida; family Aporocotylidae; genus Cardicola; species Cardicola forsteri. The sequence continues at coordinate 50,440 of JAKXYG010001064.1, read as the reverse complement.
TCATTCTCACTTCCTGTTCGGGACGATCTTCACCCTATTTTGGTCAGGATTTTATCTTGGAAACAATGGCAAAGTCGTTGGACTAAAATATCTGTGCACGCCTCCGAAAACCGTGAACAGTGGAAAGGAATTATTCGAGATGCTATGAGAACTTGGAACTAATAAAGAGGTGACTTTGCCACCAACGTTTATTATTATAATATATTACAATCAATCGCTTACTATGCTGAACAAATATATAAATAATGAAAAGGCGACTGCGTCACCAACCACAATAAAAATAGTGTATATTATTAAAAGTAAACAAAATTTATAGAAAAATTAAATTATTTGCTACATTTAAAAGCAACTTGTTTAAAAAAATATAGCGTTAATATACAGCAAATAATTTACACATTACGAATGTGCTTACATAAATTCTGAAAATCGACTTTGCCAGGGAAATAAAGCGTGCAAAGTTGTACAAAGACCAAAATGAATAGTCAAGTCAATTTCATGTAAAAAACTGGAATCTAAAAAATTACCACCAAACATCTACAACGTACTTTTCATGTTTTCATCTACAAGTTCAATCGTTAATTGATCTGGATTTTTACAAAGTTCATTAGCTGATTTACAAATATCATCAAAACCACTTCTAAATTTACAATACCGAACTAAAATCTCATCTACGCATTGTTAAATTTTTCATACATCATACTCACCACCAGATTCATTAATATATTTAATAATTTCAGCAAAATCACTAGTTTTATTAACAATCATGCCACGTTCAACCATTTTCGTATTAATATCCTCAACTAAACATATCAAATCATCTAGAAATGTGATTAATATAGTAATGTTATAAATTTACCATTTATATCTGAAATTGATATATACGATATCCCAAAAGCTAAACACCAATTAAGTAAATTCACAACGTCTGTAGTTACAGTAATATTTTCAAATACAACTAAAGACAAGTGTTTTGGAATTTTCGTCACTTCAGCCAAGGTTTTATTAAATTCAAAAAATGGAAACAAAAAGAAATAACCCAAAAAATATTTCACAGATAAAAACTGAACATTTAATATTTTAGTTGAAAACTTCTTTAAAAAAACCACTATTGTAAATAAAACACTGTATACAAAAGATCGTATTGAACTTTTCATCAAAATGGTAAAAATAATTCCAGTTAATCAAAGCCAAAATTGAACAGGAGTCAATCTACAAACAAATTATATATATATATATATATATTGGTAGAAACCATTCTTTATTATTCACAAAAATTATAAAACATTTCAAAGAATTGTACTTGATGGTTTACTATACATAAATTTCCATATAAGCAGTGTTAAATACTCACTAGTGATAAATTAACACTACTGAACTGAATTACGTATAAATTAAACACAGAGGAACAATAGTTGCAATAATATTCATTAACATATGACATTCTATTTCATTTTGATCCCATTATTTGTACTACTACTTTTTTTATATTGATGGTAAAAATGTATTTTATGCTGAATGTATCTCTAGTGAGATATTAAAGCTTAATAATAATAATAATAATAATAATAATAACATTTCTTCATTAGCCCGTACATGGAAAAACATTTCAAATACTTCCCATCATTGCTTAAATCCATCAGAAAGATATAAGAATATTTGAGTCGACCATTATTTAAACAATAATATTCTGATCAAAGTAACGTAAAAATTGTCTCAAACAGAATCTATTCAAGCACGTTTTAAATCACCTTTCATTCTCTACCGATTGATCTCCACGACAATGTACCCAAACCAGTGCAATAAAATATAATGCCCGCTGCAATTGAATTTCTTCCTTAGCTAGAATAGCATCGTCAATATATTCGAAGTCACTTATGGACGTTGTACTAACAAACCTTCCCTATTTAAAAATGCACTGGTCAACACAGCATCAATTGCACAGTTAAGCAAAAGTGGAACCACCGTAGAGCAAATTTTAAACGGCTTTGTAGTCAACTTGTGAACAGAAATTGAATCAGTTAATTTTTGTACACAGCACAGGAAATTTACGACTTTCAACGGGATATCATTAAGTAATAAATATCAATATTTGTTTTCTATTCATCGAATCAAAAACTGGAAAGTAATTTATAAATTCTACATACGCAAAATGCCAAAACTTTGCTCAAAACTATAAAATGCCTTGATGAGTGAATTTAATCAACACATCTCACACTAAATCAAAAACCAGCCTCATTAGGATGTTTGGAATAGCCTCTCTCTACATGGATTTGTTCAATGAAAGCTGAAAAGGTACCTTTTTAATTGTGGAAAATAAGATAATGCTCCTGTAATTTTCAATTATTTAATAATCTCCTTTCTTATAAACAATAATAATAGTCATACAAAAGCAATAACTAAACATTCCAATAATAATAAACTTTGTTTTTACACTGAAATATCTATTATAATCTGCCTAAATATAACAGCTTAATAATTATATAGGTATAACTGGTAGCGCAGTTAATTCCAAGCAATTCAAACCTAGTCAAGATACTTAATTTAGATAACAGCTTGAATCGAATCATAAGTTTCTTAAAGAGGAAACCCAAATAGGGTATTTTTCCTAGATTGATGTTGGGTAAAACCAACTGTGTCGCTAGTTGGTCCCACGTATATGTATAATTTTTAAAGTTGTAATGCTTAGTTCGTCTTTGTTTGGCTGCTACTGCGTTTGGAAAGCTTGTCGATCCACTATGGAGACGAAAGAACATCAATCCAAAGACAAAAATGAACATTTTCTCTTCATTGGTTGACGCAGTACTTCTGTACGCAACTGAAACGTGGACTCTTACTGGGTCAGAGATCAAGAAGCTCAACAAATTCGAAGCAAGATGTCTGTTACATTTGGCACAACACCCATTTTGCATCCTCCGTGTCAAGGGACTGAATGAAAAAGATCAGTAACCGCTAAATTCGAAATGACCTTCAATTTCATAATCTTCCTTCATTGGTATCGCAACAACGAAGATTGCACTGGTTTGGACACATTCTTTGTAGAAATCCTGATGCAATCTCACATATCGTAATCCTGGCTTGTCCAAATACCGATTGAAAGAAGAGGAAAATTGATCAAAAACGTACTTGTTATCTTTTTGTTGCTTAGTTCGTCCAAGCCTACAAAGGAGATGTTCGAAAAACCGAAGCCAAAAACTTATCTGAAGATCTTACCAATTAGCCATTCTCCAATCAATTTATATAACCTGTCCAAAACGTTAGTAATTAAATTAGGCTAAAATGATGCGATATAAATAAATAAAAATAAGTGGAGACTATGAATTAAAGTTTAGAAAGCTACTAACAATCAATTTTTATTACTAAATACAAATTAACAATCCTGTAAATAAATAACAAGCCCCACATAATAAATTATTTCACCTTTTACACTAACAACGTACATGTACACTTTGACTTATTCGTAATTATCAAAACATAAATTCAAAAAATCAACACCGTATAATTAGCAAAATAACCACCACGGAGTGGTCTATTTGATACAGCTCGCTTCAAATTTGGATAAGTACGTGTTCGATCCCACCGCCGGGACTAAATGCTAGCCCTCGTTCAGATTCGCAGTGTCCACTTGCTGAAAAATGTTTCCCGTGAGACACTCAAACAGTAACAATTAAAAAAATTAATTATCAAATATTTGAAACGAAAGTTTTCAACCAATAAGAACGTTAAACATTATAATATAAATAACCTAGACATGTTTCTAAATATGCTTAATGCTATTCCATTTGAGAAACCGTAAAACAATATTTATAAATTTTCAGACTGGTTTCAAGCAGACATCGAATAATTGGGAAAGGAATTTACCTGAAATGTAGGCAAAAATAAAATTTATCAGAATTAAATTTCAACAAGTATAAAAGGTTTGAGAAAACAACACCAACAGGTAATTCAATCCAGACATTTACAACCCCTTATAAGTGGTCTACAGATAGGTGCACAAGTTGAGTAGGATAAAGGACTTTTGGTACTCAGTTCCATTATATTTTGAATATTGAAGAATAAATAAAAATTTAAAAATAATTAAATATAATTTCGAAATAGAAATAAAAAGTAGAAAAAGGGATGGGGATTAAATTTAATAATTAAAGGGTGCGAAAGAAAATAAATAAAATTTTAATATATATATATATATATATCAAAATTTCTATTACAACTCAAAATTACTGCAATATTCTTTAAAACTAAAAATTGATTAAGATAACGCTTCACCTAATATATAATATGAAGTGCGCATCAGGATCAGGAAAGTATACGAAGTGCATAGGAATTTATCCTTTTAGTCCTCGGTTCTCGATAGATCTGAAAGTTCAAAATCATGGAAAATAAAGAGGGAAGAAGAATCTGGGATAAGACAGTAATCATTTATATAAAGAACAAAAGTAGTAATAACAGTGGGAATAATAATAATAATAAGTAAATAGATTAGACAATATATATAGGTAGGTAAAGAATTTTGATGGAGGCAAGTAAATGCTGATCATAACTCTTCTTGAATGACTCTAACGACTTAAAATTGACTGTGACTGAAAAGTTTGTTCCATTCTGTAATGGATCTATGTGTGAAGTGATGTTGTGTACACCACTCTGAAAATGAGGGAGTCCGTAATAGTGGTGAGTTTTGTCTTAGTCGATATCTTATTGGGACAAAAGCAAGACCCCGAGGTGAACGGAAAAAATCCTAATCGGTTGTATCTAGCGTTAAGGGTGTTAGTCTAACTATTGGGACTTTGGAAAAATTTAACAAGCTATTGGAAAAATCATCTAAAGAACCTAGAAGTTTAGACCGTTTTTCTGGCAGCCAGTTTTTAATACTGGGCCAAGTTTTAAAAAGGTCCAGTAGATGCTGAGGCGATGGGAACTTAACTAGTAATAGGAGGCAGTGTGGGTTAATTTGCAATGTATTCTATCTACTTTGAATAAAGGCATTGAATCAAAAATGCCCTTACAAACGAATATGATTTTGCAACAATTAATTAGTGTTTCAGCTACACCTTTAATGATTATGTTGCATGATCTTTGATAATCAGTGATAAGATTTTTGAAACGTTAATAATCTCTTCTTGAGATAGCCTTAAAGCACTATTTGCTGCTGCATTAGCAAAGCAGAGCTTTGTGATATTAACTTTTAAGTCCATTATTTCCTCATAAACTTTCCTTATATCCATCGATGATGCTTCAATTTGCTTACACTCATTGTCTTACATACATTGTTTTCTAGAAATTTATATATGTTGTCAACCTTATTCTCTAGCGAAGAAGCTCTAGTTTCATTATTAAGTTTACAGATTTTATGTAGACATTCCGTACATATAGTCTTCTTCCGAATAAAGGCTATTTACATTATCAAAACCTTGTAAATTCCATTTTGCATTTTGGAAATATTCCCGTAAATTACTAAAGTTCATTTTCCTAAAATCTGGGAAGGGTAATGTGTTCTGCATCTGCAATTTAGAGATCGACAAGAGGAAATAAACTGAGAAAAACAGGACGAAATGATCACTCCTTCCCAAAGGAGAAAGGAACTCGATAAAGTCTACTAAGGATGAAACATTGGTAAAGATCCGGTGCATCCTAGATTTAATAAGATCAAGACAAAATGGATAGCTTCCAAATCTATATCTAGTAGAACGGACATGTTGCTGAAAGGCATGTTCGATACTGAGCTTGAGCAGACTGTACTCGAAGAACAGGTGAGGCCCATCAAGAGAGTTCCAGTTAATTGAGGGAACATTGAAGTCTCCCATAATAACAATGTACTTATGGGATAGGGAAGCAAGGGAAAAAAGTTCTTTTATTAGAACTCTATCTGAGGCCTTCGAGAGGGGGGTCTATACAGAATGGAAAAGAGCTAATTTCCCCGAAGTCAGTGGAATCTCTAGATGCAGAAAATCATACCCACCTAGCGGATCACCGAAACCTTGAAGATGGAGAACTGTATGGAATCTTTGATGTAAAAAATACATCCTCCACACTTAACTCTACTTGAATCCTTTCTAACAATATTATACCCATAGATATTGATTTCACTATCTAATATATCAGAAAGCCAGGTTTCTGTGACCCCAATAATATAAGGTTCATCAAAAGTGGCCATACTCTTAATCTCAAACAATTTGTTCCTAAAGCTTAATGCATTTGTGTACATCACTCTGAGAGCGACGGAGTCTTTAATAACGGGGAGTTTTGTCTTAATCAATGTCTTAAAGGGACGTAAGTTGGACCCCAAGGCGAAAAGAGAAAATCCTGATTAATTGTATCTAGCCTTAAGGGTGTTAATTTAACCATAAGGACTTTGAATAGCTTTAACACACTGTTGGGAAAATCATCTAGTGAAATAGACCGCTTAGGCCGTTTTCCAGGCGGCAGGTCTTTAAAATGTCTGAGGTAAAAAGGTAGAAAATTTCTAAAACAAGGCCAATTCTTAAGGTCTAGTACATGTTGAGGCGAGGGGAATTTAACAAATGGGGACACTATGTGTAAGTTTGCAATGTATCCTATTTTCTTTAAATAAGGGTGTAGGATTAAAGATGTCCTTACACATATCAGATATGATTTGGTGACAGTTTATCAGTTTCAGGCACACCCTTGATGATTATAGTACATCTTTGATAATTTGTAATAATATCTTTAGAAGCATTAATAATCTCTTCTTGAAAAAATTTTAACGCACAATTAGCTATTGCATTGGCGGGACAGATCTTTGAGATGAGTTTTTAAATCTATTATTTCCTCGTAAATATTCCTTATATCGATTGTAGATGCTTCAATTTTCTGTGCAAGGGCATCAAATTGCTTAGACTCTTTAGTATTATTAGAATTCAGGTAATCTTTTGGGAATGTATAAATGTTGTCAACTTTATTGTCTAGCAAAGAGGTTTCTTTATTAAGTTTGCAGTTTTTATGCGGGTAATCCCTACAGATAGTCTTCTTCTGAATAGACATAAAAAACATAACTAGTTACAGAAAAACCCGTGCAACATTCATGGGACCATAATTCACATGAGGAACACATCATCCCAATTTTCACGGTCTTACTACACCCATGCCGTCCACAATGATTTGAGAAAGACACCATTTTTGTACAGACAACAACAAAAAACTTTTTAATAATAAAAACAATAATTGTTTTCTAAATGCCAACAATAAAACAACCAAAATAATTAAAAATATGCAATCTGATTAAAAGAGAGCAAATAAAATCATAATTATCATCTCACAACTAATGCAGATTAATTTTTATTGCAATTATTAAAATATCACACTAATATAAAACTATCACAAACAAAAAATTAATCTAAACTTTACAAAAATTTTGTAAATATTTTAGCTATAACAAAATGAATAGAAGAACATGCTCACAGCCACCGTAACGTAACGCAGTATTCAAAAACGATAAAATTTAAATGTATTATTATATATTACTGATTAATACATTTTTAAGCTACATATTGTTTTTATTTATAATTAATTTTAAATTAAAGTTTAATTTTTATATAAAAAAAGATTTTTAACAGGTTATTCCTGTCATTCGTGTAAAATAAGCCATTTCAAGGTTATTCAAATTTTACTTTTTTTAACTAATAAAAATAATATTATAATAAAAAAAAATTTGCAAATAAATGTGGTTATGAAATTAGGACAGCAAATAGAAAACAAGGTTATTATTAATCTACTAACTTTTTGAATCTGTGCTGTTCGAAAGTTTTAGCTTACAGGTTACAGGTTGATACACGAGTTGGGTAGGTACAAAGCTTTTTTTGATTCTCGGTTTTATTTATTGATAATATCAATAAAATTTAGGGAGAAATATAAGATGGATAGTGAGGTAAAAAGGGATTAGTCACAGAAAAAATATTTGGAATTAAGACAAAATCTAGGTAGATGATGGAAATAAACAATTATAGAAAACGAGCAAAAATTAGAAACATGCAAAAATAATAATAAAACAAGTTACGTAATACAATGTAAAAACATTGCAATAATTTTCAAAAAAAAGAAAAGAGGAAAAAATTAATAACGCTCCAATAGACGTGTAGCGTGACACGCACCACACCTTGTACTCATTTTTTAACATTTTTTGTGTTGTTTTTGGTTCTTTTACTATGTTAATGTTATTAGTGTATTTTTGTAATTTGTTTTTGTGTATCATTTTGTGTTTTTTGTGTTTTTTGTGTTTTTTTATGTGCATCGTGTTTAAACACTAATTTTTAATTGTTTTTAAAAGATTATCACTGGTCTTTTCCCAGTGATAGATTTTGTTTAATTGTTTTTGTTTAAGTTTTATATTTAAAAATAGTGTATTATAACCAGTTTATTTGTGGTTTTTAACGTTGCAAGAAGTCTGTAAAGACTGACTTTTTTTGTGCCATTTGAAAATATTGGTTTTACAAAACATGTTCTGGACCGTTTTCGGTACATTACTCAAAACTTGCAAATAGTCCTTGATACTACAATTATATGGATTATAGATGTGAAATCGATTTGCAGACATTGCCTTCCAGCACCGCTTAGCAGTTTGATAAGTTTGACGAAATTTTACATTTAGTTAATAAAGGGAAATCTCTATCCTCTAGAGTCAATGAGCTTGACTCTAAGATAGATAAGGTTACAAACCTTTTATCTAGCCTGGTAGACAGGTTTTCCGAATCTTTTTACAAAAGCAAGTAAATCGCTTCCTCTGTATTTAATCTCTTTAACTCGTTAACACAAATTAACTCTTTTTAAGCCCAAATGTCTAGCTTTCATTCATCCAAAACCATCCTCAAATTATTTCAAGAAGAGATCCTTGAGGAATCTAGAAACTATGCTGATTACATAAAACGCAACAGTAATCTTATTGTTAGAAGGGTCAGTATTGATATAACTAACTACAATGAATTCGTCTCAGATATCATAATCAGCTGTCATTCTGAAGCCAAAGCTTTTATGTAAACGGCCCTACTAGTACCTTCACATCCTTGTTTTCTGTTCATCCTCTACAAACAGAGAGACTGTACCCTAGAATTAGACCAACGTCAGGTCTCAGTATAAAAAGATAAAAAATCATTAATGACTCACCTCTCTTGGAACGTTTAACCAGAAAGTCTAAGCTACCTATTTCTCTTTATCATGCATTATACATAGTTACACTCATTTCAAAAATTAACGCAAAAAATTACAAAGGTATTAAATCTAAATTAATTTGTTATGTCCAATTGTTTTTTCGTAAAAAAAAATATCGGGAATTAAAAATAATGTCTAGTGCTTAATAGATCCTTTATATATACTTAGAAATAATTATTTAAGAAGGCTGAGTCGGTCAAAATAGCATATTTTAAAAGCTACTTCTATATTAACGTAAATAATAAGTTTAAATTACACAATTTTTATAATAATTAAATTATTATTATATTGCATGCTTAATTTCATTAAAAATAAACAATAACTAATTCTTAAAATTGATGTTAAACGTACATTTAAATCTGCTCTGGTTGTGATGTCATAATAATTACCATAATAAATATTTAATTATTCTAATCTATATAAAGAATTAAGAAATAAAGGATTTTCACCCAAAAGATTAGCAGATTTATATAGAGTTAACCTTTCAACAATTTATCAGATTATCAACAGTCAAAAACCACAAAATTATGATAATGTTGGAAGAAAACGTATAACAACAAGTACGGATGACCAAAAAATTATTATAGAGTTAAAAAATTATAATAAACCTATTTCAGAAACCAAAAGAAATAGTTTAAACAATTTTACTTATTCTACAATAAGAAACAGAGCAATTGAATCCGGTTTAACTCTACAATCACCAAAGATCAAGCCATTTATTACCAAAAAACAAAAGGATGACAGATTAGCCTTTTGTAAACTATAGAGTGAACAACACTTATGTTATTGGCGTTCCGTATATTTTACTGATAAAACAATGATTCGGGATGAACCATTTGGCTTTAAAAACAAAGTGTTGTGTGAGTCGAGTTTTCAAAAAAATTAACTCTCGGTTGTTATAAAGAAAGCCCACCCTCGACAAGTAATGTGTTGGTTTGGTATTAAATATAATCAACCTATCAAATGGAGAATTATATCTGGTACCTTAAATAATGAAAAATTTGTTTCAGTTATAAAGGATGTTTTTCATTATGAAATGCAGCACACCTACACGAGGGTTACTACTCTTTTTCAAGACAGTGCTTCATGTCATACGTCCAAAAAAGTAACATCATATTTATCTAAGTTCACTATATTTGCTTTATATTTACATCTAGACAGTAGAGGGGCTAAAATTTAAAAAAGCTTTCTTTCATTCAATTACCATCTAACAGCCCGGATATCAATGTTATTAAAAAAATTTTCAGTATGCTAAAACGCAACATCAATAAGCATACTGAAATTGAGAATTTATGTAAACGTATTCGGTTTGTTGTTCAATATGAGATGAAACAAGAATATATCAACACTCTTATCGACAGCATTCCTAAACGCCTGGATCAGGTTATTCAAAAAAAAGGCGATCACATAGATCATTAAATTTTTTAAACTTTTTAATGACTTTGATAATTTGGTAACTGAAAAAATTGCCTGTAATCCGTATTTTTGTTAATAATTGACTTTATAAATCATGTTAATCATTTTACTCCATTTTCGATTTGCACCAGTTGGTATTTTATACAATTTTTTTTACTTACAATATATATGTATATATAATTATAGTTTTTTTAAATTATTATATGGTATTGTATATTTTATAATTGAAGTGACGTTTCTCTTGTACGCTATGTAGTTGGTAAAAAGGTTTTAGTTTAATAATAACTTTTTTGCAGTAATTGTTGTGAGGGTTGTAAGCTCACTCTCCTCAGACCGGATATTAATATCGATAGTTAGGATTTTTATCCCGGAGTTTACCACATCCCCCAACACTCTACAGGATTTGTCAACTCTTTCTACTATTGCCACTATCAATCCCTTGTCACTGCAAGTTTATTTCGCAAACAACTTTTATCCTATTCCTCCCTATATCTCGGCTCCCTGAGGATGTGCTCGACTCTGAACTCTACATAAAGGGATATAATATAGCCCGGCATGACCTGCTAAAGGCAAACTTCCTAGGCCCATTTGTAGATTAATCCAAAACCGGGATAAGTCCTTTTATTTGTGGAAAGCTACTAAGCTATTATGCTTCCATTACAACTATTTAGCAGTTTGTAACAAGTTTACTAGGCTTATCAGAGTATATAAAAGGAATCTACTTTATAAACTTTTAAATCAAGCGAAGTTTAACAAAAATTTACTATTTACGTTTATCAGTAATAAACGGAAAGCTAACCTTGTTCTCTACCACCTCAAAAATTAACAAGATAACAAAATCTTAGAACCTGCTGCGACGTGTTTCGTAAATATTTCAACTCAGTCTTCCAGCCTTCCTCCTACACCCAGTTTTATTCCTATACCGGTGGTTATTCTATCTAACCTTTTGCATTAAATATTCTAAAATACATTTAAAGTTTTAGGTCTATGTCTCGCAGAGCTAAAGGCATTTATCCTGGAATTTTAAAAGGATGTGCAGATATCATTGCTCTCCCCCACTTAACCCATATTTTTAATTTATCAGTTGTATCTAAACAAATGCCCTTTATATAAAAGGTCACCTTTATAAAACCCATCCAAAATTTATAAAGACTATCAGCCAATCAGTATCCGTTTTATTCTTAGCAAAATCATGAAAGGATTATTAGATCCCACTTACTAGACCACTTAATTAAGTTTAACATCCTTAATTCTGTCCAGCACGGGTTTATGCCTAAGAAGTTTTGCCTTACCAACTTAATGGTTTATTTAAATAGCATCACAGAAATTTTTGACAATTATAAGTCTGTCGATGTCATATATTTCGACTTTGCTAAAGCATTCGATAAAGTCTCTCAAAGATTCATTAATATTTGGATCGTTAATGCTTAATCTATTCTAACCTTTAAAACTTCTTGTAATATTTATGTTTTTTTAATTTATTTTTATGAGTTTTCCTTGCAACCATCCCGGGGTGGTCTAGCGATACAGCGCTCGAATTCGGACCTTGGTGGGCATGGTTTGAATCCCATCACCGGCACTAAAATGCGGGCCCACGTTTGGCTTCGTTGAAATGTCTACTGCTGAAAGATGTTTTTCATAAAATATTCAAAGTAATAAACAAAATTTTAAAAAATAAAAAAGAATATTTTTTTCATTTTTCATCTTTGCTTAATTTTCCTTTTTCTTCAGTTCAATAATGTTGATACATTTGAACCGAATATCGAAAAGATTTTGTCCCCTACTCGATTTGTAACTTGTATTATTATTTTTTATGTTAACAGTAAGGTTATTAATATTACTAAAATTGTTACTATTATTATTGCTACTTCTATTATTACTATTATTATTATTATTATTATTATAAAAAATGTAAAATTTTAAAATAATTAAATATTTTAATTAAATAAATTTTTAAATTAAAATAAATAATTATTTTTTAGACATTAAAATATAAAAAAATAGATTTTACAAACTTTTAGCACATGTTTTGAAATAATGCGTTGTTGATATCTTTTGTTTAAGCAAATATGTAATTAATTTAAATATTACTAATTTCTAATTTAGATATTCTTTTTAGCTTGTAAATTTATTTAAATGTTTGTATGTAATTATTTTTGTTGCATTTGTAATTTTTTCTTCATGCTATTTCATGGATTAGGAAGTATAGGACATTGTATGGTGATTGAATCCAATAATCGTTAATTAGGAATACTTCGTTTTTAGTCATTTGCTCATATATAGTATAATAAGTAAAAAAAAATAAGACTAGCGTTTATTCAGTCACATAACATTAATTCAATATAACTAGACAAACTATGGCATTTAAAAGAACAAATGAGTACAACTCTCAAATTAAACAATGTAATGATCGTTTATTTGAAGGAATAATCGATTATTATAATTAATGATACTTAATTATAATAATAAAATATTACAAGCTGAATAGTAAAGTTGTTGCTAATTATTTTTGTACATCAAACTTGTTACAATGGGGTTGATTGTAAATTTTGTATGTTGGAAGTTAAAAAATTTAAAGTGTTCAATTATAATATTTTCTATGTTTCAGTTGCATTTTAAAAGAGTATGTTTTATAAAATAGGTGCATTTTTTAAATATTTCCCGTAAGACATTCAAAGTAGTAAACGTAAATAAAAAATATTAGAGTTGTAAGGTAATATTGAATTGGCGAGCTAAATTTAAGATACGGAATAGTCTGGAGCCAGAGTATTGGATGTAGATTGGATTACTCTGAGTGAGATTAATTAAGCACATTTGTATTGGCTAAATATTTAGTGGAAGGTTTTACAAAGCAATTATTTTTGTTACATATTATTTTAATTTATAAGCCTAGCACAAATGGATTCAGTTAGTAGTACTTTACTGGAGTCGGATTTGACATCAACGAATTCTTATCCACGTCAGAAATTAAATAATGACGTTTATTTGAATATGAATACAGCAACTCCAACAAGATACAGGAATATGCGAGATGTTGATATCAATTCATGGGACGATGAAGCAACAATGCGTTTGCGTTACACATTTCAACCGTCAGGTGATTTGTTCGACTGTTTGGGACGGTTTCGTCGTCCTCTTGGATTTCGAAAACTGCCAACTTCAAGCAGCGTTTCCAAGACAACTGTGAGAAATTTGAGCAAAACGTTTGGAGTTATTTGGTTTGTGCGTGATCCTTGTGGAATTGCTTGTGTATTCATAACTTGGCTCCTCGTTATGTATGCCGAATTTGTGATCGATTTTATTATACTGGCACAATCTTCTTCCTTGGTTTTTTGCTGGACGACTGGAATTACTTATCATATTTTTATTTTTTTGGCAATTTATTCTCATTACAAAGCTGTGACTGTGGATCCGGTGAGTGAATTTGTTCTTAAAACATTGTATGGATTGATTTTTATGAATTTTTTATCATGTCATTGTACAACAATTTGTAACCAATATTTTGGAATTAATAGGGTAGCATTCCTCTTGGCACAGCAACTCAGGCAATGGCTAAATATATACAAGAAGTATGTCACGATACATATATTGTTCGGTGTACGAAATGTTTGTGTATTAAACCGTCCCGTGTTCATCATTGTCGGTATGTAGGATTTGTTAATAAACTTTTGAACTATTTTTTAAATGTATTTTTGAGCTTAACGTTAGTTTAGATTTCGTATAGTTTCTTATAATGTATGCTTTTTAATTGTTATTATTTTAAACATATAATTAGTAAAATCATAATTTTGTTGCACTAACTGACGAAGATTAGATGTATTAAATTACTACATCATCTTACCGCTAAGATTATTGATATGGTTTTAGATTAGAGTTTTTAAACATAATATTTTCAATGAAGTATTTGTAAACAGACTGTAGTTAGACATTAGAGCTTTATTTAAAAAATCGAATATATTTATATACATTCATTTTTACGAAAAAAACAATCGAACATAACAAATTAATTTAGATTTGATACTCTTATAAATTTTTGCAGTATTTGTTGTAATAGTTGTATATATATACACTAATATTTTGTTTGTGACTGAACAGAATATACAAAATACATTCATCTTACAGTTTGAGTCTTTCATTATTTTTATTTTAAATTAAATAGTCCATGAAAAGGAATTCAATTATATTAATGGAGGTTGTACCATTAATAGTTTTATTTGGTGACGGGACTACTTCTTTATTAATTTCAAGATAGCCTAGTATTTCAAATAGTCCCCTTTTCAGTGACGAAAATTGAAAATGTTGCCCCATTCTCTTCAGAGCAAAAGGGGGTTGTAACAATCAAAATAACATACTGTCTGCTTGTTCTGTAACCATTGACGTTTCAAAATAGTTATTTACTCATTTTTAAATTGTCAGTTAACTTTAAATATTTTATAAACGCTATCATTAATTAAAGTAGGTGCATTGTAGCTTGGTACACGTGATATGGTTTTAAAGCAAAAATACCTATTGATTTTTTAAAATTAAATGTATTGATTAGTTCATCACATACTTTATAGGTAGGTAACACATAGATACTAGTATAGACATATTCAGATAAAGTCAATAGTAGTTTAGTTTAATAGTTCCAGTGTGCTTTCACGGTCCGGTGTCAAAATTAATGCAGTGTCATTCATTGTGGTTGGTGACAGTCACCTTTTTATTATTTCTATTTGTATGGCATATTAAACGATCGATTTCAATGAGTTGATAAGAGTAACGAAGTTTTTTTGCTAGTAGACGGTATGCTTGGGGCGCCGCCACTGACACATTTTAAATATCCTGTGTGTATGATACCATCTATCCGCCCTAGCGGAAACCCAGTTATACCGTCGTGCACTCAGTCTCTGCTGTTATTAATCAAGATGCCTAGTCCAAGATGTATTACATGGAGGAAGAATAGTAAGGTATATAATCATAATTGGAAATTGGAACTTTATATGCATTGCCCAAATCCTCAGGATCGATGATGCTCTAGTATTATTGATTAGCCTTATTAACATTCAGTAATTATATTAAGCTTATCTACGTTTTAATACAACATTCTTCAAACATTATTTTACCAGTATTAATAAAAAAATAAAATAAAATAAACATTTTGCATTAATATTATTATAAAATTTGAATTTAGACGTTTTGAAAAAGTTAAATAATATATATTACTTGCTTATATATATATATATATATATATATATATATATATATATAACTATTAAAATGTAGTTATTAAACTAAAACATCTGTAACTCAAAAAAGAACTTAGTTTCATCATGCTACGTTTCCACGACACCTAAATTAAATACTTTTTCATACTTTTATATTTTTTAACTGTCCCAATAAATAAAATACTCTTATATAACTTTTTTATATAAAAAATCAACTGGTGCCAAATCGAAAATGGAGTAAAATTATTAACATGAAATGTAAGGTCAAATATTAATAAAAGTGCGGATCACATGAAATTTTTTCAGTTACCAAATAATTAACTGCATTATAAAGTACAAAATATTCAACAATCAATGTGATCGTTTTTTTAAACTACTTGGTCCAGGCTATCGATGATAGTGTAAGTATATTTTTATTAATAAGTGGTTTAACTATTGGTGATTCACACGTCGAACCAAATTCCTTTACACGGCTTGTCATCGTTGAATAAATAAATTTTTGTAAATTGTTTTTTACAATTTTAGAAATAGGTTTGTTGTTAATTTTTCTTTAATTCCATAACAAATTTTCGATCGTCGATCTCTGTTGTCATTCTTTTTCTTCCAGCATTAACATAGTCCAGTGGTCTTTATATATTCAAAACACAATACATTGTAAAACTTACTCTATAATTCTGCTAGTTGTTTAGGCTAAAATGTAATTTTTTTACATGGCATCCATTGTAATTAATAAATAATTTTTCAAACACATTTTCAAGTAGTTAAATTTTAGATTTAATTAGTAATATGACGTCACATTTAGATCAAAGTTGAACGTATAAATTTTATGTATTAAATATTGTTTATTTTTAATGTAATTAAGCACACGAATTAATAATCGACCGATTATTATAAAAATTATGTACATTCAACTCATTATCCACGTTTATATGAGCGTTGTTTTTAAAATATGCTTTTTTGGCCGATTTAGCATTTTCAAATAAATATTTCTTAGTAAATATAAAGCATCTATTAAATGTTTTACATTATTTTAAATTCTCCATATTTATTTTTACAAAAAAAATCATTGGAGATAACAAATTAATTTAGACTATTTTTTTGCATTTGTTGCACTAATTTTTTCACGGAGTATATATATATATATATATTAGAAGCCATATAGTTTTAATACTTTAAATAATATTCATTGCTTTCCATAATACCTCTAAGCGTTTAAATAGGGCTCTTTCACTTTCTTGACTTAGAGTTGTGGAATTTGTTTTTTTATTTCATAATCTATTTTCTTAATAAAGAGTCATTTGCATTACGTTTTAAAATATAAAAATGTACAATTATGTTAAGATTTGTATTGTCTGGAGGCAATTGGACAAATGTGACCTTTTTACTAGTGAAGAGTTTCGTGTTTTATCTAAATAAAAAATGTGTTTATATCAAAATTATTATTAAAACTATGCTATCCATTTAAATCGGAGTATTGTTTTTAATAAATGTTACATGTTCTAAATTATGACATTGTAATTTCAGAATAAATAATATAGTAAAACTTTTGCTAATTTCAGTATTACTCAAACGATTACTAATTGTTCTATTTATTAAAATATTTTTTTGGCATTTAGTTTTACAACATTCTTTAAGAAAACATGGGTTTAATTTTTTTTATAAAAAATATAAATCTTAATAACATTCATTTTAATCAATTTTTTAATACTTTTAATGTTTTACGGAAAACATTTTTCAGCAGTGGATATTTTAGCGAATATGAACGAGGGCCTGCATTGGGTGCCGATGGTGGCATTGAACTTACGCCCACTCATGTTTGAGTCGACTGCTGTACCACTAGACCACCCTGATATTAATAAATTATTATTATTATTATTATTATATTAATAATATTAAATTACACAGATTAATACACACTTGAAAATATACCTTAATTTCCAGAACGTGTTAGACAATTTTTATACATGACAAAAGTGTTTACCTTTGTAAACGCTGTTACCAACTTCAAATTAACTGATCTTTTTATTAATTGTGCAAATGACATATTTTGAAATATTTTTTTAGTTCTTAGTACGACAATCATCAAAATTTTATTTTTGTACTAATAAAAGTATGATTTTCATTTTACCAGTTCAGAGTCTACATAAAGTCAATTATTGTAAACTTATTGTGCTCTAAAAATGCATACTTATTTTAAGTGTTTGTTTTAAAACGTACAATTTTTGTAAAAAGATTTAATTTTTTTTCATTTTTTATTTGTTTTGTCATTTTTAACAATTAGAACTACAGTTGAACAATTTGATTCGATACCTGTAAAAACAACATATATATATATATATATATATATATATATATATATATATATATATATATATATATATATATATATATATATATATATATATATATATATATATATATATATATATATTTAAAATACATTATTTTGTATTTTTAAGAATAAAATAATTTGACATTTTATAAGGCTTATTCTGTAATTAAAAAAAATATTTACTGTAATAAGAAATAATGGCTGACTGCAATATTCAAACTGAAAAGTTGAAATTTTTACATATTTATAAAAAAATATTATTGTTTACTTTTAACTATAAAAAATTTTGTTTTTCGTTGATAAGTGCTTATATGTAGACAAATAGTTTTGCACGATGCATTTAGTTGGTCAACAAATACTTCATTTAAAAAACAATTTTAAAATAAATCTTTATCAGAATAATGATCGAAAAACATTAAGTAACTTAAACGCAAGGTACATATAGCTAGTCTGAATTTTTTATACATTGTTATTCACTTTTTACTATCAATTAATGAAGGCTTGTGTTTATGATTTGGACTGCCAATCAATGCATAATATGGTGGATTTTTTTTATATAAGAAGGGTATAATAGTATAATTGATACGTTTATAGATTATTATTATTATTAAGCTTTAATACCTCACTAAAGATTCATATTTAAAGCGGCTAACTAGTTATAAAAAACAGTAAATGTTGCTTGAATTATTAACCTTCTAATGTTTGTATCTATTCCTTTATATATTAATATATTTTAGTGAATAAAATTATTTTTTTAAAGTTTTAATGAATAGTAGTATTTTTATTGCTAGAATGAATGCTATAATATGAAACTGTTTTTTGTCGAATGCTACTTGGTATGTGATGCTAAAGCATTATCCAAGGTATGTATTAGTAAGTGTTAGATATGCCTAAGATAAGCAGGAAGCGTTGAATGCTGTAAAGTATTGCGGTGCGTCTATTTTTCATGTCAACCATTAAATATTGTATATAATTATTTTGTGCTAGAACGAAACAATTAACAGAAACATGACATTATATGTATGTATGTATATATATATATATATATATATATATATATATGATGAAGCAACATGAAGAAATATAGAGAAGCAATATGTAAATATATGACAAATTGAAGATACATCACGGAAAGAGGAACAAAAAAACAATTAATTATTACACAAGTGTAAATGAATTAGTCGAAACTGTTGTGTCGTTAGCATTAATTCACTTGTGAACAACCATCGGAGGACCTAACACACTTTAAATCGTAGTTTCGCTTAAATAAAATATAACGTTTGGAATATAATAGATTGTCTATTTTAGTGATTTATTCATTTGTCATTAATGAGGTTTTTAATATAATCAGACAATCAATACCGTATACACTACCCATGTATTGCTTTTTGTTTAAATACAATGTTTTTGCTTGAATTGTTTAGAATAGAATACGACTTCTTTGTATTAAACTGTGGGTATTTTGGCAGCAAATGTTTCATATAAATCTATTTTGGTAGACACGGGTGTTGACACTTTTAAATATGTGACGGTTACGATTTACAATTATTGATATTGCGATTTTTTATTGTTATGAATTTATTAGAAGGTTTTTATTTGGTTTTGTGTTACGTACTGAATTTTAACTGGACATTTGCTGAAGCCAAACGTTGATATGAGTTTAGTGTCGGTCGTGGGGACTCGAACTCATGTTCACCTAGATACGAGTCTAGTGCTTTAGTTAGTTGCACGAAACGTTGTCGTGTTACTTATGTGACGAAAAGTATGAAAACTTTGTGTATATATTGGAATTAATGACCGATGGGATTTTTTGCAAGCCGATCACAAAATATTACGGTTGCACAACGTTCAAGAAACTTCATTTACCCCCCCCCTAAGTTTAATTGGAAACTGGGATGTTAATGCTCCTGGGGATTTGAGTAATGCTTATAAAGTCTCAATTTCCAATAATAATGATATTCCTGACTGTTCCTCCTCCGTATGGTGTATCTTGGACTGGGTGCCAACAGGCAGTTAAAACGTCCAATCATGTGGCATATATAACACTTCGAGAATCGCAACACATTTTGAAAAATAATTTCCATTATACGATTTCTCTATAATAAATTTTAAAAGTTGGTTTTGCATAAAGAAATAAGTTTATAATGCCTTTTTGTTACAGCATTTGTCAGAGATGTGTTTATAAAATGGATCATCACTGTCCATGGGTAAACAATTGTGTGGGTGAAAGAAATCAGAAGTATTTTATACTTTTTACTGTAAGTTCCAAGTTAAATCAATCAATCCTAATTGTATTTTATTAATGTTACAGTATCCCCGTACTTACAATTTATTTTACTTTTTATTACTTGAATAATTCACGGAAAACTTTTTTCACCAAGTGAGTATTTAGCGAAACCAAAAGATGACCCACATTTAATGCCGGCGGTGAGACTCAAACCAAGGCTCTGCTAACTCTACTATCCAGATTAATAATAAAATTGATTGATGAATTGTTGGATTTGATTTACTTCTAAGAATGTTGTTTGTTTGGATTTCTATCTAGTTGAAAACAATTTACAATTTTTATATGTAAAAATTACGACAGAAACAGGTGGCCAATATGGAAAATAATAGCGTGAAATTACAAATCGAATGTCGGAGTCAAGCCGATGGAAAATTCAATATTACACCAAAGGTACAGAAACTTTGAAAGGAAAAAAGTGAATTGCTGGATAGCAAATGCAAAGCAGTCAAATTTAAGACTGTATAGACAACAATCAGGAGCTACAAAATGTACCAATATTCTGATCAAAAGAAAAAATGTTTAAAAAAAATTCTAAACAGATGATGAAAAATGATGCATCTAGACTGAGTAATTTAAATAGGCATTTAATTAGCCTACCGTAAACATCCTTATTGATTTTGATACAGATATGGTGGAAACATTGAAAATATCTATTGATATTTCTGTAATTGCGGCGACCCATACAATTCGAGTATTTAGAAGCAATATAGCAGACAGACCCGATGAAGTAGGCACGGAGATGCACAAACATAGAGGTTTGTTGACTATTACATTGCATGGGATGCTAATAATCCTGAGGATTTGAGTAATAATTATAAAATCTCAATTTCCAATGATGATATTCCTGACTGTTTGTCCTCCAGGTGGTGCATCCTGGACTAGGTGCCCCTAGGCATCTAGACTAATAACAACAGGGTCCGAGTGCACAGCGGTATAACTGGGCTTTCATTACGGCGGGTGAGTGTGAACATACACCCAGGATACTTAAAAGGTATCTTAAGGTATACGTAGCCATATGTAGCCGTTGTGCTAAGGGAAACAACCCTGACAATCATGCGGCCTCGTCAATCTTTGCAAACAGTAGCGAGGTCACAAGGATGCCGAACACCAACCAAAAAGCTGTTATTCTTCCGTTTGTCACACTTAATAAGCCATCGAAGTCGATCATTTATATGCCGTATAAATATGGGAAATAATGAAGAGGTGACCACGTCACAAACCAAAATAAATATTACATTGCATGTTACAAATTGTTCAAAGATCAAAGATGTATTTTGTTCATGTATTTACTGTGAATCGATTTTATTATGACATGGTCCTTGGATAATTTGGTTTGTGGCATTAAGTAAAACCATGGCAAATTAACTGATTTGAACTTTGGAGAAATTGGACTCCCTAGTGAGATGGCCAGAATGGTGAAACATATGACGGTACGTTTGTGTGGCATACATTCTCGAAACATTCACTACTAAAACTGACCCGACTATATATGTCTATGTAAAAAGCAATGTTACATAAACCTAACTTTTCCTTAATACAACTGTTAAAATTTCAACCCTATTGGTTGGATAATTTAATTCCAAAAATGTTTGCATGATAAATTAAAGTTGTGTATATTTTTTCTTTTATTTCAGTTTTATATTTGCCTTAGTTCGTTTTTGGCCATATACATGTCCGTTTATTTTCTAATCCAATGTGTTAGCTCGGATTGGGAAGGTAACATATACATATATACCTTTTTACTCTAAATTGGTATCATTTTTAGACTTTTATTGTTTGAATGTTTGACAGAAATGTTTCAACATAAATATATTTTTATCACATCCATTTCATTTTGTTTGATGACGTGGTCACTCTTCATTATTTTCCACATTTATACGACATAGCAAACGCTCGAATTCGATAGTTTGATAAGCGTAACAAACGCATAACAACAAAGTTTCTTGGTTGGTAGACGGCATCCTTGTGACGTCGCCAGTTCGCAAAGATTGACCAGGCCGTCTGATATTTTGCCAGGGTTATCTTCCTTAGTCCATATGACGTTTAAGTATCCTGGGTGTATGCTTGCACCCATCCGCTAAAACGGGAACCCAGTTATACTACTGTGCACTCGGTCCCTGCTGTTATTAGTCAAGATACCCATGGGCGCCTAGTTATTGGAAATCGAGACTTTATAAACAAATCCTCAGAATTATTAGCATCCTACAGAATAAAACCATTTCTGCTAGGTTAACTAACAGTCTCTAACAGAAATGAAATTTTTCTTTTTGTAGCAATTTATCTATTTTACTAGAACATTAATTAAAAAAATCAAAGAGGTGAGTAATTCAACATACATTGAAAACAATTTTTCAGTCGTTTTATAGCAGACACGTACATCGTAAATGATTTCAACCTTTATGCACACTAATTCATCTGAATAGCACTTTGTTTAAGCCTGAAAACCTCACGTCCGATTAGTAAGTGTATGTTTTGGTATCACATGATTTCCAAATGTGAAACGTACATACGATATCTATTTAAAAAACGCCATAATGAAACACCCAATTAATCAAACAGAACACTGACCCTACTGTATTTACACACTTTCCATTTCAGTATGTCGGATATCAAACGCAATAAAATTTGTGTTTGGTGAAATGGACTCCTTTTATTCGACTGTTCTCACGTTGATGCTTGTTGGCGAATCATTCGTTTTCGGTGTATTCACAATGGTCATGTGCATCAGTCAGTTGTGTGCTATTTCACACGATGAAACTGTAAGTTTAATTGTCTCGTAGAAGTTGTTTTTTGATCTATAAGTTTTGCGTCCAAACGGTCCTTTACACCTGTCACATTTTTTAAACTTGAACGTATGTATTAGGAAGGCCGAGTGCTGGTCAATAGTGATGTGAGTTTGGATGAATATTAATACATTTAAAGAATGACAATAGACATGTACCGAGATAATACAAGTGCCAGAGGTGCTATGGTCATATTCCACCCTTGTTTGCCTACACGATGATGTCCACTTACTGTAATGAACGTTTACCTTCGGATAATCGAGTAATAAACCTAAAAACATACAATTGTTTTTTGTAGCTGGTGACAAGATAACCTCTTCATTATCTCTATATTTGTATAACAGGTCAAATAGTCAACTTCAATAGTTGCACAAGTTCAACAAACACGGAAGTATAACAAAGTTTTGTAATACTTCGCCTAACGACTACATATGATGTATTTAACGATATCCTGGATTTGCTTGCACCAATTTCCCCGTGCTGTGAACGTGGTACTTATTCCCTGCTGGGTTCGAGTCTAGGGTGTATTACGTTGAGACTTAACACAACATGAGTCCAATTCTCAGAATTATTATGTATTAACACCCGTATTTCTATACAGGGCATTGAAAATATAAAGAAAGAACAGCCAACTTGGAAACAAGTCGATACAAAAACCAACTTCGAAATGGTCTTTGGATCGAAATTATCTTGGCGCTGGCTCAGTCCCTTTGGCGAACCTCTACTGACTACCCAATTCATTCCCGGTATACCAGATGAACTCCCAGACAAATTGCCGACATGGTGTGCGATATCCCAAATGGAAAATGTGCACATAACCGAACTCGAAAATGGATACATTGAAGTTTGATATGTGGAATGACATGCATTAGTATTATTATTAATAGTATAATGTAAATAATGCTAACATTTTTTCATTACTTAAATGCTTTTAATTTTATCGTGGTTTCATGTACAAGAAAAAATAAGTACATATATTTCTGTAATTTATTTCATTGATAATATTAATAACATACTAATATTTTATGAAAATAAAACTAAATCATTTAAAGCGTTGAATTCTTTTATCGTTCTGAATAAGAATATTACACTACACAAACTGTGACAGTTTATGTTGCGCTATATTCCGATTTAAAACCAAGTAAATTGAATTATTGAATAGAAAATAACATTGGAAAATCAAAGGTATGAATGTGAATAAACTTTGAGCCCAGAAAGTATATGTACAGCTACGTATGGTTTCAATTCCATGTATATTATAATTGGAAGGATGAATAATAAGCAAAGCATACTATTATTATTATTGTTATTATTGAGGACGCTGGGTGGGGGATCATGTAGGAGATTGGTACGTAGAAAGTATACTTGATGGTGTTTCTATGACTGATTAAGAGCAACATGCACAATTGAAGAAAAAGGAGTCTATACACACACACACACACGTTTGAACTTTCATCATCGTGCCAAAGTGGTAATGAGTTCTGTACACATTTCAAAAAATTCCATATTCTGATGTCGCTTGGTCCGTCGATTCGTCAACACGTCTTGGAATGATGAGGGAGCGGCGAACTCGTCCTGGTCCAAAACAGTTTCGTCTGGAATGGAAATGGGCAACGGACTCACCGAACGACTGCTACCATTCCCGCTGAGAGATGATGCGGCACCAGGAAGCAATGGGTCTGAATAATTGAATAACATGCCGGTGCATTATTACTAATAGGTGTTAATTGGCAAATATGGAAAAAGGGGCTTTTGATATTTGTAAACACAATAATCTGCTGCCTCCTAATTTCATATCTAATTTACCCTATGTTTGTTACTTACAAAAATCTATCACGTTAAATTAATATTCCATTTTTGGTAGAACCAACCGCATCATGAAGTGGTTAGTTTAAGAGTGTGAATTTGATTGGAACATTACTTCCTGTCCAAACTTGGACAAATTAGTAGTATTGCAGTCTTATTAATCACGATTTCATCTTATAATATAATAAAAGCTGAAATTTAAAAAATATTGTTTTGGTGCAAGATCATAATTACAAAAATGTACATTGAGCGGTACTTTCCCGTACAATAATACAGGTAATGAATTACGTAGGATTTTAAGTGAAAATATTAATTTGTTTCTTAAATTAGGTTAAAAATTTGTACTTGAAAACAGAAACAAAACATGAGTTTAGTAATGATGAATTAAGAGTAATATTCTTTTTATAAGTTTAATTTTTTTGTTAAAAATGCAACAATTAAAATCAAATATAAATAACAAGAATTTCTTTATTTGCTGTGTGAGGAACAGAGAGTAAAAATTATGCTTAATCGTTTTAATCATTAAAATGTTAGCCGCTTTATTATTATAAAAATAAAACACTGCGGTTTTACGCAATTGACCATAAACAAATGTTCAATTTTTGGCATTTTCTTATGTAACGTGTCGATTCAAAAAGGATTAATCTTTTAGGGTGACGTGTATAGTCAACTTTGAGCGGTTAAAAAGTTCATAAGTAAAAAATATTGTATTGGTTTTGTACAAGGTATAAAATAACTAATATATAACAAATTGAAGCAATTGAATTTTTATTTCTAAAGCTAAAATGCCAGTCAAAATTTAGAAAAATAATGTTAAATGTTATTGTATTCGTACAAAATTAATTTAAATACATTTTGTCTATATAAAAAAAGTTCAATTTAAACATGACAAGAATAGTAATATTTTCGAAAATTATCATTTAATAGTTCTAATAATAGTGCTACTTATTTCGTTTGATCTATCCATGAGGATTTCTAAATTTAAAATTTGGATTATATAAAACTAAGTACAACTACTACAGTTGAGTAGAATTGAAATATGAAAAAAATTATTTCAATAAAGTTTTCAACTCATATAAGTTGTCTAAACTAAAACAGGACGTCAAATACTGAACATTACGCTTTACATATTAAAAATTTTAACAGTGACATCCACTTTAAATGAATATATATATATATATATATATATACATGTATATATATATATATATATATATATATATATATATATATATATATATATATATGTAATTTAAGTTTAGAAGTGGTCTATAAAACAGTAACAATAATACATGCAATAACATTTAGTGTATAAAAAGTATCCAGCGCGCGACGAAAGATGACTTCTATTCATAAATTTATGTGTATCTTAAGACTATTTGTTTTTTAAAGTTTATATTTTTAATAAAAATATTTAAAACCCATGTATCCCAGAAGAGTAGCACAAAAATTGCTAAAATGTTTAACAAACTATTTAATTATGAACCGTAAAGTAATGCTTTAGAGCATTTAACAGTCATTGAAAACACTGCTCTAGTCTGTATTGTTCTAAATTTTGAAACTAACGTATTTGTTAAACATATGCCGTGCCGGAGTGGTCTAGCGGTACAGCACTCGACTAGAATCTGGGTGCAAATGTGTTCAATCGCCACCACCGGCACCAAATGCGGGTCCACGTTCAACTTCGCTAAAATATCCACTAGTGAAAGATGCGTTTCCCGTCAAAGTTGTAAAAATAAAGGTTTAAAAATTTATTATAAAATGCAAATTCGTTGACTGACAAAATGTCCCATTTATTCAATCAGCTCCAACCTTGTAATTTTTTATTACCCCGCAAACATCAATGCTTTAAGAAAAATTGATCACAATATTAGGTTGATAAATGGAAGGATCACTAACCTATATAAAACAATGAATATTACCTAAAATATTTTAAAAATATGATATTTATTACTTATTTTCGTACATATTATGTGATTTATTTTCAAGTAACTAATTCACTTTTCATTTTTTCAATGTTTTAATTATGGATTTTCGTCCTAAAATTAAGTGACAATCTTAATAAAAACCATTATTTAATACTGATTTTTACCGATACGTAAACATTTTTTAGTAAAATTCAATTGACTAGTGCAATTATGTTATAAATGTTAAATTTTGACAGCAGCCAGTGCACCTACTATATACATAGATAATATTTATATGAATATATACATGCATCACGTTAATAATCAAATTTACTTGAGCCCATAGAAGGATCTAAGCAAGCAGTTGATCGACCCTTCGTATGCGTTAAATCTTGTTGACTTTCATCAATACACTTGAAATCTAATAGATATGATTTCACATCCACCTAAAAATACAAACCGCTCAATTTATTCAATATTGGGATTCATAAAAAAGAATTCATTTATATTGCGTGTGCTTCGGTAATCATATTATCGGAAATATAAAAAACTGATATCACAATATTTAAAAATTTTAAAGAAAACAGATTAATTTTAAAAATATCTATATGTCAACACCAAAAATATATGCACGAAAATCCAGTTTGTGTCTAATAAACAATATTTTTTGTCTAACTTTTCAAAAACTGATCACGTAATCACAATGGGTACAGTGATATCTGTGCTTTATGAAAATACTTGCATTAAGTGGGATCTTAATAATGCTTATAAAGTCTCAATTTCCAATGATGGTGATATTCCTGACTGTTCGTCCTCCACGTGGTGCATCCTGAACCAAGTGCCAACAGGTATCTAGACTAATAACAGCAGGGGACCGAGTGTACAGTGGTATAACTGTTTTTTTTCTGGCTTCCTGTTCAGCGAATGGATGCTAACATACACCCAAAATGTTTAAAAGGTATTTCAAGGTAACTATTTACCAGTTATGCTTGTGGATCCCTGAAGAGCATCGCCCCGTCAATTCCTGGAATCGTCACAAAGAAGCGGTCTTCTAGGCAAACTTCATTTACACTTCCCCAGTTTAATTTGCATGCTACAACCTTTTCGCATACGAATTCAAGAATATATTCAAATTTAGAATTAATGAAGAAGTGGATCTGTCACCAATTTGCATTAAATGACACTGTGACCTTCAAATGTGCGTCAAAATAATCATTTAAAAAGATCAATTAACTGTTCAATGAAAGACCTAACTGTAAATCTGTTTAAAAACATCTTTTTGCAAACTTTCAATTATTAGATATTAGGTAACAATAACTGATCTGATAAAATTACTTGATACAACTGCAAAACCAATCTTGAATAATGATGAAGTACGGCATTCCATTTGCGCACACAAACGTTGAAAGGATTGATAATTTTCCATTCGTAGCCAAGCGTGTTCATGGCCTTAAACACTTCATGCATAATGTCCCAAGGTCTAGACTGAGACCGAATGCCCAAATGCCATTTAAAGCGTTTCATTCCAGCCGCAGCTGCTGCTCCGGCATTGAGTGATTGAACCGTTTGAGGCGAAGCACCCGCGCCAATATCAGACGAGTTTGTTTTACCAATAGCCTAAAAAAAGTAACCAATATTACTGTATGTTGCGAAAAACGCATATGTGTCTTGTTCTTTGGGACAAGATTTTGACTAGGTAAACATTTTCACAAATATCAGTGGAGTACTAAATAATTAGTAGTAAAAACCCTATATGCAGCTGAAATACCAATGTAAAATAACAAGGTTCTCATAGTAAAAGTTAAAGTCCCATTTCTAAACGTTGACAACCTTGCTAAAATTGTGTTGGGACTGAGTATTTGAATAGATAGTTACATTGTTGTAAAATAAATTACTGTCAAGGGTCAAACACTTTGATGGTAACAGCTAGCTTACAAAAAACATAATTACACATTTACAGATTTCTTTATTAATCGTCAAAGTTTTTCAATATAAATCATTAGCTTAAGTCAGGTAAATTCTTCACTCCAAACTGTAGTTGTTTCAGTCCCGTAAATAAAGATACGATCTATGCTACTATAACCTAACCAATATAATCAAAATTTACATTCTACCAAAATTCAAGTTCTATTGTTACCTCATCAAACCAAAAGCAGGAACCCAAATATACCCAAGCGCGGTAATTGAATTACTCAAAACGCAACATAACATAAGAAATCTCGTCGTGACTAATCAATGAATACGTAAAACAATTCAAATCTAACCAAGAGCAACTTGTTCATAAACTAAAAATATGGCTAAAATACAAATGCATGTAGACGAACGCGTGGCCTACCATAATACAAAAAACTCACGCGTGTTGCAAGATTGTCCAATGGATCAAGGGTTCGTGTCAACGGATGTCCATCTGGCATGCGTTCAGGATGTGCTCTGGAGGGTGATGCCAAATTGCCTTTCATGTTTTGATTTCCACACAACTGAGATAAATTTGCAGGACTTCCACTAAACATTCCTGAATTTGAATCAATACTCGTGGCAACATAGAAGTTGTTTACTTCTTCCGGATTTAATACTGATCCGAAACGCCTAAAACCAAGAGTAGATAATCATTTAATTGAACAAAATGCATCTACCATTAGAAACTAAAATTTATAATCATTATTGTAAAAATAATTAGCTCGTAATGTTATAAGTGTACAAAGATTATCTAAGAATTCAAAAATATTCGTTTAGTATTGTTCATCATCATCATCATCATGATCGGGGATAAACATCCTCCACCGGTTGTTATCACCCAGGGTAATCCAAAAAACCAAAACGTCAACTTTTGCAGTGTGTACTTATAGAACGACACTTAAGGTGTGCTGACATTAAATATTAATTACATCCCGGGTTAGACCCTTCCAATAATCTTTGATGGCTGCATAGGGTAAACAAACGGACGCTCATTTAAATAATCCATTTGGACTAGGGGACTTAGCATAAATAAAAGGACTGAGTTCGCATGTTACAATGTCTGTCCAAATTTTCCGTCGGCCGCCTGGCCTTCTTTTCCATCCGAGTAATGGGTGGGCTTCCATAGCTATTCTGGCTGGATGAGTGGGCAATCTACGTAAAACATGGCCAATCCATTTTAATCGTCTTTCTTTTATTGTGCTAGAGATACATGGCCAATAAATATTAAGTGACTTACAAATATCTGGGAATGGTCGAAATATTTTACTAGTTATTAAATGAGTGTGTTCAATAGAGGACAATGAGCGAAACCATATGGATCTTAAACATCTTTGCTCAAAATGAACAAGCTTTTGTGTATCCACTTGGGTGAGAGTCCAAGTTTCGCATGCATAAAGTGGAATGAAACGCACCAAACTCTTATATATTCTAATCTTGGTTTTAATAGAAATATCACTTTTGTTCCATAAAGGTTTACTTAAACGCCCAAAGGCTGCAGCAGAGGCGAATACGACGCCGAATCTCTGAAGAGCTGGATCCTTTATTATCTATGATTGAGCTTAGGTACGTAAATCCATCAACCACAGGGAGTGGGCTACCATTAACAGTGATTGGATTTCTAAAGGGGACGTTTGCTAAAACCACTGTTTTTAGTATTAAGATATAAACCGTATTTCTGTGAGGCTTATTGAGTAAGTTCAACCGCATTTTGCAAATTTTCTTCGGTTTCTGCCATAAAAACCGCATCGTCTGCATATTGAAGATCTGCTATCTTGCACCGCGGTTTAGTAATGTTTAATATTTGATAAACACGAAAAACAATTATCTAGAGAACTTTGCCTAGAAATGATTGGAAATGAACGGTAGTAAAAACATACACCAAAACTATTTAATTGTCATAATGTTTCCAATTGGTTGGATACAGAATCAGAAAGAAGCCAACTGACCAGAAACAGCTGACGAAAAAAGAATGATAAACACAAATCAAACAATTCTAAATCTGTGTTTAAAATTAGGAGTTAATACAGATTCGGATCAGCAACTCTCTTAACAGCTAAACAAGGTTCAATACAAACATTCAAACTAAATAATAGACCAAAAATAATAGAGAGAATTACACATGGTTGAAGAATTTGCAAAGCATCCTAGTGCCAAAAATTTAAATCACATCGATCAACTCACTTGTTGTCAATAATCAAATTGTACGCAACACACAACTGGTCACTTGGATCGTTGTTTAACAAAGCTGCAAAAACTTCTCGTTCGGTTGCATTACATGCCTGACAAACTTCATACACAGCTTCCTATATAAATTCAGATTTTAAAATACAATAAAATATTCATAGCACGCACATTTTAAAATTCCATCTTAAAAGAACTTATAAATTAGAAGGTATAGCATCAATTAAAATCAATTTTTAAAAATTTATTTCACTACCTTTATTGCTTGAATTTTTGGCTAAAATATTAATCAGCAAGTGAATATTTAGAACAACTCTATTCAGTGCTGGTATTGTTATTACCTCCTCCCCCCCCTCAATACCCCAATCGACAACGATGAGTTTAGTAACTTGATCAATGTGTGCCACTGTGGTACAGTACAAATAATCCCGAATATTTTACACAATTCGAAATGTTACACCAAATTTTAAACAAGGTAAGCCAATATATATATATATATATATATATATATATATATATATATATAAATCGGTGTTGACTAAGCTCAGAAATTATTTTAATCTGTACTAAAAAGGTTAAATTAATAATTTAACACATATGAAATATTAAATGCTAATTTGTCAAATTGTGAAAGGCTTTCAAGGGAAATAGAATAAAAGGACACACATATTTTGCAAATCTGATAAAGTGCACAATATACTCATATCTATGATTCTATTAAATGATAAATGCACTTTCATTGCAACTTAATTATGAACTTTTGTAATGTTTATTTCATAAATTTTACATAATTACATATAATGAACAATCTTTGGTAAAATAATAAATCACAACTCATACATTATGGTCAAAACAACTTAAGAAATGAAATTATATTTGACTCCAAAATACCTACATTTGAAAAAATTGAGAATCGAACAATTGTTATTATTATCATTATTATTATTATTATTATTAATTATTAATATCCCACTAGATAAACATTTAGCGCAGAAATACATTTTCATCATCAATAAAAAATAAATAAAATAACAAAGTTATAAAAATAGTGGTACAAATAAGGGGAACAGAATGAAATATAGAATGTCATATAATGATGAATATAAATATAGTCAATACGGTAAACATGGTTCAGAAAAAATTCAAAATTACTATACTTTGAATAAGTCATTATAGGGCACAGTTACCTTATAATGTCGGATGTCCAAAATTAATAAAGAATTTAATTAAAATATTTATCCAATTGTGTGTTGTTGAAATAAGCAGATTTATCTAAAAATAGGAATACTATTCATTTGATAGCATTATTATAAGGATTTATTGCAACGTTTCAAATCACTAAGTATCATTAAAATTAGATTTCGAATTCATAATGGAAAAAAATATTGAACTAAATGGTGTTTACAAAACCAAAAATAGCTCCATTGATATCCAATGAATTATAAATTTTCTTAAGAAATATTTAACCATCCAACTATTCATTTAAATGCTTTTTTAAATATTACAAACAGTAAATATGTTTACAGGAAATAAAAACATTATTTTACTTCCACCTAGATTGTAGCTGCTCATATTTAAAACATTTTTCTATATTACATTATTTGTGAAAAATATACAATAATTGTTTTGATTAATTAAGCGCTACCATTTCATTTTAAAATTTTAAAATGCAATTATTGACTTTTTAATGCTTTTAAAGTATGAAATAATTTATCAAAACTTTTTACAATACCAAAGTTAATATTTCATTTTTCTTGTTTATTTTTTATGACCTAACTATATATATATATATATATATACCTTGTCAATAATCGAAGCATCTTCATCTCTTTCTTGAGGAAACAAATTTCCAGGTAAATCAATTATAAACCAAGGATGTCGTCTAATTTCTTCAATTGTTGCTCTTTTAATAGGATCGACAGCTATCATTCGTTTTAGGAGATCGCGAACCTAAAAATAAATTTTAATTAAAAAAAATTGAAATGATAATCCTAGGGATCTGAGTAATGATAGTGGTATTCCTAACTGCACTTCCACATAGTACTTCCTGGATATAGGTGAACCTAAGAATTCAAACACAAGGACAGTGTGCACAGCGATATAACTAGATGTATGAATTGACTCAATATGTTTTGAAGATACATTTACCATATGTAGCTGGCTAAGATAAAAGAGTTCATGTTAACAGAAAATCAGGCTTTACATACCTTGCGTCAATCAAAATTAGACTTCAATCTAAATATAGAATGAAAAAGGTTGCTTAGACAGGTGATTTTCTTTGTGTAAATCTGGAAAAAAACAAAGTTGACTATATTAAACGTTAGGATAAAAAGGATTCTTCCTTTGTTAACTTATAATAGCAAGTTTGACTTAGTCAAAAGAGTTAAAGGTCGCATTCTTATGGTTAACGTGAATTCGTCAGTCGGCATCAATTCCTGTTGTAAGAATTTGGTCTTCTAACTATTAAACTTGATTTATCTCCACAACTTTTATTCTCACGTAGAAGTGTAGAAAAATGGAACGTACGGTTGTTGTCATCTGTTTCAACCCAAGGATATACAGCCACAGAACTAAATCGTTTCAAAACTTAACATTTCTTATATCCAGGGAACAAGACTGAATTATTTAAAACTGTCAACTTATCCTACCGTTTTCCATTCGGATGCGTTGTTTATAGCATTAGGTTGCCCATCTAATCCAACCTGCCATGAAGTAGCATTTGGTTTATCTCTATTAACTGTCATTACATTAATTAATTGAAAGGGTAAATCTCCAGAACAAGTACTTTCCTAATTAAAAATATCCAAATACACGATGACCGTAATCAAAGTAAGTCTATGCTCCCACTGTTCCAATAACTAAGAACGATGTTCAACTGCAATGTAAATTAGATTTCCTTGTAAAAGCTTTTGGTCTAAAATATCAATCCCAAAAAACTGCCATTATATCTCAAGCCCCTCGAAAAACGTTCCTGTCAAATAATGTACTTTCCAACGTAAATAAATGAGTTTATACAACTGGAAGCTTTGATTACTTCTGACGGTGATTCGTCTAATTAGAAAAGTAACCCAAAGTTGTTAAAACTCACCCCTAAACTCAACGACTCCGCCATGTAAAAATAGCCGGCTTTAATTTTCTTAAAAAGCGTCGGTATGTGCTCATCGTCAAATGGCAATGTGCCACACAAAAGTGCATACAATATAACGCCACAAGACCAAACATCAACTTCTGGACCAGCATACAATTTTCCAGAAATTACTTCGGGCGCAGCGTAATTTGGAGATCCGCAAGATGTACGTAAAAACTCGCCATCCTGCATAATATTTGATAGACCTTTGAAAAAATAATTAAAAATTGTCATAAAATGAACAATATTAGTAAAACGACACAAAATCTGCACAAAAATAAAACTTAAGAAAATCACGTTAAAATAATCCAAAGTTTACTATGTGCACCAAATATATTGAAATTATTATTATTATTATTAAACTTTAATATCTCACTAGAGATACATTCAGCATAAAATACATTTTTACCATCAATATAAAAAAAAGTAGTAGTACAAATAATGGGATCAAAATGAAATAGAATGTCATATGTTAATAAATATAAATATAGTCTATAGTTTCAAAAAACTAAAAACCCAAAAATAAAATGTAATAGATAAAGGTGTTTGCACCCCCAAAATAAATACCAAATTACCTACGTTCGCATTATAAAAACCTTTTCATTGACAATGTTGACAAGCATTGACAAAACACGGCGTTCATAAAGTTTTTAATGGAAAGCTCTGTAATTTTTTTAATGTCCAATTTTATGAAATATTTTACATCTTCAAAATACAAAAACAGTTCAGAACGTCGTCCATATTTAAAATAATACGTGCCAATTGAACAATCTATAAGTTAGATCTTATCTTAAATAAACCACTTTAAAATACTATCTATAATAAACCTGAATTTAAATAGTGAAATAAGACAGCTATGCATAACTCAATATCCGTTTCAAACATTCGAAAATGTTCTGTATAAACTTATACATTACCTGTAGTTTGCAAGTATCAACATTTTTAAGCATACACTCCGTACATTGTATCTGAATACTATATAACATATACATATCATGTAGAATTGATTGAAGAAATACAAGAACTACAACAGGTTACTGCTGGTAGAAAAGCCACACCTACATTAATCCCAACTTTGCATATCATCCCGAATGACCTCTTTCTACTGTTCGCAGTTTTTCGAGGCGTGCAGAAGTATGTGGGAGAAATAAAGTTGAAACAAACATGAAAGCCT
The DNA here is from genome assembly GCA_025895645.1 of Cardicola forsteri. Taxonomy (NCBI): domain Eukaryota; kingdom Metazoa; phylum Platyhelminthes; class Trematoda; order Strigeidida; family Aporocotylidae; genus Cardicola; species Cardicola forsteri. The sequence continues at coordinate 15,111 of JAKXYG010001064.1, read as the reverse complement.
TAAAATTCAAAAAAATAATTTATTTCAACAAACAAGTCTCTGCAACTAAAGCATTATCCATTTAAAGTAGATATCTACAACTACGACAAAATGTGACCTCAAATGCTTTAGTAGTGTAAAAATGGGTTCGTAAAAATCTTTTACCGTCCTCACTACAAATAAGTTACTCGTTATCCTACAATTGTCTATTTTGGTGCAGTCTTGTAATTTAATAGCACACAAATAATAACAAGAATAAGGTCTAATACTGTAATTGGCGTTTATACATAAGCCCACCTATTACAAGACTAATAGTGGTGTTATCATTAGACAAACAAATTCTTACGTTTGTGCACAAAAATTTGGAATTACAACAAATATCAATTGTTGACAAGTCCGAATGAATCAAATGAACCTTCAAATTCCTATACACTAAATGTAATTACTCGTCAAATCTTTAAACAAAGAAATGTGGAAACAAATTGACGTCCATATTTAAAGTAGGTAGTAATAAATCTATTAGAAAAAAGTTCTTTTTTTAAAAAGTAATAACTATCCTACTAAATACAGCAGATAGAGTGACTCTATTTAATGTACGCGACAAAAAATAAAAATATTTATTTTTGAGGCTTTTCATATTGTATAAGGATTTCATACTGCTAGGCATTTCAACCACGGTGAGAGACCGCCCATACTTGCGAAAACACATGTGGTGGATAATGGAAAGGTTAGTTGAAGATAGGATTGTACCAAACAAGCAGTCGCGGACCAAACGGATACTCAAATGTTAAGGTTGTCAATGTATTCCAAAAAACGGGACAAAGATTATCAGTCTCTGAGTATTATCACCAAGCAGTCCTATTTAGAGACAGCACTGCTTGATAGTAAACAGATGCCTAAAAAAATGGTTTAAAAATTGCTGGTTTTCTCACCAGAATGCATTGACTGTAACTAAGTGGTCCATATACTCACGGTCGAACCTCTTACAAAAATTAATTAAATGCTGTTATCAACAGAGCAAATTCTAATGACCAACTACACAAAAACACCATTCTCAGAACTGAAACAAGTTGAAATCTAACTCGTGTCGCCGCTGCCTGCTCTGCGAATATCACTCACAAAAATTCACCAATCATTAAATCTAGAATTTTCCCTTTAAAACCAAAATGTCCGTTTAATGTTGGCTCATGGAACGTGCGTTCAGTCTACACCTGTTGCACACGATTATACTGCTGGTAAATCTAACCGTCATACTGTTTTGTGTTCAAGAAATCATCAAGATCAATTTTCTGGACTTTTCAACATGTTTCTCGATCCACTAAATATGATGTTGTAATCATCACGTCCTCAAAAGCAATAGAAGCTCTCATTAAAGGATGCCATATTAATCCTAAAATTATAATTACCCACTTTCGGATTGAGATCCTACATTAAATCAGTCTAAAATAAAGGCGTTTTGTAAACTATTAATGGCAATAACTAATTTCGAAAACAAATCAAATTTTATAATTGAGATTTTAAAACTTAACTAAATTCTATTTACTGCTCAGCAGTCAGTAAATAGACCATTAGTAATAGTAATTGCTCTAATGATAACTTCCTTAGTACCTACGCTGTACAATACAACTTAGTGGTTACTAACACATTGTTTCAACATCACCCATGTCACTTAACCACATATAAGAAACAATATTGCCGCCTTCAAATCATATGTATTCGTCCATTGTAATTGATTTCACGGCTTCAGTACTGGAACCCAAAATGGAAGTGATTACGGATTACTGAAATGCACACTATCACTTAACCTTCAATCTAAACGAAGGTATTTCCATAGTCAGGATTAAAAATTTATTAGACTATCTGCCCTAATTCAAAGTATTTTAAAAATGCACATTTAAATGCAGGTCCTTCAAGGATGTGCTTTAGTCCAATAATTTTTAACTTTGTAGTTGGTAAAGTTGATCAGTCATTTGAAGATTGTAAAATGCATAACCTTCGCATAAAACGGATCTTCATTATGCAGACAAGGTTTTTATAGCACAGACAAATTATTATTAAATTTTGATAACTCGGACTACCCTGAGCTGTAATAAATAATGAGAAGTGTTAATCCCCGATAATGTTAATCCTATTTTCAGTTTTGACAACAATCAAAGAGTACTGTTAGTATAGCTTCACCATATAATTTGCTTAATAGAAATGGTCCTACTAAACAATAAAATTTAATCAGCAAAACTCCAAACAAAATATACACTTCTTAAAACTAATTTCACTATACCTTTAAAAGTACCTGTTAATTAACCAAAAACGTTACACATTAAAGGCAATTATTGCAATAATGTTCCTAATAAATAATATTGTTACTAATTAAATGTAAAAGATCTGATTAATATATAACGTCTAAATATAATATTTAGACGTGTTAATAAAAATTTAAAGAAAACTATATATATATATATATATATATAACTTACCAAAGTCAGCAATTTTCACATTATGATTTGAGTCCAATAACAAATTTTCAGGTTTTAAATCACGATGTACTACCTTATGTCTATGACAGTAAGCAACTCCTGATATGATTTGCTGAAAAAACTTTCGTGCATTTTTCTCGGATAATTTTCCAGATTTTACAATAAAATCAAACAATTCTCCACCACTAACATATTCCATAATCATAAATATATCAGTAGGGGTACTAATAACTTGATATAATTTAATAATATGAGGATGTCGAAAAAGCCACAAATTAAGAATTTCCCGTCTCAGTTTACCAGCAACATCCAAAGCTTTTATTTTATCTCTATTAACAATTTTCACAGCAACTTGAAGGCCAGTAGATTTGTGAATACCAACTTTTACTTTACCAAAAGTACCAACTCCAAGAGTCTCACCAATTATGTAGTTTCCAATGCGCACCTCAGCACTAGACTTTGAGGTAGCACGCTTTCCATCGGCCATTCTTGAAAACAATTATCTCAACCAACCAATTTTACCACAAATTATTTTGTTAATTATAACAAATAATTAAATTACAATTTTAATTAAAAATGTTAAAATTAATTAAATTTTTAACTAAAGTTTTATTTATTTGTTTAAAAAATAATTTTTTTTTGTGCATATGTTTTATACATGTTTTGTTATAACTGACCTTGAATTAGGAGTTGCTTTCGATCCATATGGCTTTCAAAGTGTTAAAGTTTGTATTTGCGATTTTATTATTTTTGCATTTATAGAAATGTTTTTAATGCATATATATATATTTCTATGAGTTATTATACAATAAATTACAGCGTATGGGATACAAGCGATAACAGTTTTTTATTATCATCTAAGCTCAACAAAGATATTTTTCAGATTACATCAGATCCTCTTAAAAAGGTAATTTAAATTTAAAACTATTTTTAGTTTACTTTTTATCTTTGTATTTCTTGGAACCAAAGTAAGTAGAATTTGTTTTTGTATGTTTTTAGATATACAGAATCTATTTACAGCACTCAAAAATCATTTATAAATTTAAAATTTTAAAATAAAACTACAGTTGTATATTTACTTTTGTCATTTAGAAATAAATTGATTTGAATAAAAATATTTTGTTTTCCTTTTAAATGAACATGTTTTATTTTTTTTGTTTTGTTTTAGAATGTATTCCGATACTTTGCAATTTTTTCTGTTATGTGGGAAGTTAAAAGTACGTTTTTTTAAAAAGCTTATTTTTTGCGTTAAAGAATTATACAATAAATTTAACAGTTAGAATACTTATGGAAATAATTTTAGTGCTTCGCAGGTTGGTATACGAATTTATTGTCAGAACCTTTTGAATTATACATTGGCATTGTTAAGAACTGAGAATGAATTTAAGCTAATGAGTGTTAATAAAATAGTAAATTTGTGATAAAAAATATAGGGAATTAAAGTAAACAGAGGGAAGGACAATTTTCAACTGGAAAGAGTAAGTGGGGTGATTATTTTTTTAGAACCATGTTTTTCACTGGTAAAGAATCTGAATGAAATAAATAAATGTACTAAAATATGTATTACATTGTAGTAGTGATTTAATTATATTTGAAGAAAAATCATTAAGTAAACACGTTGCGTTTGGCCATCCTTACTTACGCTACAATTTTGAATATTGTTTTTACATTTTTGGATGTTATTACATTTTTTGATAATTTAAATTTGTTTTTTTTTCTCTAAGATTCTTCATCATATTTAGATGTACAATGTTTTATTTAATTACACCAGCTGGTAGTTCAGTTATTTTTACTTAATATTTTTTAAAATTTACATTTAGAATTTTACAATTGTAATTGTAATTATATAATTTTACTGCTTTATGAGTTTTGCATTTTTTTAATATACTATGAGTATGAGGTGTTATAATTTACTTTAAAATCTTTATTTGTTTTCTAAATAAATTATTACTTATGGTAAGTGCTTTATAAGTTTTAAAATATGTTTTAATGTTTTATGCAGTTTCTACAGAATATTATGAGTTGCATTGATAGTATTTAAACTTAAAAACATTTGTGTTTTATTCAGTTTATAAATGTACATGTAGAGAAACAGAAATATTCAAATTTTATTCTGTTAAATTATATTTTTGTAAGCAGATTAACCTTCGTAAAGCTACATTACCTATTTTTTCGAATATTTATTAAATTATAGCGCACTGTTAGAACAGGATGGACACGTTATAATATTAATAATCCAGAATCTGTTTCTGACCACATGTACCGCATGGCATTAATGGCTCTGGTTATTTCACCACAATACCGCGAAATTATAAATGTTGATCGGTGAGCATTTTGGAGAATAATTGTATAACTACATTTTTAACTATGAAATTGTACATAATCGAAAGCATCCGCGAAAACAAGATTGTGCTTAGCTATTGAAGCTGAAAAAACAAGTTTAAAAATTGCGTACTATATTCATCCTGATTACTGACTAATCCAGAAGGATGCAAAAAAAAATTTGTTATTGGCCTATTATGATACACTAGTTTATAGTATGTTTGTAATACTAACAATCAGTTTATTTTGGTTGGTGATGTGATCACGTCTTCATTATTTTCCATGTTTATACGGCATATAAAACGATTGATTTTGATGGTTTAATAATCGTAACAGACGTAGAAGAATAAAGAAGTTTTTCGGCTGGTAGATGGCATCTTTGTGACTTTGCTACTGTTTGCAACGATTGATGAGGCCGCCAGATGTTTTGTCAGTAGCCAGTAGCTCATATTAGTAAACAAATACATTAAAATACCTTCTAAGTATGTTTGTGTATGCTTGCATCCACCTGCTGTAGCGGAATCCTAGTAATACTGTTGTGCACTTGGTCCCTGCTGTTATTAGTCTAGATGCCTATAGGCACCTAGTCCAGGATGCACCACATGGAGGAGGAACAGTTAGGAATATCACCATTATTGATACTTTATAAGCATTACTCAAATTCTCAGGATTATTAGCATCTCACGTTTATTTATAATAGTACAATACTGTTTTCTGATAATTATATTTCCTTGTTTTAATCTAGCATGGATAGCTTGAATACTGTATTCAAAATTTGGTGGGTATGGGTTTGACTCTCCTTGCCGGCATTAAGTATGGGTCTTTGTTTGTTTTTGTTAAATGTCCACTTGCTGAAAAGCGTTTTTCTTAAATTATTTAATCAATAAACATATTAATTTTAAAGAATTGTCATATATATTCATGTAGAAGTGCTTAAGTTTTGTTTTGTTATGAAAATGTATAATTGATTTCCTAAAATTTTAAATTTATTGAATTTTGATTTTTACCAATAAAGTTTCTAATTAGTCTGTTTTGTGAATTCGAAATACGTCTTTCTATTAGAAAAACACTAGATTAATTTTTGCTTGATGGATTGCTGTGAATATTTGAGTTATTTCGTATAACGTTGTAATTAAAAAGTTTATTTTTAATTTGTTTTTTTTTATTACAAAACGTAGATTATATATTTAGCATTATATTTATGGACAAAAAATGATTTTTTTTTCAGAATAGTAAAAATGGCTCTTGTTCATGATTTGGCTGAATGCATTGTTGGCGATATAACTCCATATTGTGGAATACCCGAGGCCGAGAAGCATAATCGGGAAAAAGTAGACTTTTGAGATTAATTTTAAATTAAAATTTTACTATTAAAAATTGTTTATTATTTGTTTATTGTGATTTAATTTGATATGCTATGTTCCAATTATAGATTAATTAAAATTGATTAAAGGATATTATTATTTTGGAAAAAAAACATCCTGAGGATTTAAGTAATGCTTATAAAGTCTCAATTTCCAATGATGGTGATATTCCTGACTGTTAGTCCTCCACGTGGTGCATCCTGGACTAGGTGCCCCTAGGCATCTAGACTAATAACAGCAGGGTCCGAGTGCACAGCGGTATAACTGGGCTTCCGCTACGGCGGGTGGGTGCGAACATACACCCAGGATACTTAAAAGGTATCTAAATGTATACATATACCATATGTAGCCCTTGGGCTATGGGAGATAACCCAGACAAAATATCAAGCGGCCTCGTTAATCTTTGCGAACAGTGGCGACGTCACAAGGATGCCGTCTACCAGCTAAGAAACTTTGTTATTCTTCCATGTCTGTGTTACGCTTATCAAGCCATCGAAATCGATCGTTTGCTATGTCGTATAAATATGGAAAATAATGAAGAGGTGACGCCACGTGATCACCAACCAAAATGAAAAATTAACGCATCACTATATAAATACAGTTTAATGATATCTATTTATCGATGGATTAGTTTGATAAGTTGGCAAAGCGAAATTTTCAAACTTGGAGTCGCCCGATATATGAAGGTGATAAATAACGAAATTGATAAACTTGTATTCTGGTGGCGGACGCCAGATCCTATTGGCATTAAACGCTGCGTTAGTTGATTATTTTCTGAAAAATACTCCAAAATTAAAAAAATGTTTTTATAGCGAAAATATGTAGGTTACACCATTTTTACAGATTTTACAGATTAAGTGCGAATTACAAGAAGTTACAACGTACGCTGTTTTTCATAGTAGAACGTGTAGTTATCTTTTTTATTGTAGAATTTGTTAACTTATGCAATGTCTACAATAATATATATTTAAATATACAAAAAAATTAATTTTTTAACAAAAGTAATTGGTATTTTGCATTTTCATTGTGTCGTTGAATAAATTTAAAATTAATATCATATCTTTATTACAACAACAATAACCGGAGTTTGTGGCAAAGCCACCTCTTTATTAGTTTCGAGTTTGCATAGCATCCCAATAGTCCCCTTTCACTGTCCACGGCTCTTTATTAGTAGTTTTTATCATTGTAAGGCACATATTTCAAAGTTTTTTTTGTATACAGATGATTGTAAACCAATATTATATTGTTCATTTTGTTAGTGAGCACTACTTTGTTTTATAAATAGATATTTAATATGCAATTTGGGTTTTTGTATTATTTTTATTTTTCTAGTTATTATGCCATTTGTATAGATAAAAATAAATATAAACTGTGAGATGAATTCATTTCGTATATTCTCTTCAGTCACCAACATATAAAGAATCAATATATATATATATATATATATATACATATATACATAAAAATATATGATGTTAGTGACTGAAGAGAATATATGACATGAATTCATCTCACAGTTTACATCTATTATTTTTGTTTGGAATTATAAAGGGAACCCATTGCTTTAAAAATAAATGTCACAATTATTTCAAGATATTTAACAATTGTTTTTTAATACTAAATTTAGATTTATACTTTACTTGATAATAAATTATTTTGGTTTGTAGTTGGCAATGATTGAATTATGTCGATTAGTTCCAGACAGTATCAAAAATGAGTTGATGGATTTGTGGAATGTAAGTTATTTTTAAAAATATTAATTATACTTTCATTAGGAATATGCTTGTCAAGAAACACTTGAAGCTAAATTTTGTAAAGATTTTGACAAGTAAGTGAAATTATTTATATATTATTTTTTTAGATTTGAAATGGTTTTACAGGCATTTGAATATGAATTAGAAACCAATTCACCGGGTTATTTGCAAGAGTTTTTTTCCAGTACTCAAGGTAACGGACTTTAATAATTTAACACATTTAGATGCTTTTAAGACCGATCTTGTAATAAAATGGCGATCAGAACTGGATAATATGCGGGAAAATGAATCTGTTAAAAAATTAGAAAATAAATAAAAGCTTATTTTTGATAACGTTTATTTTATTTTCATAAAATTGTATATTTTATATTTATTTTAATAATGCATTTCCAGTATTTAATAATTATTTTTATCTCAGATGAGTAATTATATAATGTAAGATTGTCAGTCCGGTTTTAGCCATCATCATTATCATCATTGGGGATATACTCCCGCAACCGGTTATTATCGCTCAGGGTACTCTAAATTCCAAAAACGTCTACAAAAACACCAAGTTTTACAATGTGCACTTAATCAACGACACTTGGAGTGTACTGACTTTAAATGTTAAAAAGTTAAAACCCCCAGTGATCTCTATTAGCTGCAAACGGTAAGAAAACGGACGCCCAATTAAGTAATTCATTTGAACAAGGGGCTTAGCATAAATAAAAGGTCTGAGTTCACGTGCTACAATGTCCGTCCAAATTTTCCGTTGGTTGCCTGGCCTTATAGGATTACTTAGACACTCAAAGCTGCAGCAGAGAGGCGAATACGACGCCGAATATCTAAAGAGCTGGATCCTTTATTATCTAAGACTGAGCCTAGGTACATAAATTCTTCAACCACAGGGAGTGGGCCACCATTAACAGTGATTGGATTTCTAGAGGGGACGTTCGCTAAAACCACTGTTGTTTTAGTATTAAAATATAAACCGTATTTCTCTGAGGCTTTTTCAGTAAGTCGAACGGCATTTTGCAAATCTTCGGTTTCTGCCATAGGAATCAGTTTTAGCGAGTAATTTTACTTACATAAAATAAATCTAGCGTTACAGCGCTCGATTCTGACCTGAGTAGGCATGAGTTCAATCTCCACTACCGGTACCAAATACTGACTCCCGTTTGTTTTACTGAAATGTCCACTTGTTGAAAGAAGTTTCCCGTAAAACTTTCAAACTAGTCGCGATTAAAAATATTTAGGAACATGTGTTTATGTAAAATATAATCGAACAAACAGAATTAAAAACTAATAATTTGTAGTTACCTTTTTGGAATCGAAAAAATACCTTTTAATTGGTAAACATATATGAATTTAATATTTTAATCACAAAACTTTTAACTTATTAAGAAACCAAGTTGTTAACTTTAAACTATTGTTTGAAAAGCACGAATAAATTAATCTATATTTTTTAAACTCTTATTGCAAATAAAAATACAAGACGTAAACAGTGAGATGAATTCATTGGGTATATTCTCGTCATAAAAACAAAACATGAACTTGAGAAAAATAATACAATTAATTCTTTAGACGTTTCAAGTTCACGGAGGAGTGACGGATTGCTTCAACGTAAGGTTTACCATAAACCTACTTGGACCGGTTAATATCTACATTACACAAGTCTTCAACTAATTCAACACTAACGTGCACTTGTCAAAACACTGTTCAACCGTGCACAGAAAATTTGGTCTGAGGACACATGCGATGAGGAAAGAGAAATTATTAAACAATTGCTAATTAATAATGGATATTCAAGAAAATTCATTGAACACCACTCTGAGCCATTCAAAACACAGGTACAAACTGTGATGAAAACAAACCGGCTTACCTAAAATTACCATTTGAAGTAGATGATATTGTAAACCTTCCCAAAATCCGGCTAAAAGCAACCATAAAAAGTGACCTTTTAATCGATTCAATTAAGAATACTGTTCACTACCAAAGGTCTCCCTTGGTTCAACATTAAAACAACTAAAGAAACATCTTCCGTCTCACATTGCATTTATCAGTTCACTTTCAGTTATGGTGACAAATACATTGGTCTGACAATGCGTCGCTTAGCTAATCAGGTTGAAGAACACGTTCTAAACTGGATCAATAATAGGTCAAACGGAAGTGAACACTCATGCACATTCTCCATATCACACCATCTACCACAAACTATACATCAGATCAACTTCAAAACTTGTTTTAGAGTGCTAATATGTTGAAAATTATCGTATATGTTTATATTCACATATTGAAACTTACTGTGCGCACTACACTCGACTCGGCTTGGTCGTATTGTTTGTGAGTTGCACTAACTTAAATGACGTCTGTATCCCTTTTTTGTATATATATATATATATATATATAATGTTTGTAACTGACTAGAATATACGAGATGAATTTTTTTCAGTTTACTTCTTATATTTTTATTTGGAATTATAAAGGGAACCTAGTGCTTTAAACTTTTGTTTTTGGTTGTGTTACGTCAAGGCATGAAACTGTAGCTCATCTTTTGTGTTGTACCGTTATCAGACGCATTGAAATTTCCACTTTTATTTTTACAGTTTACTTTAGATTGAATTGCACAATAATAGATGATTATTGATTCGATTACATTGGACCAGTTTTAAGCTCGTTATGAAAAACGAGAATTTTAAAAACTTTTTGACAAGGTTTCTAAAAGCCGGTAACGCCAGACATGTCACGTAACAGCTAATTTCATAAGAATTGTTCGGAGTTATACTTTTCCAGACAGGCCAATGGTTTAAAAAACTTCATTCGCAGAATTTGCTTATCTGAAAAAACCATATCGCTACCTATTCTAGTTCTTAATTTCAAATTTTGTAGGCTTACCGATAGAGTTAACGAAGATATACTTGGTTTTTCGGAGACCAAAAATTCTTTAAAGCAAATTGAACATTTTAATTTTTTAAATACTCCCTTTTCTGCGGCCAACACAAATGAATTAGTTAGTTCCAAAGCTGCTGTAATACTTTCAGCAGGCCCTCAATAGAAAATATTTACGTAAAACATAATGAAGACATAAGAATTTCGAACCTCACCAAAAGCATTTCCGATACCATTTCATTCATTTTGGTTGGTGACGTGGTCACCTCTTCATTATTTTCCATATTTATACGACATAGCAAACGATCGATTTCGATGGCTTGATAAGCGTAACACAGACATGGAAGAATAACAAAGTTTCTTAGCTGGTAGACGGCATCCTTGTGACGTCGCCACTGTTCGCAAAGATTAACGAGGCCGCTTGATATTTTGTCTGGGTTATCTCCCATAGCCCAAGGGCTACATATGGTATATGTATACATTTAGATACCTTTTAAGTATCCTGGGTGTATGTTCGCACCCACCCGCCGTAGCGGAAGCCCAGTTATACCGCTGTGCACTCGGACCCTGCTGTTATTAGTCTAGATGCCTAGGGGCACCTAGTCCAGGATGCACCACCTGGAAGACAAACAATCAGGAATATCATCATTAGAAATTGAGATTTTATAATTACTACTCAAATCCTCAGGATCATTAGCATCCGATACCACATTATTACAAAACCCTTTCGCTTTAAAAGTAAGCCTGAATCAATAAGATAACAATTAGGTCTCTACACAAAACTCCGAGGAAGTCGCCATGCACATAACCAAGTATTGTTTGTCTTCACGCAGTTAACTGGATTAACCCTCACCAAATGACGTGAAAAATCTTGCCATTTCTTAAAACTTGTTAGAAATTACTGATATTTTTGTTATTATTATCTTTCAAAATATTTTGCAAGAAAATGTGACTTATCCATCCTTCTAATAAGATTCCAATGGTTTGACTGACATTGTATGGACTGAAAGATAATGTCCGTTGTATCTCCAATGTACAGGATTGTTAGCTGTCGCCTCTAATAATGACAAATATATAACCATGACATTCAGTTGTACAGATAAATGTTATCCGTTTTCTAATCCAGATCAATAAAAGAAATCACAGTAATAGTCCAATTGCTCATAGATCATTAATCGGGAAGTTTTACTTTTTATATTTATCCAAATCTTGACGTGATAAATTATGCGACCATTTATATATGATCCTAGTAGAGTAAAAACCGACGGTCAAAATACTACATGATTAAAATATAGACACGGTTAAATTGAACTAATTAGTTATTGCAAACCTAACACTGCTAAGAGTACATTCGACATAAACAATTACCATGACTTAAATACTGACTGTACGTAAAATGTAGATAACTGATTTCGTTTCAAATCAGTTATATACCGAAACATTTATATAGTATAACTATAAATCTTCAAAACACATTTCAATTTTAAATGCAGAAAAATCTACACCCAATACGTTGCCACAAATCGGTTAAATTGCATTAATAAAAAATCAAAACCATTATTGCATTGTAAGTATTTGACAACCATAATAAGATAAACATAAATACAGGTTAAGAATAAAAAATAATTACAAAATCCGTGTTCCTATTTGCTCCCAAAAATAATCCTACGAAGAATGACGATGATGTCTGTGTGAATGTTTGCTTTTGCGGTGATGGTCGCGTCTCTTGTTTCGTGAACGACTGCGACTACGACTTCGCGATCGTCGGCGCCTATGATGCCGTTCTCTTTCCAGCTCCCGATCGATTTCCCTTATACGCTCTCTTTCTCGTTCCCGTTCTATCTCCCGTTCACGCTCCGATCTGCTTGGCTCTAAAGATCGAAGATTGCGAACAATATTGTTATCTTCAATAAATTTCTTCAACTCTCTCAACTTGTTCCTAATTTCAATAAATCCCAAATGTAACTTTCCACCAAAGTGATCAGCCAATCGCCGATCATTGTCATGTACGCCTAAATATGCCGAACAAACTTCGCACACTCTGAGCTTTTGTTGTTGATATGTGCTCGTTGGTATAGCAGTACGCAAATCATTTTCAAATTTAGCCTTCTCCGCATGTAAATTTTCAACTTCCTTCATCAATTCCAACGACTCTTCTACTTGACCACCTTCTCCAAGCTGTTCGGCTTTTGCTAGAGTTGTACCAATTTTTTCACTAAGGATGTTTATATGCTGTATTTTTTGGGAAGCTTCATCCGTAAGTTCCTCCTGAGTTTCCTTTAATTTCATTTTGGCTACCTCGGTTCGATGGTCTGATTCACGTACAAAAGCATTTAAATAATCCAAAGCCTACACAAAATATTACTAATACAAAAAACTTACATCAAGTTCATATTGATATTTGCGACAATCAGCAGTTTTTCGGTAATCGGCCTTGTGTGCAGGGTTGTGAATAAGGTTGCAAACACCAATATCCATACGCTTAAAAATATTAGTTAGTAGATGAACTTACAGTTCCAGCGAGTATTTCATGAGGACAGCAATCCAACAGGTAACTTTTACACACACGCAGATTATCAAACTCAATGTACGCATCCTCTCCTAAAGGCATTCATTAATAATAAAATATTAATCATTGCTAACAAAAGATACATTTAAAAAAGTTTAAACCACGTAAAAACCCTTAGACCCTTTACTTACATGCCTTGATATTCAATCGCACAAAATACATTCATGATCACCTTAAAAGTAATGAAGAGACAAATTTAGAATAGACGGATTACAAAATTCTAATCTATCTTATTCTGAGCCATGTCATTAAAACCCTTATATTTAAGAGACACTCACCATTGCGACTAGTTCCCATAAACTCATCCAGAAGGGACCGCATCTGGTCAGTTGCTGACATTTTTTCGCACTTATGATACAAGCGCCTGTATATAACTGGTAGTTGTGCTAAACAAATCGTTTTTAATTTTTAATTTTAGTAATTTAATAGTTTTTATTAAAATTTTACAACATTAAAACTAATTTTTATAATAAATTTTTTTTTATTTTATTTGTATATTTTTTAGTTATGTTAACAGGGACTGTAACAGGAAAGTACACGTGATAGCAGGTTTCATGTTTTAGCATTTGGTTCTCAAATTGTATCAAATTTTTAGGAGGAAATATAAAATAAATGGTGAAGTAAATGAAGGTTAGTCATAGAAAAAAAATGTTTTGAAATTAAGACAAAATCAAGGTAGATAGGAAAGGTTAACAATTATATAAAACGAATAAAAATTAATAATTAGTAAAAATATTAATAAAATAAGTTACATGTTACAATGCAAAAACACTGCAATAATTTGCAAAAAAAAAGAAAAGAGAAAAAGGTGAATAACGCTCCAATGGATGTGTAGCGTGACACACGCTTTACCTCGCGAGTCTAAAAACTTTTTAATTATTTAGTTCTTTGTATTTGGTTTTTATCTTTAAAGTAAAAACTAAAAGTGCTTAAAAATAAAAACAAATAAGGAAATATAACAATATTAAAGAAAATATCTCCTCATTAATTTTTTGCTAAAGACGAAGATAGTATGTCAATTTTTTAAAATATACGTTGATGAATAAAATTTATTAAAAAATTTTTAATGTTAATTAATTTCATAAATTATTTATATAGAATAGAATTTGGTTTTATGCTGAGATAACTTTGTGAGTAAGTATTGAAGTTTGACCTTAGAAATAGTTCTAGGTTAAAAAAGCTTATGTAATGACTTCTAAGCTGACTGATAAATGCTAATCTAAAAAGTTTAGTTTGGAACATATGAAGAAGTTAATAAACTAATAAGAAATCAGTTTAAAGTTTCCTTTTTGTTAAAGGAAATAAGTTTAAATATTTTCATCCGTAATCATATGCTTTATTTCTAAGAATGGTTACAAGTTTAGTGACTCTCCTCCGGATCTTTTTCGAAGGATTTACATCTTTCTTAATATAAGAATGCGTAACATAGGCAATTGTTGTACGTCATATAATTTGAGTAAATTTTATTGGTTGTGGGTTCTGTTCTCTGATAGGTTATTGTCTAGTTAAGCTGTAATTGGATATTTTAAGCACTATTTAATGTAAATTTTTTTGCTCTCGCCTCATTTTGCAATTGCGTTAGTTGGTGCACCGGACTGGACTGGACGTAGTTATTTCAATTAGAAGAAGGTAAAAAATGCTATTCACGCTTTCAAAACAAATACCAATAGTGAGTTTTATCACTGTGTATCTGAACTAAACCATAGAGAAGTTAAAGGATTTCTATACAAGAAAGTTTTTTACATATGCGCTTTTTACCAAAAGCGAGAATCTCAAAGTAC